>VYZV01021596.1:256931-403614 GCA_013401275.1 Pandion haliaetus | reverse complement strand
GGGGGGGCCACGATGCTTGGGGGCTTTGGCCTCCCCGCTTGCTGCTTGATGGCTCGGATCACTGCTGCGTGCCTCAGTTTCCCTTCCAGCTCTGGGCTAGGCTAGGAGTGTTAGTTAGGGCAACCGCTTCCCACTGCAGCGGGGCCGCTGGGTGATTTCTTGCTTTGGCCGCACAAGCAGCCGTGGCCAACGCTTTGTCCAGCAGCTTCTGCCTAGGAGCAGGTTATGTGGGAGCAGAAGACAGGCCCGCTTTGGTTTTCCCCTGCCTGCCTCCCTTACGAGCTGTGTGTCCCGGCCGTAAAGTCACCACGCTGCTTGAAGGGGAGGGGAGGTGAAGCAATCAGGAACACAGAGGGCAGGAGAAGTGAGGGCTGTCACGCCTCAGCCCTGCTCTAAGAGACTTCTTTTCAGCCTTCTCCCTGCATAGGGCTGGGCAGCACACATCTTTCCCCCGCTTACTCTTCCCGAGGGTTGTGACTGCCACATCTCAGGAGTTCCTCCTGAAGAGGTTGCCATAGCTTTCAGCAAACCACAAGGTGCAGGAGGCAGCACAGTCCCAGGCTCAGATTGGGACTTGTTGGTCGAGTTTGGCTTCAGGTAACAAAGCTCCTGCTGTGGGATGCACTGAGCAGGGCAAAATGTTTTGAGATCCTTGGCTGGAAAGTGCTCTTGGAGAAGGACAAGAGAAGTCTGTCTTCTTGGGTTAGCTGGCAGGTCTCAGCCACATTTCTGGAGCAGACATTGCTGAAAAAACCCCGGAAAGAAAGACATCAAGTGACATTTCACAGCCCCAAATGACATTTACAAAGTGCAACTCAGAGGCGAACCCAACACGGGCAAAGCAGCAGGCGTGTGCGTGCCAGTGCCTCCGCTCACCTGCTTCTCCCCTTGCCAAAGGGACGCTCTGAGCCAGACGGGTTCAGCGCCCGGCAGGACCTACTGCCATGCTCACTGCTGCCGTGCTCGTGGCTTTGCGGACCCACTGCCTGCCTCTTCGTGCACCTCCGCCTCGGCCAGAGCGGGGCATGAATCGCCGCTCTCCCTCACGAAGCGTGCTGAGGGCTGGCAGTATCCTGCCCTGGCATCCCAGGTTGCCCTCACTGGGAGGAAGCCATCCATCCATGCACCCAGCCATCCTCAGTGTTGGAGGCATGAAGTCCCCAGGTTGTACGGTCGGCCCAGAAGAGTCCTGTGCGCTCAGGGCTGAAAGCCAGCATGTGGGTGTTAGGAAATGGCAAGATGCTTCCCCACAGATGGCTCAGCAGAAGCCTGAATTACTCTGGCACTACTGGCAGAAGCGTTACCCTGCTCCAAGAATTAGCTAGCTGGGGTGCTCCAGCTCTGCAGCACCTTGATTTTAGGCAAACTGCACCAAAGAAATTGATTGCCTACCTCTGCAAGGCATTGAGTTTCTCAGCATCCCCCGGGACAGGACAGAGACTTTATCCTCCTTCTGTGGCTGGGGAAGGGGCTTGTGGAGGAGATAAATGACTAATTATTAGCCACAGATATCTTATGTGGTCAGTGAGTTGGAGACGATCTTTGGGTGAACACCTTAACCCTGGGACCTCTCTAGGAGACGTTGGTTAGGAAGGACTTTGATTCCTGGGGATCTCTCCCAAGTGCAAAGGCAGGAAGAAGAGATTCAGATCCGAGGCTGCCAGCAACTCTGGAAGCCCAAACCACTCATGCTTTACTTATTCATGCTCCAGGCTCTCCCTTTTTATGTCCACAACCTTTGACACGACGGTTTCACTGCTACACACGGAGCCACAGTGTGGTCCGTGCATCCCATGGTTGCGCTGATGGTCAGCACTGCAGGAATATGCTCCCCCCACCTGGTCAGAACTGGCTTCTGCCAAAAGGAGTCTGAACTGAGACTCAGGTCTGGGGTTGGGGGGTGGGGGGGCAGTACAGAGCCGTTTCTCTTGGCTAGAGCAGCCAGAGTAGATTTATTGGAGTGGACAGTGGGGTATCCAGTGTGCCATAACCTTCTTTATCCCTCCTGAAAGCACTGCCTGGGGCCGTCTGTGTTCCCAGCCACACAGCAGTGGAGTTGCTGCACTGGTAGGACCTTCCTCCTTCCACTGCCACCACGGCTGTGTCCAGCCCAGACAAATGCAGGTACCCGCTCTCCAGTGCTCTGGGTTGTTGCTGTCCTCCGGCACGCTGTGCCTTCCTAGGCCATCCGACCCTCTTTCTCTCCACCCACACTTCCTCCAATGAAAGTACAATGTGATGTGAAAAGTTCCATGAAATCTCCATCCTGAGGTCGCCACAAAGCTAAGCTCCTTCCCAAGCGGTAAGCTCTTCGAGATCCTGGAAGAGATGCTGCTGGAGAGGGTAGCTTACTGTTGCCATCTGTATGCAATTCATTCCTGCAATTTGCTTTTCTTGCTTTTCCACTGCCATGCCCTAAGGGGCCTGATGCTGTGTCAGCCTTGAGGCAGACCCACAGACCACATGCCTGAGTCTTGCAGCAGTAAGTCATAGGAGAGGAACCGCTGTGGAAAACATTCCCTGACTCATGCTGCAAAGGAGCAAGCTGTGCCTCAGTGCTGTGAGCCTCCCAAGGTCTTACTCCACGGGGGTTGAGCGCCTGCAGCTGTTTCCCGCTCTCCTGGCTCTCCTCTCGTGCTGCTGCTCCTACAAGTAATGAGTGGCACCGTGAGCGTCTGAGGCACCTTATAGGACTGGGGGAGTGAGTTGTTCACACTTCCCACCCTCCCTTTTGCCAAGGGATGTGGCTACATGGCAGCAGGGACCTTGATGGTGTCCTCTGCTGTGGGAAGGTGTGTGATGCTGCGCTGCAGGGTACCCGTCTGTTAGCAGCTGTCCTGAGAACTTGCCTCTTCATTGCACTCAAGGTAGGGGAGAAGTAAGCAGAGCCGTTGCTGGTTCCTGGCTGCCGTGGTGTATTTCACAAACAAAAGGTGAGGAAGAGCCGATGGCAGCCCTGGAGGAGGGCAGCGAGGGGATGTGGAAGCAGGAGGGAAACCTACTGAAAAGGTCAGTCAAGAGTCGTGCCCGCAGCTGACACGGCCCATAAAGCATTGCTAGGGAATGGCATCACACTGCCTCTGTAAATACAAATCTCAAAACACCGCACGAACTTAAGCGAGTGAAACCTTCCCTGGGAGCTGGGGAGGTAGCACCCCCTTTCTGCCAAGAGTGAGGATGAGCCCCGGAGAAGACAAGCGGATCCCTCAAAGTCACCCCTGAAATCTGTATCTGAGGGATGCGATGAGATGCACCAGTGGTCTTGTCTGCCAAGCCCCTGCTCAGGCTACAGCCTGATCGTATTTTCAGAAAGCTTGCTGAGCTATCTTCTGCCTAGCCGGTCCTCTGTCCCCAGGACAGACCCCCTTCCCAACTCCTTTTCTTCCCAACCTTCTGGGGGTAGTGAAGGAATGACGGCAGGAGGTGGGGACGGGGGTCAGGGATGTCTTTCCCAAGGTCCAAAGCTGCAGCAGTGCTTCTCCTCGTTGTAAATCTGCCTCAGAAGATGTGTGACAGAACAGTCCTTGATCTAAAACCTGCCATCCTTTGAAAAGCCTGTGCTTCAGTGAAGCAGCCAGCAGTTGCTGCCTGAGGAAAGCTGAAAAGCTGCTCTGCAAGCTCTGCAATTTTGTTTCTCTCCCCCTTGAAGCACCAGAACTGTACACTAATCAAGCTATTTCTGCTACAAGCTGGGGAGGAAAGAAAGAGAGATTGTTAGTGTTAATGCTATTTTTAAATACTTTGCGGGCTCTTGAATAGGATGATGATGGGGGCCGGGTAAGGACCCAGACAGAGACAGATTGTTGTGTGGTAAACGCATCTGTTATTCTTCAAATTGGGAGGCGGCTCCTTCGACAGCGCAACTCCAAAGGTACGGCAAGGAGCGAGGTCTGGGCTCGCAGCCTCCAACAAGGCTTTGGCTCGGTGCTCCCAGGGCTCTCTGCCTCCTTCCTAGCCATCCGTGAGGCACCGTTGCTGCAGAGGGACTCCGAGCTTGCAAAAAAATCCTGGAAATCGGCTTACAGTTATGCAGCGTGTATAAGGGTCGCTGTGTGCATGCCAGAGCCTTCACGCATCTTCTGCGTGGGTTAAGCAATTGCCTGCCCCTGCGTGTACCTTGCACCCTAGGGATGGGGTCTATCCATGAAAGGCTAGAGGGAGCTTGAGTGACTGCCTTTCCCCAGATCCCCCAAAACTAAATCACTCCTGCCCACCAGCCAAAGAAATGCAGGACAAAAGAAAGTCTCAAGCTTTGGTCTCACCCCAGCAGCAGGGAACATTCAGGGGGTGATGGGGGAGAACAGGATGGGAGCGGGGAGGTGAGGAAGAGTGTTGTATTGATGGAGAAGTTTAAAGAAACCCAGGCTCAGGTGACAAATCCAGATTGAATTTTTCCCTGGCCTCAGTAGCAGGTGAGAAACTTGAAGGTACATAGCTATCACCTGAAGGCAGTCAGCTCTTCTGGTCTCCCTGAACTATTGAGCTGTTTGGGCATGGGCTCCATGTGCACCTGGCGGATGGCACTTCAGCATCCTGCCCCTCTGGAAAAGTTCTGCAGAGGGAAAATATGTATTTACCTTTCAATCGATTTATGAGCCATCCTTTAATGTTGAGCAGAGAGTTATGTCCTGATGGTTGATTTCTATAGGATGGCTTAAAAAAAGAAAGTCACTCCCTATTAAAATGTCAGCTTTAAGAATAATTTCTATGCCATTCTGTCAGTCTCATCTCTGTTAAATTCAGCAAGGCTTTTCCATAAAGTAAGTAACTGCTTTTATAAGAAACTACATCTTAAGTGAGCTATCTGTTGAAAGCACAGGCCAGATCCTCTGTGCCATTACCCTGAATTAATGCAGGAGTAGCTTCTGAAAGTGTTGTCGTACAGACCACAGTCTCGCCGAGGAGACACTGCCACTCAACACACACTGACCACAGCAGATCTCTCTGTGCCGCCATTCCTAACAGCCAATATTAATCTCATGTCCAGAAGGATGCGAAGGGCCCTGCTTTCCACAAGCGCTCTACTGACAGCGCTGTCAAGTCCTCCTTTTTCCGAAAGCAGACCGTGACACATCCTTTGTCTATTCCCTTTGGGAGGCGGAGGGAGGCTGGGGGTGGAGAACAGAGGGCAGTTGTCACCCAGCTCCTCGGCTATATGAGAAAGTGGCTTCTGTTTCCGAGCTTCTCTCCACTCCACGTCTTTCATCGACATCAAATTAAACAAGACTTTCTTTTGTACGAGGGGAATGAATGGTCCGTGTAAGGGTCAAATAGCACTGCCTGCACAGGCTGGAACCTGCCTCACACAGTATGGACTTGTCCTGGAGACACACAATCACAGTCAGTTGTATGTGCCCCCAAGGCTGGCTCCCCTCCTGGCACTGGACACATGGGGACACAGCCTGTACCTCCAGGTGGGGAAGGAGGCAAATGCCAGGGTAGTGCTGCCCTCTGCGACATCCAGTGCTGCATCTGTGCAACATCCAGTGGCTGAGCAGGACTTTTCTGCGCTCGGTGTCCCCCCGCCGGCTCGCTGGGTTAGTGCTTGGATGTGATTCTGAGCATGCCGGTGGTTTGGTGGAGTTTGCAGCTGTAAAGTCCTGTATGAAAGCCCTACGCTTGGAGGTCAGATGGGAAATTTCTCTTGATGTGGTGGTGTTCTGATCTGGGTAACAGCTCTAGCTGTGATTTTTGGTCTTTAAATGAGAAGCAGCCATGAATCCCTATGGATTCTCTGCGTCAGCCGCATGCCTCCTCCAACACAAGCGTGCAAAGAGATCTCACAAATGCGACAGAAGCTTTTGATCACCCTCTGCTAGAACAGAATCTGCCTCCTGCTGTGGGTTATGGACACACAGAAAGATGGATGCTGGTCTTTGCTGGTATGCACTTAGCTGTTTGTTCATCCAGTCTTCTTGTGTGTATGGGTCACTCCGACTATGTCAGCTACTGACACCAGCCTTGCGAGGCTGGGTAGCTGAGTCTGGGCAGAGCCTTCCCTCATGGGAGGTCTGAATCTGTTGACGAGAGAGCAGAATTTGTCAAGGCAGAGAAGTATATGGCGTGCAGTTTGCTTTGCAACGTGATTTCCTCTAAGCCTGTGATCTCTCCCTCAGCATGGACAGCCTCCACCACTCCGATGTAGTCCTGCTTAGGTTTCTGTTTGGGAGAGAGCTTGGACATTACTGAGCCAGAGCATTTAACTTTCCTCACTTGCTTTCTGGAAATCTCCTGAGCACTGTTCAGGCCAAGGTGATTACAGCTGTGCTGAGTGGCATGGCAAAAAAAAAAAGAGTCTAATGCTAAGACATGCTGTTTCCATGTCAATCAGCAGTGAAGACATATGTGTCCATGGGCAAAACCAGGACTTGAACAGGACAACAGGCTGCAAATGTAAGGGTCTGTAGACAAACTAAGGACTCTTGGTGATGTTATATTGTGCTACACTAGCAAATGGAAAGGCCACTGTACTGGGCTTTTTGTTAAAGGCATCTCAACCACTCAGCTGTCACTTTTGAGTGCTTGTAATGCATGGCCAGTTAAGTAATTTTTGCAACATAAAACTCTCTTTCCACCTTGAAAAAGAGCATCACAAAGTGGTGCTGGGACAACGGGATGTGACAATGCCGTAAGGGGACTCAGAAAGCCTTCAGACCCCTGGACAATCCTCTGCGTGAGTTACACTTATGCTGATGGGCTGCCTTTAAGAACAAGAGGCAGTCCCACCCAACCTGAAACAGGTGGAAATACTCTCTGTGCAAAGAAATGGGATGAGCTCATGAGCACTGATATGGAATTCCCTTCCTCTCCATCCTCCTCCATCTGTTGACCTCATCTCAGCGCTGAAGGGGCCACTCTGTGTGGGAGATTCAAACAGCAATTCAGACTTTGGGCTTGTTTGGCTCTCAGCACCTCGCCCACACAAATCCTGCCAATAGTCATTATTGTGGTATCTTCAGAGCTACTTCCAGTGAGAAATATTGGGAGAAAAATGATGGGTGGATGTAACGTAATGTGCTGACACCACACGCACCTTGTATCCCCTCTTTATTTCAGTCTCATCCGTGATGAAAGGCCTCCTTGTTATTTCTGTGCTTCCCATCTCAGAATCAGCCAAGGATCAGGCCAGGGACATGAAATAAGTGTGAATGTACAAGGCTCCATGTACGTGTGCACGCATGTGTGTCCATATGTGGATATGTGTGCACACCAATACTGCACACCAGCGCTGCTCAAGAAATAAAGTTGATGTTAACTCCTCGAACAAGTCATGGTTCATCCTTCACCTGTCTTTGCAGGTCTAATTTTGTCAGGCAAGACTAATTTTGTCAATAGGGCATCTATATGCAACATTGACCTAAGGAGAGCTAATACTCTCAATAAGAAAAGTACTTTTGTATCCTTTAAGACTTGAATATACTGGGAAGTTGAGTAGTGTGGCAATAGAATAACAGTTATTGCTCTAGCTATGCTATTTTAACTCCCTCATGTGCATAATCTGTTCTGGAATAGGATTAATTACTCCAAAGTAAGAAAATGCTTTTATTCTAGAACAGCATTTCCCTGAGGGTGAATTATACTAAGAACAGAGACTGAACTAGTTTTTCCTGCCTTACCAAACTTCAGGATGCAAAAATTGTTTTCTGGTCTGCACCACGATGAAAATTAGTTTCTTTTGAGATTTTTCAGGGAAAATAAATCAGAGAGGTGAGGAAGAGCTCCTTAGCAGCCTGCTGATCAGTGTCTGCCATGGGTGGAGGATCCACAGTTTGAGGTCCCTTGGCTGTCTGATTCACGGATGGACATTTACTTGGAAATCCTACTTAGAGAGAAATGTCCTGAAAACACTTCACTATAGTAAGTGCGTGTTCTGACTCCTATTGTCTCTTTTTTTTTTTTCAGTTGAAATGTGCTTGTCCTTGAGAAAAGTTTCATCTTTGATAAAATCAGTTGCTATTTTCCAATGAAACACTGGTTTGTTAAAAAATTCATGACCAGCCTTAGTAGTATTAGCATAGATGTAATGGTATAATTATCTAACTATAGTTATGCTGGTCAGTTCCCTGAGGTACCAAAGCTCTAAGCTCATTTTTTCATGTGCATGCGAGCTCAAATGATAATGCAAGTCAAGTAATGCTCTCCCCTGAACATCACCATCTCATCTCTTCCCTGAAACTACCCTTGCTAGTGGTGCTCGGTAAGACCTACGTGATCCTGCCCATGTCCCCTCCTGCCCTGCAGCCCCTTGCCCTGCCCATTCTGGGCTCCCCACACATGTGCTAACATCTGCTGTTAACATGGGATCCTCCTGAGGTTTCAGCAGCACCTCGCCTTTCTAATATGCAAAATCCTCACCCCTTGCAGGGCCTTAACCCCCTCCCTTGCTCTCCATTTGCAGCATGGCTAGCACCCAGGACTGCTCTCAGGCTGGTGACCTTGAAGCGGCAAGCTCTGTTATCTTGTCACCAGCCTGCCTGCCCACCAGCTTGCCTTTGCCTTCCTACTGCATCCTCCCCCTCCACAGGCACACTTTGAGCTCATTGTAGCATCTGCTGCCCTCTCATTTGGAGTCTCACAGTGAACGCCGCTGCCCTCAGCTAACTGTCAGTATTTAGCATGACATCCCATTAGCACAATCCACACTAATGACTGTGAAAGATGCATCCATTTCCATTTTCTAAAGGGCTTCCGCTGGCTGAAATCCAGCCGCAGGGTGAGGTTGGGGAGGGTAGCAGGGGGACAAATCTTTGTGTTGACAGAGCAAAGCATGCACATCATTACCAAGCGCTCTTCTCTCTAAGGGCTCGGCAGTTGTCAGGGGTGAGTGAGGGATTCTTCTCTTGGCAGCTTGGTGGTTGGTCAGGGCACCGCAAGGTGTGAAGCTGGCCGGGGGAGATGGGGGAATCACCCGCCTTTTGCCACCCGCATGGGCAGGATAGCTTTCCAGTTGACCAGACTGCAACTAGCCAAAGCTGCCACTTCTCTCTGAGGCATGTGTTAAGAGTTAAATCTGCAGTCGCAGATTCCATGTGGAAAAGCCAGGGGATAGGATGCAAAAAGTTAGTAGGCAGCCCCTCAGGAAGGGGGTGTATGTGGTGGGGAGAGGGGGCAGGGTTGGGGAACCATGATGCAGCCTCTCCTTACCTGACATAGCACTCAGTTCACCCCAGATGTGCAGGTCTCGGCTCCTGGGGTCTATGTCTATATGGCCCCACTCTGATTTTTCCTTCCCAGATGGCCCCAGTGAGGAAGGATTCACTTCTTCCAGACATCCAGCACCATTACCCTACCCCTTTCCAACGCCTTCTTAATCCAAATCATGTTTGTGTCTCTTTCATCTGACTGAATGGGACTTTACTGTAAAGGAACTGAGCAACTTGACTAACGCTTTTGCCTGGAGGGGGTAAATGGGTCCACGGGAGATGCTTGTAGCTCCTGCTATGCTGTGTCATTCTGGGTAGATATAAGTCAGTTCTGTTACAATGAGACCAAAAAATAAGGGTTACGAGAAATCAGGTTTGTATTCTGAGCCAAACCCTGATCTCTTGCAGCAATCCTTGGTGGGTGTTTTGGTTCAGGCGAAGGTAGAGGAGCATATGGTGGGCAGAAACCTAGGGCAATCAAATGTAGTGGCACTGTTACCTTCTTAGGACCTGACACCATTTTCTCCTTGCCCCTCTCACATCCTGACTCCAAAAACTCCCACCCACTGCTAGCACAGATCACTCTGTGTTACCCACCACAGAGGCCACCATACAAGTGAAACGAAGTAGAGAGAGCTTCCATCTCTGCCTACAGGAAATTTTTCCATGACCCAGTGCAACTTTGGCCACATAACTTTCCTGACACCAAGTTGGAAATACCCTCTTTTGCTCCTACTCATGCCAGCCTGTCTCCCTGCCTCCTTAGCAGCCTTGCCCTTTAGCTACTGATGAATAGCTGTGTTCGCTTTTGGTCATCTATTATCCCACAGATATAGATTTAACTTCTGTAATACTTGCTGTAAATTTGACCTTCTAGCCCTCTGACTGCTCTCATCATTTTTCTCAGATCTCCTGTTCCAGAAATTGCCAGAAGTGCTACAAGTGAACGGCTGATGTAAACTCTTGCCAGAGTCAGATTTTTCTCCATCTTTGTTAGGCACCCAAGCAACAAAGACCATTTTCAGCACATTAAAACCTTCTGTTTAGTTGGTGCTTTCTCTCCCTAGGACCTATGCTGTTACCAGAAGCATTTCACATATCTTCTACTTGCTAAGTATGTGCTAGCAATATTTTAGCCTTGACTTTTAAAAATGACTCCCATCTGGACATTTCTTGCTGAGGTTTCCAGTCTCTCTCTCTCTTTGTTCCTTGTTTGCTTTGGTCTTCATTATTTCATCCCCAAGGATCCAAGTAATGGCTCTATACTCCTCCTTTGATGTCTATCCTTGTCTCCGCTGCCTGTATGCTCTCCTTCTGCATTTTAATTCATTGAGAAGTTCCTTGCTTATCCAAATGGGACTTATGCTGAAATACCCAGTCTTCTGGTGAAAGTCCAGAGTATTAACTGCTGTTTACCTTCCCAGCCATCCTCTAGATTGTAAACTCAATTATTGTATGGTTACTGTGGTCCAAACTACTCTCTGTGGCCACATTATCCACCTTTTTTCCCTGTTTGTGAGCAGGAAGAAGAGCATTGCTTTGCCCCTGTTGCATTTTGAGCTTCCTAGGAAATTCCTGGGTTTCGTGTTGCCCTCCCAGCCGATGTCTGGGTGGTTGATATTCCCTGTGAGGATCAGGGCCTGCAGTAAGACCTCTGTTAGGTGTTTTTAGAAAGCCTCATTCACTTCCTCTTCTTGGTCAGGTGCTTTGTGATGGAATCCCAATACAACATCTTCATGCTTCTTTCTCTGCTGACCTTGATTCAGAGGCTGGCCATTTCTTTGCAGCTCTGTGCAGTCAAGGAGCTCCTTTACATAGGACTGAACTCCTCATCCTCTTCTCCCCGGCCTGTCCTTCCTAAACAACCTGTAACTCCTCCATGACCATGAAGTAACATCCCACCATGTCTCTGTGATCCCACACGATCCATCCTTGCTCACTGCAGTCTGAAAGATGGAGAGGAAGCTGGATGCAGGTTCACCCTGTTCCTCCATGTGACTTTCCTTTGGGCAAGAATCCTCTTGCACTCTGTGTTGGTTGCTGGCCACATTTCCTTGCCTTGTGATCATCAGTATTGTGGCACACAAGTTCCTCCCCTCCTGCAGTCTGAAAAACTCTTGTTGTCTGGTGTTACTGGGCAGAAAGGGAGTATTTTCTAAGGCATGACGGTGAAAAACCCTAAGACAAACACAGAAACATAGATATTGAGATGTTCAGATTCAGAATAAGGATAAAAAGAATAAATAGGCCTTAGCAATAGAACATTTTACAGCTATAACCTAATTTTCACTGCTGCCCTGTAAGATGGGTACTGTACATTATATGCTGTGACAGGGTGGTCTTGCTAAAAGCAAAATGATGTGTGATGTGAGTGAGAGATTCATGGTGCATTGGAGACTGTCTTGTCTTGCTTGTCTGGCTGAGCTTTGTGTGAAACTGATACGCTCTGATTATCTGTGTTAATATGACCTGATGGCCAGAGGGAGCTCCATTACACAGCACTACAGCAGAAAGAGCTCTGCAAGGCTTGGTTAAACATTTCTGAGTAGGCTGAGAAACTCTGATGGCATAGAGAACTACTTCCAGGCTTTCCAGCCCCAAGAAAACCCATTTGAATGTCTTTTGATTACCACTGGATGGACAAATTAGTAGACAGGATGAATCAGGCCCTAAGAAGAAATGTAAGCAGGTGAATGGAGCTCAGGTGATTTTTGTCCTACATTTTGTTTGTCCAGTGGGAGGTTGTGCAGGACTCAGCAGGACCTTCTCCATTTTGTGTACCGAATGGCTGACAGCCTAAAGCCTCCTGGACCTCAGTCCAAAGTTAAACCCCAAACACTTCCACCACAGTTTAGAGATAAGAGAGAGAAGCTTGTAGGGGAAAATCTCAGACAAAAGCAGCAAAGCAGGCTGGCTGATAAAACTAATCGGGCTGGCAATGAGGAAGAGCTTTGTTGTTACTACCTGCAACTGAACATAAACTGCTGGCAAAATGGCAAGAGCTGTTTGGGCTGAGCAGGGAGGAGAATCTTTGAAACTAATTTACTATGAGACTGGCCTGAATGAAATCCCAGGAAGCTCTGAACTGTACTTCAGAGGTGGAAAAACCCAAGACCCTCCCTTTTTTAATTTTTGTAGGTGGAAGCACACAGTCATTGGGGGAATGGGGGATACGCAGCCGAAGGGACAGCTAGCGGGAAGAGCTTACAGCCTTAACAAGTTTGGCAAAGTGTTGGTGCGTAGGCAAAGGCAGACCGATGCAGGGCAATGCGTGGTATCAAAAAGACATGCTTCTCCCCACCAACAGTCCTCCAAACCCTGGGTGAAGAAAGGAAGCAGCACAGGTGTTGGTGTCTGCAGCTATCAGAATCACTGCCTTTGCTGTCTCTTCATAGCACTTGGTGCTTCCCAAGAGCTAACTTCTGCTTTGAAGCACCAGTTACCTTCCGCTTCACCTAGATGATCTGCTAGATCTGCAAAACAGAGTCAGATACATTACCGTACTAGACCTTGCCAGTGTGTATGGCCGATTGCCCCGGGGCAGGGTTGCAAATGCAAATCTGCTTTGCCACCTCTAAAAGGCTACACTGCTCTCTGGGGGCCACAGACAGCCTTCCAGCATCTCACGGATTCATTTCTACAACTCCAAGTGGAGGGTATGGCAGCCCAGTTAGAGGACATGGTCTCTTACAGAACTGATGGAAACAATGTTCAACTCCAGTGAAATTAAGCTCAAAAACTAAATAGTCAAAGTGCGGATGACTATTAGCTGCCGCCTTCTTTACCTTCCCTACTAAACATATACTGGCTGGTTCAGAGAGCCAATACTTAAGGTACCCGATGGGCACTGGGAAAATCAAAACTAAGTAGTTTCTAAAGTTGGAGTTGTAGGGGAAGTGCTGAATTCCTAGCTTCAAAAAGCAAGACAATATTAGGGGTAGAAGGTTATTATCAGAGATCTATTTTTGAATTTTTTGCTTACCGTGTCCATCTGACCAATTTGCTGAAAAAAAGCCAGAGAAGGGAAGTAAATTAGATGGAAGAATGTCAATGCACCTTTGATGCAATAAAAGAAGCTCTGAGCCGATGTTGATAAGCTCTGATTCTAGGAGACCATTTATAGCACAAATGTATATGACCAAAATAGGACTGGGAGCAGTAGCCAAGAGAAGGACATGAAGAACAGTGTATTTTATATCAGGAAGAAAATGTGCCCTTGGGAGCTATGGTTCAGTACTGTAGAGAGGCTGTCTGGCAGTAACACAGTTCTGCAGAGCCTTCAGGTCTGTGCTGCTTGTAGTGAGAAGCCAGCATCCTCTGGCTTGCTTAAATACACAGAGAGACAAGGAAGCGCATATAACAAGGTGCCACCCGGTTTTGCAGTCCTGAGGTGAAAAACCAAACAAAAAGCCACGGGAAAAATGGTTAATCATGGGGAGAACATAATCCATGCATAATAGGGAGCAACGGTGCAGGTGCACTGTGCCGAGCCAGGGAGGCAGGGCTGTCTGTCCGTGGTGGCAGTGGTTTTTTGCTTCCCCAAAACTGTAATGGTTCTGCTGAGGAGCTGGTAGGTTAACCGTGCTGGCAGTCAGCCTGATAAAAGAAAGCTAATTGCCCACTGGTTCCTGCGTAGCCAGCAGTGAATGAGCGAGAGAAGGAAGCACTAGCTCTGGGGTGGGAAAATATTTGTGTTGCTTCCATGAGGAAATGAGAAGAACTGGAAAGTTATTCCGATTTATTCTTCAGATAAAACTGATCACTATTCCTCAGGAAAAAAAAAAAAACCCCTCTGATTGTATGAAGCCAGATCTAACACTGGACTCTGCCAAACTCCACACACAAGCACACACCTAATTGCTCAACAATGATTTTCTGCTCAAAATAGTAAGTTTAGACCCCCCCATCTTGCACCTAGCTATATCACTGCCATCAGCCGTAACTCACATGTAGGAAAACAAGCTCAGCAAAGGGAGGTGGTTTGCCTGCAAGGGTCACGCAGTGAGTCAGCCTCAGATTTTAAGGAGAGAATGTGTGATTTTCCGGATGCGTGCCCAGACCTCTGGCTATGCCTCCTCCCCAAACCTGCCCCCAGGCCCTGGGTGGGATTTCTCTCCTCAGCCCAGGCAATGCACTGTGTATTAGCAGAGAGGGGCCACAGAGAGTCAGTCATTTTACTGACAGGACACTGCTTCACCTGAAGGATGCCAGAATTTCCCCTTCTCTGCATTGATCTCCTAAATGGCTCGGGAAAGAAATGGCCATGGAGGAAATGTCGACTGCCAGGCTGGCAGCCTTGATGCAAATGTCCAAAGCAGCCAGGTCTGGATGACATTAATCCTTTCAATGAAAGATTGTGGTAATAAATCTGCGTAAGGGGCGGCGAGGTCTGATGTATGAAGACTGTTTAAAACAACTAAATATGTGTACTGTAGCTTGCCCGAATGATTCACACCTGCCAAGTGACACCCACACATTTCATTGTGCCTGTCAGTCTGCCCAAGCCCAGAAGGAAAAAAAAAAGTGTGTTTTTTTTCTCCCTACTCCTCTTACTGCCCTTCTGGGCCTTTGTGGGGCAAGTAACCTCCCTTCTCCTGCTGCCCCATTTGCTGAGGTAGCTCTCATGCTGAGCTACTGCATCCTCAAGAAAGGAACCCAGTCAGGTACGGCATTTTTGGAAAGTGCCTAGGTGAAGGGTAGTAGGCACGCAGTGAGGAGCCGTTGTGCTAGGGCTTCTTTGGGGCAGAACAGATGGGAACGTTAGCTTCAAGAAGCAGTACACAAAGATCATAGCTTCTTATAACTCTGACCTCTTGAGACCAAAACTCCAGGCCAGAGAAATAATTTTTTTCCCAAGCCTTGTGATTCCTGTCTGACTACAAGTCCTGCAGCATCAATGCCTATCTGAACACAAGCCATGCCTGTGGCATGATCTTCCCCAATCTCACCTGCCTCCTGGGGCAGAAAAGGCAATGGGGGCTCGAGCAAGAGGCAGGTTCTGCCTCCCGTTCCTTACTCCCTCCCATCCCATCGTCTCCTCTCAGGAAAAAAGGAAGTATTTTTCAAGGTAGGGGTAGAAGAGAGACAAATAGAGAACGCATCCACCTTCCCTCCCACCCCTCCAAATACAGAAAAATGCAATGAGAAAAAAAACATGTCCAGAGCTACCTCCCTTTTGGGAAGGCTTGGGAAGGGAAAGAGGCTGTTGGTAGTTTCACCTCGAGATGCAGGGTTTCAGAAAGGGGAGAAAAGAGTTCAGCCAGGAGCTGCAAGAGCAGATCTGGAAGAATGAGGTTGCTCTGGAGCTGAGGGTCTCCAAATCATCTGCAGGAAAGGCAAGGGTGCATATACATGTTTTGGAGGTAACATGAGGCAAGGTACAAGCATTAATTGGATGAAGCTTTAAGGGGAAAGCTAGGAACTTTTCATCTTCAACAGGGGCCAAATCACTTTGGCTTTACGCATTTTGAAACAGTGAGTGATAGGGTTTTCTTTAATTCCTCCTGCCACATACATGTGGATGCAGAGAGGGGGTGAAGCCCCTCTGCATGTATGTGTGTGAGAGAGAGAGTAAAAAAACACACAATCGTCTTCTTTGCTTGATCTAAGGTATGTGGGAAGGGATCTGACTCAGCATTTGGGGTTAGGTACTCCACCAGAGAAAAAAAATAACTCAAGACAAAAATTGGAGGACGACACAGTTGCAGGGAATTTTACCCTAAGCAATATAGGGGCTTCATAAATAATATTCCTCTGGTTCTCAGATTGAGAGCAGGTTGTGCTCCATCTAAAACCAGGGCAGCTCAAAGAGGTCTGGCTGGAAGTCAAGAGGGGGTGGTCCAGCAGCCTGGCTTAGCACTATATCATTTAAACAGAACTCTGCCTTCAATTCTTCCCGAGAGATTTCATGCATCTGATTTAGCATCCTAAATAAGATATCAAATATTAATACAAAATATTACCTCTACCTCAGGGACTTACAAGCCGTTCTTGCCATACACTCAAGGCTTTCATTAAATAGGCCGGGGCTGCAGCTGCAGCTGTATTATTCTTATAGGAACAGATCACTTTTTTCTGTGTCAGGGCACTGCTGTTGTAGAGCTGTGAGAGAGGGAATATGAGAGAAAACAGTATGGAGCGAAAGAGGTGATGGAAGAGAAGGAGATACAGGGAACAGAAACTGGAAAGTAGGAGCTGGGCTAAGAAGGATCAGAAAAAGAAATGAAGGTGTATGATGATGGAGAGGGGGAAAAGAGGCAAAAGAATGGGAAAAGATGTGGCAAAAGAAAGAGAAAAAGAAAAGCTTCGTTTTGATTCATAAGGCTCAGGCGTAGTCCTGAGGGGACCAAGGAGCCACTCTGGAAATGCTGGGAAACTGCACACAATTAATAATTAGCTGCAAGATGGAATTGAGGGTTTTTTTTCCCTTTGGCTTTTTCCATTCTTTTCCCTTTCCTCAGATTGCAGGGAGAAGTTAGCCAGTTCAGCCTGCAGGAGCCAGTCCCCGGGCTGGCAGGCAGAGAAACAGTACACACGCATTCACACCTCAAATAGGAGGTGAGGTGCAGTGTCCTCTGGCTAGTGGACCCTAGTACGTGGTCTGTCAGTGGTGGAGATCCCCCATAAATCTAAGCAATTCTTACCCTCCTATGATCTGTGCTATGCAGCCAATCTGAATCGATGACTAAAACAGCCCCAAACTGTTTTGCAAGTATTATCTTGGACTGCAGTGCTGTTTTGTCCTGGGAATTAAAGACCTTCTGTGGCTCTGCCGGTCCTCCGTTCTACAAATTCTTTCCCTGCTACACTACAGCACAACACAGTATTACCAAGTAATACCAAACGGTTTTGGTTAAAGACAGGCTTCCAGATGAGAGAAATGAGTTCAACGCTCTCTACAGTGCTACGCCACAGATGATCTTGTGCTCATGTTTTGCTGATTTTTAGGGACAGCTACTCAAACCTCTAAAGGCAACAAAAAGGAAGACAGATGAAGGAGCAGCACAGTGTTAGTTATGATTCTTCAAGCTCCCCATCTGCTTCCACAACAGACAGACAGTAGAGGGGAATAACACGTTCGCAGGCGGAAGGAACAGACCCTCTCTTTATTTCTTGGAGGTCAGATTTTTACAGCATGGCTCATTTAACCAGGTGAAGACAAATGCAATTCGTGGGTCTGCCGAGTTTCAGGCTAAAAGGAATCACAGTTTGATCAAGCAGTCTGACCTTTTGTGCACTGCGGGTCTTTTGCATTCTTACTCCATTGCCACTGTAATGACAGGAAGAACTTGTGTTTGATAAAAACACCTCTTTTTCAGATGAGTATTTAGTCTTGATTTAAGGACAGCAGGGGATGGGACGTCTGTATCTTATGCCAGTGGCTGTTTCCTGGTTAACCACCCTCCTTGTTGAAATTCATGCTCCATATCCAGCAGAAATTTGTCCAGCTTCAGCTCCCAGTCACTGACTCATGCTCTGTTTTTTTCTGCTAGATTACAGACCCCTTTAGCAGCTGGCATTTTCTCCCCATGAAGGTACTTCTATGTTGCACTTCAAGACACAAGCAAACACTGAGATTCCCATTGTAAGGCACTTTCTCCAGCACTCTAAACATTTAGTGGCTATTTTCTTTTGTGTTTGATTTTTCAGCATCCTTTAAGAGATGGACGCCAGAACTGAACATATTCTAGACTTAGTCTCACTAATACTGTTATACAAATATAAAATAACCTCTCTATACCACAGAAGTGAGAAACATTTTTTCCTTCTGCATTCAAAGCTCTTATTAGCCCCCTTTATCACAGGATGGTACAAGATGATCATCGCTTGTCTGGCATAGCCACTACATCCTATTCAGGCGTGGTGTGCAGAGGCACTTTTGGTAGGAATGGCTTGTGCTCTTTCTTCTTAGCTTTGCATTGAACCACATCAAAATGCATTTAGTCTGTAAGCACCCACTTGCTATTGAATGCAATTCAGGATCCATGACCATCTTTTTTTCTTGTATTTACTACTCAGCCAAACTTTATGCCTCTATAAACTTTGCTGGCTGAGATTTTTTATTTACTTGCAGATCATTAGGCATCAGGCCCAGTTCTGATTGTGGAGCTGTGTGAGACACCGTCCCCATTTGAAGAGTTGTTCTTCCTGTCAGCTCTTTTTAGAGGTCTTACAGCTGTTTATTCTTAATCTATTTATAATGTGCTTTATGGATATTGTAAAATCATCACAGGTCTATTTTTTAATCAGAATATCATGTGCTACTAAGTGAACAGAAATCTGTGTGGTTATCTTCATCAGCTAAACTTGCAAATCCAAGAAAATCACAACAGGTTTGACATGTTCTCTTTCAGTAAGAACATGCTGATTGGCATTAATTATATTTCTGCTCATTACTTTGTCAGCAGCTGACGTCTAGCTATCTGACCTACCATTACTTGGAACAAGCTGCTTGCATCTTTCGCTACATTAACATGGCTTTAGCATTCTTCCAGTCTTCTGAGATTTTCCCTCCATGCCAAGATTTGTTTACTCTAGGTTGCTGTCTCTAATCAATAGGTAACACAGCGAACTCCTTAGGACTCCTGGGTACAAGTAATTCAAATGTGGAAGCATTAAAATACCTAACCTTAGCAGGTGATGTTTAATATCTTCAGACACTAATGGACTGGAAAGTACTTCTTCATCCTCTTACGATGTTGGGGTTTTTTTAAATACAGACCAGAAGAAGTACTTAAGTCAGTCTCCCTTTTTCCAATGTATAATAAAATATTACCTCCATTAGTCACAAACCCATGCAACTGATAGAATTTATTTAGTTCCTAAAACACTTAAAATTCTCCTTATTGTCCTTAGCTCTACTAGTCACTTGTTTTCACCTTTAGTTTCCTGTATCAGTTTTCTATATTAATGACTTCTAATTTATATTGACTGCTGTCTGTTTCTTGAAACAGTATAACCCATTTATCAGACATGTCTTTCCAGTTCCTGATTGCTGCTTTGACTTTGCAGCTGAATAAGGATGACGAGCTCTCAGCCAAAGCATGTCTTTTGTTGATTGCAAAACCAGACTTTTTTCTAACAAACTCTTCTGTAAGACCTGCCAATTTTCATTCATCTTTCATGCCTAATTTTTTCCCCATCAATTTTGCTTGTATCTTTCTTCTACTGTTGAGAAATTAGTTCTTTGCAACTGTCCTCTGTTTGCCCACATTTAAGGTAATCATCTCAGAGTCATTATCATCTGTAATTTTAGAAACCTTTAAACTCTATCAGTTCCAGCATATATCCTTACAATCAAAACTCCTTACAACAGTGCTTTCAGTTTTTCCTTCTGCAGTAGGTATGAAGAAGAGACAGGCACTTAAAGAATAACTCACCTTATTTTCTGGTTTGATTTAGCAGTCTGGAACATCCTTGTACCAGCATGCCTCCTGGGTTTTATTAGGTAACACATTAATCCGTATGCATTCAACATCCTTTGGTTCTGGATTATCAATAACTCTAAATCAAGTAATGATGTCTTTAATGCAGACTGCCACCTCCACTTCTTTTATCTGCTCTCTTATTCCTAAACTGATTAAACCCATGGATTTTAACATTCTAGTCATGTGAATTGTCCCACCAGGTTTCATCAATGCCAATTATATCAATGAGAATTTCTAATTTCTTTTGCTTGTTACAGAGTCTCTTTGCACTGCAACATGAGCAGCTGAAACATTTCTTCCCATATATGCTGCCACATCAGTGCAGTTTATCTGTGATGAGCTGAGTTCAATGTCAGTTTTTCACTTCTGCGCTCTATAGCTTGACTCTCAGGGTGTGGAGTATGTGATCTGGTATCAGGATTGCATCAGCATCCTTGTTTTATAACAGTGCCAGAGGCTAGCTTTGGAGATGGCTTTCTCTTTTGCCTACAAGAACCGTAAAAACTACTGCACTGGAACTTGGCACCTGCCAAGTCTGTCTGTCTTCAGTAAGCTCATGCTATGATGTCTAATGCTAAGACACACTAAATAAAGGAAGGCAAACCTATCTTTTTTTCTCATATTTACAGCTGCAGGGAGTTTTGTGGGGAGTTAGTGGAAAAGGTACCTCTTGTACTCTGGTCCAAAGATGATGAGATAAACAGCCCAGGATGCAGCTGAATCTGTGCAACCGCTCTGGAGGGCAGGGAGTCCCTTAGCTAGTAGCTGTAAGGTAAGTCAGGTTATTTCCCTCTATGCTCCAGCTAAATGTCTTGCTTGCCTGAGTTGCTCTCCCTCTAGTTAAATATTGCAGGGTTCATTGAAATTGGGCCAGTGGTGCCGGCAATGTCACAGGCATAGTTGTTTAGCAATAGACTGGGAATCAGTGACATCTGTCCATCTTCCCAAGGGTTTCAGGAGGGAAGTGTATTAAGTCATGCAGGCAAGAGCTTCCAAGACAGATGAGCAACTGCCCATCATAACAGGATGTCTCTTCTGTAGCGTCCCTGGGGCCTGGGTGACAAGGACTGTTTGCTGAGCAGGGGACAGTTAGATGGGAGAAAAATCTTTGCAGCAGAGGACATAAAATACCAAATAATAGATTTGAGACAGGAGATCTTGCAATGCTGGTAGTCATACACATATACATAGAGTGATAATAGAGATTAAAATTTCAGTATAATCCCTTGAAAAACTTCTCGTTTTTATTACAAGTCAATCCCACAGATGTGATCTCACTCATCAGTTTTGAATCCTTGGGATCACCAGGAAAGAGAAGTTGACTCAATTGACCAGTGGTTTCCCAACCCATAGTGGGCTTATTGGGTTCTCCTGGAGCAGGCTGCAGGGAGAGAGGCAGTGTTGGTTTTGCCTGAAGCAAGACAAGCATCTAGCCAGCATCCTCACCTTCTCTGTAAAGGAAAGGCTCATTGGTTACACTGCTTGGTGTTCCTCCAGCAGTGGCTAGTAGGGAACAAACCAAAGCAAGAAAAAACAAATCTCCCTAGCACAACGCATACCTTTATCAGAAACTTGCTCTTGGTCCATGCTTACCATTAGTTTAGACCTCAGCCACAATCTCTGACATTTTTATCACTAAGTGCAACAGCAGACAGAGATCTTATTTGCTCATATGCCTCAGCTTGCTCTTGTACAGCATAAAAAAACAGTGAACACCCAAGAGGGCAATAAGCGGTTTATCTGGGAAATGCAGTGTGTAAAATAGCAATTAGTCTAAAATCTGATTCCAGTATATGTACACAACACAGCCCCTGTGCAAAACCACATGGCATATTGTTGTCCAGCTTGCTGCAAGCCATAGTTTTTGTTGCCATTGAACATGGGTCAGGATAGGTACCTTGTTCCTTTGGCCCGGATTGCAACCACTTTCTCTACCTGCCTGTGATTCCTCTCTTCCTGTCACATTGAACGTGTTGTGAGCATCAAGTCACCAAGTACCAGCACTTTTGTCACTCTGGGCTGAGGAAAAGCTCAGGTGCCTGCTCCAATGCAAATCATTCGGGAGATGCTTGGTCACCTCTCAGCTGAGTCAAGCATTTAACACAGAATACATCAGAGGAAGGGGTACATCAGCTGTTTCCTGAGCCTTTCATACAGCTGCCTGCATGATAAAATGGAAGAGGAGCTCAGCTCCATCTGAACAGTATTAATCATGGCTGGATTGTCAGCAGTGCTACAGGCAAAAAAGTTTAACAGTAGTGTGGCTGAAGTGAAACATATTTGTCACAAAAGCTTAGGGCTCCCCAGTGGTGGCAGGGAGTTCTGGAGTGAAACCTTGGGCTGATGGGGACATGGTGTCAGGTTGCGGCTACCTTTCCTGGCCCTCAGAGCTGTGGGGTCCTGATGTCCCAGTGAAGACTACAGACAAAAAAAATCATGACATTGCATTGCAGCATGCCTCGGTGGTGCTCAAAGAGAGCTCTTGCAGGGAGCCACCTCAGGAAACAAGCAGCACAGTTGATACTGCCTAAGCTCTGAGCAAAGCATGATTTGCACCCCAAGCCTCCCTGGGCAAATGTGCTCCATGCCTTCAGGACTGAAGTGTCAAGATTTATTCTACCAGACTGAGATAATATGACAATTTGCGTTTTCAACTAGGTCTCACAAATTCCACCACTTCCCCTGGCATGTAGCTGTAGTTTGCTCCATCACTAGTGGCTCTCTATTTCAGCAGGACAGCTGAGGGAATAAGATATTATTAACTGTGAATAAAAGAAACAGCAGATAACACTTAAGGAAACTAAGATGAGCAAACTGTCCTGTGGGTCAGATCTTCAGCCTACAGCAGGGAGAACCAGGAATATGACCAGAAGTTTAGCTTGCAATGGGGCAAAATGCTGCAGGCTTTCATATTGGATACACTTTACTAATTAGAAAGTTGGAAAATTCTGCAGCTAGATGTGCAATTATTTAGGAACATATGAATACAAGACTTCTCCGAGGTGACTTAATATAGCCCCTGCTAACAAAAGCAGCTATACCACAATGCTTCCTGTAAACTGATCAAGTCCCAAGTAGCTATGTTGGCCTGACCCCTCTCTCCCTTGGACTCCACATAATAGAAGACCAAAGACTATGAAAGACTTTGAAGCATCTAAACAAAGAGAGGCAAAAACTGCCATAGTGGCTGAGAAAATTCAGCTGCTGAACACTGACACATTCAAAGGAATCATCTTACTGAGCCCTAAATGTTTTGGGACCTAGATTAGCTGTCCCTGATGGTCAGGTTATTGAAAACTTGTGCTTCACTGCAGTGTTAGTCAAAAACCAAACAGATAGAGGAAGGAAGAAGGGTACAGTAATTTCATACAAGTTGGCAGAAATATTTATTGAAACTCATGTTTGTGATTGCAGAATTTTCATTCTGTGGTGGCTCGTGCTGACTGAGTGGTGACAACTGTCCTGCAGGACAGCAAGTCTGAATGCTGAGTGGGTGCTTCTTGTCTTTAAGTCTGTCTATAATGCACACAGCTTTAAATGATGCTGTATTAAGCAGTAGTTATTATAATAATATATAATAAAGCACTTGCAAAAATGATCAAGGCTGGGAATTTTCACAGTGTTTGTCTTAATGGAAAGAGTCTCAAGAAATGCTAACTCTACTTTTCCTGTTCCATTTGCTGTTTTATATTCCCCTAACCTAACTATTCTTATTTGTCTCTTCTTTAAACTAAAGGATTGCATCCTTCTCAAGCTTTCTTTAGCAGCAGCCTCCCAAGCAGATAATCATTCATGTCAGCCATCTCTGAACTTCTTCCACTTCTACTGCAACCACTTGATGGCTGGTGACTAGGACTGAACACAATATTCCAAGTGATAGCACACTATTGATTTATTGAATGGCTTTATATTTTTAGTAATCTCTTTCACGCACACTTTCTTGCTACTGATGCTAGAAGAGTAAATGGATAAAAAATGTCTTTCAAATGCACTAAAATGGAAAATCTCAAGTACAATCTCTTCCTTCCCCCTGGAAAAGTAACACATCTGACACCCTCTGTGCTGCAGAAAGTGCACATCCATCTTGGCTTTTCAGAGACGTGAACTTTTGACTTTCAGTGCGACTTTCAAGAAAGTTGGCATTTATTGTGTTACGGCACATTTTCAAAGTACCTGTCTGTTATTTATAGAAGTGGGATTCAGTTAGCTGAAAATGTGAATATCTTTTATTGGGCTAAGACATGTTAAAGAAGGGGATGCTAAAGGACTTTTCTTTGCCAGTAACCATTTCTGTACGTGGATTTTAGCATTAGGCATCTGTAACTGTTTCAATAAAGGATTCTTTTTTCATGTAAAATATATGGGTCACCCATAACATAATGTCTTATAAAAATATATACCAAAACTGAAATCCTGAAATCAGGCCCAGAATATGTACACAGGCACTCAGGTTAGGTATTAGAAACCTCTTTTTCTTTAGGGCCTTTGTTTTGAAATTTCTGTCTGTGTAAGAATCACCCCTGTGAATATACCAGCCCTGGGAACGAAACACATTAGCAGACTAAAAGTTTGTTATGCCCTAAAAAAAAAGTCATTTTAAGGGAGGGAGAAACCCCGCCCCTGTATCCTGTGGGGGAAAAAAAAAATCCAAAACTTTTAGGAAGTCAAGACTCACTGATTCCTTCTGGCCACCTCTTGGCATGCTCTTCTCCTTCAGGTCTTGGATCCCTAAAAGGTGCAGCTGGACTTTTAAGAGTAGGGGGAGCAGGGTCTTTGTGTCTCTAAAGCAGCAGTGCAGACACCCTCACAGGCAGCTTTGGACTGAGTGCTGGCAGCCTTCCTGCTGACTCTGAGATTTTTCTGCTCCTGTAAGGACTTAAGGATGAAGATTCTAGACATACAGGCACTTAGACTCTATCTATCTTGGCATATGCCAGTGTAGATAAAAGAGTATATGGCTATGTGCTGAAGCTGTCTGCTAGAGCCAACTGACAAGAAATAAATGAAAAATGTAACCGTTGTCATTATCACCGAGTGCCTTCCAGACCCCTCACCAACCTGGAGGCCAGTCTCACAGAGCGTGTAATGAAACAGGCAGTAAGATGACTTTGCATCCACCTTTCCATCTATTGTCCTCTCTCACGTCCAATACTACAGTTTCTCAGTGTACAGCCATACTGCTGGGTCCACTAATTGGTTCGGGATTTAGTCCTAATAAAAACAGGCAGCTGTGTGAATAATGACACACCTAATTTACTGGGTTTGGCTATTGAAAGCCACTTGAAGTTATCAGTATTGGTGGAGAACCAATCCAGTCCTGAGAGTAACACCAGCCTCCATTATAGCCACGACTACAGAAATGAACATTAGGAATTTGCAGAACTTTACCATTCACTTGTGACATCACACGTGTTAGATGGGTCTCCTGTACACAAAGATCTTCCCTGGGTGCTTATAACAAACTTTGAGCTATTATAATGGACTTGCAAGTATGAAATATGAATCTCTAACATTGAGTGTATCTTTGGGATTAGGAACAGTTGTGCCTCTGAATTTTACACAGCATGTATTTGATATCAGCCTACCTATCAGCAAGCAGTACAGGTGATTATCAGACACGGATCTAAAAAAGTAATGTCTAAGGAGGTTAGGACTCCATGCAAATACCTGTGGATTAAACAGCATCTTAGGGAGTTTGGTAGACATGACGCATTTTAAAGTGACATGGAGAGCCGCTCAGTCTTTTATTTGATCTTGCTCATGTTTATCACCAAAGAATCTGAATATTTAACAGTGAATGCATGCAAATCCTGCAGTAAGACAGCAGAGAAGTGGTGGTCAGTCAGCAGGGTAGTTATCTGCTAGAGACAGTTCCTCTCTGAACAGCTCTTTTAGGGTCACATTCTCCTGCTATGATCAGATACATTGTTGTGGTGGGAAGATGAGTAGATTAACAGATACATACAATGGATTATATGGTTCAGGTCATTAACCCTTAGTTTGATGGGTCAAGTGCAGTCTCCATCCTTGGTTGTTTTCAAGATCAGACTTGACAAATCCCCGAGCAACTTGATCTGATCTCATAGTTGACCCTGCTTTGAGCAGGGGATTGGACCAGATGACCTCCTGAGGTCCCTTTCAACCTGAATTAAATTACCCCATGGTCCTTTTTTTTTTTTTTTTTTTGGAACAAGAGTAATCTGCAACTGAGTAAGAGCTATCTGACAGATCCTGTTGCCAGGGTCCCACATCAGTGCTCTGATGCCAGAACATCTTCACAGTCTGGCATGCTTTCTTAGCTGACTGCAATCTTGCTATTAGTTTCACTCCTTGCAATGCACACTTTGAAAGCATTCTGCATTCAGTGAAGCCAAAGGTCTAGAAAAAGAATATCAACAGGGAGTCTGCAGCTGTGAAATGCACAGCCAGAGGTTGGACTAAAATTGATGAACAGTACCTATAAACTCCCATCACTTTGCCCAACCACATATACCTTTAATTAGGACTAGCAAAATATGGTGGCTGTTTTCCACACATGACGTCCCCCCACAAACACACAGCTTTCATTTTTATCCAAAATTTCCCCCACCCCCAACTTTGTTTCACTTAAGAATGAACACTGAATCATAATTTCCGTTTCATTTCATGTGGGCCATCTTTCTTCAGTCATATCAAACAATTTCATCCTATTTCAGTTCTAATAGAAAAATGTTTGTTTGTTTTAATACCCCTTCCTCAGCCTAAACAAACAAAAAATTGGAGAAGAATCAAGTGCTTTTTTATTCTGAAGAATTAAAATCTCAAAGGGAACAAACATTTCTCATGAGCATCCGTTCCTTTGAAAACTCAGTTTTTGTCCAGAAAAAAAAAAGCAAGCCTTTGATGAACGTACTGGCAGCTCACTCTAACCACAATAATAAATGAAACCCTCTGGAAGCAAAAAGAGCCAAACAACCTCTTAAAACAGATAGCTGCCTGTGATGGCTTTTTATGGACTGATGAACTGGGCACAGCAAGCTCTTACACAGCTTCTGCAAGACACTCTCCCACCTCCATCTCAGGGCTACTGTGCAATAGTAATCCCTATACCATGGCAGAAATCTCTCTGTGAATAGCTGCAATGCATATAGGGGCTATATATCATCTGCAATCAGGTTAATTGTCTATAATAGTGCCCTTCACTCTCTTTGTTGAGTCTATTGTTGCTGAAAGGTGTCAGCCTGACAACTGCCGAGGCTGAAATCCCCCATCTTCCACAGGAAAGATGACTCCAATTGTAAGACAGCCTCCAGCAACTTTTCATCCCTTCTGATGAGACTGGGAATAAGGGGGACAACTGTGGTGACAGTTTTGTGACCTGGACAGTTCCTCAAGAGCAGTAGGACAGGATCATCCACAACAGATAGCCATCATTAGATGGTAGCCACTTATGGTTACTTTTGAGTGGAAGAGATTTGAGGTCGTCATATTATTTTGAAGTCATATTTTGGTGTATATGCAGGTTTCTGTATCTTTTGAGCTCTGTGAACTCCTGGTGCAACACTGAGAGTAAATAACAACCCCACGGAGTATGCTGTTCATGGCATAAAGCAACCAGGAGGATAAAATAAGGGAGGACAAGAAGGTAGACAAGGGTGATTGCAGGACGGGTGGTACCCTCACCAACCAGGCACAGTCCCACAGCACCAGGCAGGGTGCTGATAGAGACAGGGTCCACTGAGAGCCCCAGGCAAGGCAAGGTGATGAGTCAAGTCCAGGGTCCCTCCCAAGAACAAGACAAGGCTTTCTACAAGGTGGATCCAGCATTTCTCTGGAAAAAAACAATTAATTAAGCCAGGACAGAGCTGAGCACAGGTACACGAGCAACATAGCCCAGGACCTTTATTTGTGCTCAGGTCCAGGCTAATGGGCAGAGGGTGCATGGATGGAGGGCCCAGGTGAGCCAGCCAGGGCAGTTAAGGTCTGTTAGTGCCTTCAAGGCATGGCAGATAAAAGGTCGTAAATTGGGGGGGAGCACCATTAAACAGAGAATGTGAACACAGAATCACAGGGAGCTGGCTCATAGCATCTTGTGAACAATTGCCTTAGGGCTGAGCGCGAATTGATTATTCCAAGTTGTGCTGGTTTTGGCTGGGATAGAGTTAATCTTCTTCATAGTAGCTAGTATGAGGCTATGTTTTGGATTTGTGCTGAAAGCAGTATTGATAATACAGGGATCTTTCAGTTACTGCTGAGCAGTGCTTACACAGGTGCTTACACAGGTGCTTCTCATACCACCCACCAGTGAGGAGGCTGGGGGGGCACAAGAAGTTGGGAGGGGACACAGCTGGGACAGCTGACCCCAACTGACCCAAGGGATATTCCAGCCCATAGGACGTCACGCTCAGCATATAAAGCTGGGGGAAGAAGGAAGGGGGGATGTTTGGAGTTAATGGCGTTTTGTCTTCCCAAGTAACAGTTATATGTGATGGAGCCCTGCTTTCCTGGAGATGGCTGAACACCTGCCTGCTGATGGGAAGTAGTGAATGAATTCCTCGTTTTGCTTTGCTTGTGTGCACAGCTTTTGCTTTACCTATTAAACTGTCTTTATCTCAACCCATGAGTTTTCTTACTTTTCCAATTATCTCCCCCAACCCACTGGATGGTTTTTTTGCAAAGGGCAGAAAGCATTTTCTTTTTGCATTGGGCTACAGGCAGTAATACATGGGCACAAAGGATACACAGCACTCAGCAGAACAGCTGTGGATTCAACACAGAACAGCAAGGTATATTAGGGAGGAATTAAAGGCAGGGGGAGAGGAAGAGGTTAGCCCGTGCAAAAGAGCAGAATTTGCAAGGCTACTGAGTAGGTGAGAACAACCGTGACTGCCAATTGTCATGTGTCAAGGTCTAAGTGGATTACCATCAGGAAGGCATTTCTTTCTAAAGTATACATGAAAACATGAGATGTGTCATTAGCTATTTTACTACATGTTAGAACACATCTGTTTGAACATTTTTCAAGAGAGGATGCTATGATAGATGATGAACAGAGCTGCTCTAGCATGAAAACTTCTGCTATTCCTCTGGCTCCTTTGGATATGCCAAGCTGCATGCCCCAGGGAGATGGGGCTGGTGGAGCCTCAAACATAAGGTGTGAAGATGAGGCAGCAATGGGGATTATAATAATCAGAAGGATCTTTGTTTCTGTCTGGAAACATTATTAGGACTCGTTAACTTCTGCGGGCCAGCCCCTAGAAAAATGTGGCATACCACTGTCTCCTAGCACTCCCTGCACACACTTCATGTGTTATTTGCACACGAGAAGCAGTCTTAGACAGCAGATGCTGCAGAAAAGGGAATCAGTGAATATTTATTCAGATTCTGCACAGCTGTTCATCTCCACTCCTCCCCCACTCTCTTTTGTTTCTTTTTCATAAAGACTGATGTGAACGGGGTTCTGCCTGGCATGAAATGTTTGGGACTCAGCTGTGGCAGGGTATTTTCTACATGAGGAAGGAGAAATCTTGTAATTAAAAGCATTCTGACTTGCAGTTCGAGAGCAGTAAAGCACAGCACATCAGCGAGGGAGCCACTTACAGGGCCTGAACAGGAGAGGGGAGCAAGCTGCAGACACCTCCCACAGACTGAAGTTTATTTGCATGAACTATTCATGAAATAATTACCAATAGCCACAAAAAGCAAAGTCTGTTTGCTAATGATTCATGAGCTGGATAAAGGGTTGAATTAGTTGGATAATTTATTTGTAAAAATAATCTAGCCAGCTGTAATTAGAAGGCTGGATAGAGTGATCTAGAAAAAGAAGGGAAACATTCCCAACAGCACACGACCTTCCAGAGGTTACTGTTGTTTTTGAACAGAAGCATTCCCAAGAGCCTGTGAATCTGCCTGGGTGCAGGGTGAATCTGGTGGAGGCCTAGGAACCAGGATGGTTTTTTTTTTTTTAGTGTAGGGGTCCTTTCCTTTCTTGGCTTTGGCCTGTTTGAGCAGTTGGTACTATTCCCAGTGGCTTTTGGGTGTAGATCAAAGCGTTGCTGAAATCACTTTCAAGTCAAGCAGAGAGCATTTGGAATTAGATCAGTAACTAGCTTCATTTTAAAAGAGGTAGAGATTTTGTGTTGAGAAAAAAAGTTTTTTTGAAAGATAGTAGGGCATTAACTTTCCTGGAAGTCTCTCCATACCGTTCAGGTCTTCTCCCCAACTCCAGCTCTTTAACTACAGAGGCTGAGACAGGGATGCCCCTCGTGTGAAGCACCATCCTCTGGGAACAGTGCATCTAGCCCACGATGAATATCTACAGTCCTGTGTATGATCGATCCCAGCACCGCTCATTTAGCTTGCCAAAGAGTTGAGCTCAAATGATTCCTTGTCTGCCGGCTGGCCTGACCCTGACACCAGCAGTGGAGGCTGACAATTCTGCATTGTCTTCAGCCTTGCTGCAGGGCTGTTTTCTTGTCAGCCGAGTGGAGAGTGTGGAGGACAAAGAACTTGGCTGAGCAACAAGAGGAGGGAAAGGGGGGGCCACAGGCAGGTAGGAAGTTCTTGGTGGTGGCGTGATACTGTGGATATGAGGAGTAACCCACCTATTGCTTTGTGCAGAGCATTGCCACGTCCTCCTCACACAGCCATCAAGCCAGCATTTGCTGCAGAACTTCCCCTGAGCGCTCACCTCCAGCCACGTACACACACTAACAGTCATGAAAATGGTGGAGCAGCCCCTTTGGATGTGATCTGCCTCCCCTGGGCCACTGAGGAGTTCCTCTCTGAGCACTGTCTCCCTGTTTCAGCCTAGAAAGCTGTGTGATTGGAGGCAGGACCCTCCTCTGTCAACAGGAAAATCCTCTGGATGGAAGACAAGCACTGGCTGACCTGAACATCAGCAGTTGTGTCAAGCTCACCTCAGCTGGTCTGCAGTTTAATCATCCCTGCCTGTTTTTGTTGGCCTGCTCTGAAACCCTTGGAACAACACCCAGAGGGGCCTTTCCTTGGAGCTGCAGTGAAATGTTAAAGGAACCGTTGCAGCTCTCCATTGCACGATGAAGCAACGAGAGAAGATGATACGCTAACTGTGCCACTGGTTTTCTAACAAAGGGCTCTCATGAGTGTTCTCCCTCTAAACTATGCCGAGTCCTCCCTTCCAGCAGGACAGGTGACAAAACTCTCTCTCGTACTCGTGGGATGCTGCAGCTCAAGCCAAGCCCTTCCTGACCTGCCCATTGCTGGAGGGACCTCCGTTCTGCTGCCAGGGAGGACCAAGACCCAGTTGCTGCCAGTCAAAACAGGGTGAAAGCTTCATATAGGGCTTAAAAGGACCTCACATGGAGAAGCCTTCATCTGAACGGCTATGCAAATTGGTGTAATCATTTTGAGGATATTGGAGATTGCTCTTCTAAAGTATATCTGGGAGCCACAGGGGGTATTTCATCTCTCCCAGGGGGAAAGTCAGTAACATTCAAAGAGAAGCAAGTCCCTTAGTTACTGAAAAGCAACTCTTTGTTGCCATATATGTAACAGACCTGTATAAAGGCACTTGAGAAAAGGGTGGGTGGGAAGGGTTTCCACCAGATCAAAATAAGATTGTGAATCATCAATGTCACACTGCTGTGAAAATGTGTAAGATCATACTAAGAAGTATGGCTGGACTCCTGTTAAGACTTTGGAACTAATCCTTCAGCACTAGTTTTGGTACGAACTCAGCTTGACACCTGGCATCATGCTTCAAAACGTTTGTGGCTCAACTGGGCAGAGTTTAGGAGGAGGGTGCCAGCAGAGGTCAATGGTGGAGAAAACAAGTTCTGTGAGAAAAGACAGAAAGTACTGAGCTAGCTTAACCTAGAGAAGATGACATTGGTTGAGGAGGATGATGTGATGCAGTCTTCAACCCATAAAAGGCCACTGCAAAAAGTATGGGAATAATCCTTTTTTCATATCTATGCTGAGGAAAGAACATGTAATGAACTGCAGCAAGAGGAATTCAAGCTGGACATTGAACTTTTATGGGTAAGGCTGCAGATGCACTGAAGTGTCTGGGATGAGTGAGTTTCCATCACGGTAAACTTAGATAAATATCTGCCAGGAATGGCCCAGATAGAGGTAATTCTCTTTTGGGCAGGAGATAGATAAAATGAATGTTTGAAGTCCCTTTTAACACATATTTTTTTATTAGTCTACAGTCTACAATCAACATAATAAAGCCTCACACTAACCACACAGAGGGGGTAGGATCTTGGCATTGGACTATGGGCAGAAGGAATGGACATTCATTCCAAATGTTGCTGAGCCTTGAGAAGGGATTCAGAGTTTCCAAGTCAGAATATTCAATCAGAACGGATTCATTTCATGCATTAGTATGCCAAGCAGAATGCTGTCTACACATCATTAGGAGTCAAGGCCTTTAGAGTCTGCTCTACACTGGCACAGAAAACAAAATTTACCCCAGCAGCCTGTGTAAAAAAAAAATAAATTCTCCCTCGTGCCCAGCTGCAATGCACTGGCTACTGAACACGATTTGTTTGTCACCCTCCAGCCCGGTGATGGTTGCCTTCTAGTGACACTGCAAGTACAGCAGAAAGGTGTGCAGAATACTTCAGGATGGAAGTTTCTCCCTACAGAGCCATATGGCCACAAGCAGATAACGCTGTGAGCAGCATTCATTAACAATTTCCAAATCTGCAGCAGCTGGAGCGTGGGATCATTTAAAACATGACTGATTTACTTCCTGCAGCCTTGAAAAGGAGGGATCAGTTGGAACCCAAAAGCACAACACATTTCTCTGGACTTATCAAACGAAGCCACATGCCTCTCATTACCATCACACACACACACACACACACACTCACAGAAGTTACCTCTTGGGGAGGATGCTGGAGAGGCACGCAGGACAGATGCTTGGTGGAACATTGGCAGGAGACCAGGTATCCCAGTTGCTGGGGTGGCTCCAGAAACTGAGCAGAATGGAGTGAGAGGAAAGAATATCTATAATAATCCCGATGAAAACAAAGTGTTGGGCTACTATTTTATTTTAGCTGCCACAAGAACAACAATACAAGCTGTCAGAGGCAAGGACCGTTCTTTCAGCAAAACTGTTCGGTGAAGGCTTGTAATGAGCTGCACTCACCTAAAAATAGTGTTCAAGTTAACATAGTGTACCTTAATTTGTGGGACGGTGATCCATCTTTGCACCCACCAGATGTTACTTCATTAATTATTGACAACATGGCATTTCTATAGCACTTCATAGTGTTAAAAGTTTTATAAATAGATAGATAAAAAATTAATCAATCAATTTTGTTAGACAATTAACTAGCATCCACCGTTTTAGTCTGAGATGATGCCAAGAAGAATTTTTTTTTTTAAGCGTGCAAAAAGGGAGAGACTGAGCTTGCCAGAAAAAAAGAGAAATGCTTCCAACCTAAAAAATGTGGAATAATTTCTGAATGTTAAGCAATGGGGTTAAATGTTTAAAGCCTCCAAAAATGTTGGGCACTGGGACGGAATTCATCTCCCTCAACTTGATTGAATGCAGACATTTGCAGCTAGGTTCATCATTGTGGACTCCCTTTATAGTCAGCAAAAAGAAATGAACCATGCCCTTCAAGCGCCTGTTCCTTTCGGCTGATCATAAAAAGGGATACTGTAGATGACAAGCTCTGACGTAGGCATTGCACAGCTGGGGGAGAAGAATCCTCCCCTGACAGCTCCTTTGAAAATCTGTTGGGAAAAACATTTCAAGCTCCAGCCGTGGAGCTGCTGCAGTTTAGTTCTTTAAAGATGAGGCCAGACGGGCCCTCAGGGGAAGGTTTGCTGGGCACATGAAGGGCACAGGTCCTCACCAGCGCAATAACGGCACTTCCTCTGAGAAGGCATCGTGTAAGGAGAGCATCTGCCAGAGGGCACGGAAAGCTCTGCTCCTCCAGTACCTCAGCGTGGGCTCTGCCCGTCAGCTGCACTGCTGTGGAGAATAAGCGTCCGAGGTTCGAGTTATGAAGGAACCTGTTGCCCAGAAACAACGTGGGCAAGTTTAACCTGGCTGTTTGGTTCGTGTTTAAATTGTGGTGATGCTAGGGCTCTTGCTGGGATCACCGTGGGGGATGCTGGAAGCACAATGGGTAGTGGTCACTGGCTGCTGTGTACCCTGCCAGCCCAGCTCTGTGCTTTGCACTGTCTGTGGGCTCGGGGGGCTGAGGCAGTAAAAGGAAGCCAGCATAGCTATAAGCTGAAGGGATGTTACTGATGAACAGGAACAATAGCCAGAAATGGGTTGTAAAAGCCCCTGCTCTGTTGTGCCTGCAAAAGGCATCAGAGCTGCTGACACACTGTGATACATGGCTTCTTTCAGCCATTTCTCCATAGCAAATAAACTGGTGTTTGTTTTATTGTGCTTTTTAGGATGTAAGAGGTCAGCTGAGAAACAAGAGCGTAGAGAGCTCATATTGTGCAGGCTATACAGCATGCCCTTAAGGCTGAGAGACTTGCAGTGTAAGACATCAGGATCTCTCTCCTCTCTGGACAGCAGAAGCCAGCACTCACCTGATTATTCGGGATTTCACCTTCCCAGCTGGAGAGGACTGTAGGATCTGGCTGTTAGGGGAGACATGATGGGATGAGAAAGGGGAAGGGAGAAATTCTGTAAGCAGGGATGAAAATCCTATTTCTTCTTCCTGTTTTGAAGGCCAAGACCAGGACAGTACTTGCCCCAGGGACAGCAGCATCCAGCCCCACTAGTATTTTATAAATTGCACTAAAACCTTTCCTTGTCATTTTGTTTTAATGCAATATACAGTTGCAACACAATGCAACAGGTGTTTAAGGCAACAACATTGCACAAAGCAAGAACAGCACTGGTTATCATTACCAAGATAATACTCATAAGACAAGAACATTTTGTTGTTTTATGTTGGAAGACAGAAGACATGGCCATTACCTTGTAAAGGACTAACCTTTACAACTTTCTCCTACACAGGTTCATCTGAGTTGCCACTCTCCAAAATATTCAAGTGTTATTTAAAAAAATATATCCATGGAAACTTGTTAAGAGTAGTCATGAGTTCCCATAGATTTATACACTTTCTAAATAATGCTGAAACATTTTAGAGTTCTTCCGCATTTGTGCTCCTGTGCAGTAGTCCTCAGTGGGCATTTCACTGCCTGTCCCCAGGTTTGGAGATGGACATGCAGCAACACAGGCTGATTGATTGCAAGGATGGGACATGTAGGAGAGGGCTACAAGGTCTTTTACGAAGTAATGGCCATTTTTTCTGTTTTTCATCCCCACTTCCCAGAAGAACCCTATTTACTTTCACTTTTATAGTAATATCTTGATTATGAATAACCTTTCACTGTTCTTGTCTGATATTCTTCCTTTAAACCTCTATCATATTATACATACAGAAACATATCTACTACAAAATTTTCTTTCAAGATCCCCAACATCTAGAAAACACTAGAGCTGCCACTGGCCAGGATGCTGATTCTTTTGCCCTGGATGTCCTATTACTGCTAGATTTTCTCCTCTTCCTGTAGTAGTGGCTCGTTTCTAGAGGCAACACTACTACGTTGTTTGTGTTGTGCCACAAATGTTTGTGGCACCCTCCTGGCAGATAGACAAAGATAGTTCCTGCCCTGAGGAGCTTTTGGCTGCAGCTAGGTTTAAAAAAAAAAAAAAAAGAAAAGAAAGAAACCTGACGATAGAAAGAAGAGAGTGAAAGGCAGGACTTTTAGGGAATTGCTTGTGCAGATTTTACCTGCTCCACACTGGGAGGGGATGCTCTGTATCTTTCCTCAGAATTAAGGGTCTCATTAGGGAAACCACACCAGCTCATCTGATTGTCTGAGGAAGCAAGGAGCTGTGAAGTGCATAACAGGGTTGTGAACAGTCTGAAGCCTTGACTGAGATACTCTTACACTCAGACCTTGTGGCTGTTTATGGTGTGTGAATGGGTCATGGGACAGAGCAAGAACAGGGTAAAGAGATCTCCCTTACCACAAACCAGTGCTTACTGATGCTTCTTACTCCTTTCTACCTCTTGCACCTGGAGACTTCCGCAGCCTGGAGGCTTAGAGGAGAAGCTTGGTTCCCATCCACTTGCCAGGGGAAACCAACCCACCCTGCCTCTTCAGCCAGCCAGACCTTTTGCCTGACTTACTAAACAGAGGAATACTTCCGAGCAGACAGGCCAATAAAGAAGGCCAAAGCTTTTGGCCTTTTTAGTTGAACATCCCCATATGTATTTATTGGACAGTCACAAATCTTGGGTTTGTTTCTGCCAGGAGAAGGGAATTTTCAGGTGACCAGCTGAGCTACATCTTGGAGGGGGGAGTTAAAACTGTACACATCAACACACTCCAGAGACTGAGAAATTGCTCCCCAGGGAGCAAACATCATTTTACTGCACCAGAGAGTGGACTTCAAATGTGGTTTGAACTGTAGCACGTATGGTTCATGTAATGATACTACAGAGACCAGGCACTATCCCCTGCCTTAATGCACACAGAAAAAGGGTTTACTTCCCAGAGAAAGAGGGGGGGATGGAGTGTCTCTGCTCTGCTACATCTGAAAGACAGGGTATGTGGTTTCATCAGCTCTAACCCATAATTGCTATTCTGATTTAAGCATTATTTTTATTTTCTCTCTCTAAAAATAAATAGAAAGAGAACAATTGCCCTAAATGCTCCAGAACTCTTAATATAATTTCCAATTAAGAATTATTCTTTTTGTTTCAGCAGCTGTACACAGTGGGCCAAATTCATTCCTGGTAAATTTTTACTAATCCCTGAATACATACTTAAGCTAATGTTTCCAGGCAGATAGAGCAAGTGCTATCTATCTGCACAGGTTGATTTTAGTGGTAAGAAGCAGATCTTGCAAGTTCAGAGGAGCTGCTCAGCCTTGCAGTCCAAGCCGAGTTTCTTAGAGCTAGAAACCAGCCAACCCTTTTGAGACCATGTGATTTCTCTATGAGATTTTGAGTGTAGGTTGGGCTAAAATCATGTTTCTGAAGGGATAATGGTACTTTCCCGTTCTGACTGTAGGAAGTGTGGAGAAGTAAAAAAAATAAAGAAGATTTCAATCTCTTTGTAACTCCCCAGAAGTGTTATGTTGGGCTGCTGCTCACATCACCTGAATCATTTTGCTCTTCCCTACATTTTCTTCTAATAAAGACGGCTCTGTCTGTGCATTCATTATTCAGTTCCCAGCAGCAGATCAACTCCACAAGACTCTCCTGGTTGCAATCATAAATGGCACCAATCAAACCTGAAGCTGAAATATCCCAAATTTCTTTAAACTCAGCCACCTAGCAGACTTCAGGATTAACTATTTGGACATCTTCTGTTGTGTTACTCGGGTTAAGACCCTCCTGCTATTGCTTCATGAGTGTGGTAAAAGCATGCGTAATGATCTAAGAGATCATAAGCAAAGAGATCAAAACGCAAATCTTAAAAGATGTTGCTTTTCTGGATGAAGTATGACCTGGGCCTGCCTCTTCACTGTTTTTCTCCCTTCATCAAATATCAGTGCAGGACAGAAGATGCATAATATCAAGGTGTGTGGCTGTACATGCAGCATACAAGTGTGTCCTTGGCTGATGGAGAGATCCTCCCTCAGCTTGCCTGATCCGGGACTGTGACCCTTGCACTTTCTAGTGTGAGCTCTGGGGTTATACCACGCGTTACCACTAGATGTCAAACTGTGTCCCAAATCCCACAAATGCCTCCCGTGTCAAGTGTGGAGGCCCTTACATGCTGTTCCTGCTGCAGCCATCTCAGCAACAGCGTTAGCGTTGATTTTAATTTTTCCTCAGAGGAAAACGATTGACATGTTTAAAGGGCTTTAGCTACTGCAGACACAGCGATTTCTAAAGGGCTACTTTGCCCTGAGAGGCAGGCTCAGGTGTTACTAACAGCTACTAACCGTGATTTTGTTCAAAAATCAAATCTACTGGCTCACACCAGTAATGAAAGAAGCAATTAATATAAGTCAATAGTGAAAAAGTTAACTTATCAGCAACAGAGACTATACTATTTCTTTGTTCCCTCTTGGCCAGTTTGAGTTGCTTTAAAACCAAAATCAGTAGGAGAAAAAACTGAGGAGCCTTTAGCTTAGGACTGCAGTTCTAGCAGCGCTTGTATGTGAAGCACAGAAGTTGTGATCAGCATTTGGATCAAGGATCCCCCTGCATGCAACAAAACCCACAAGAGCAGCTGATTCATTCAAGTGGCTTAGCTTGGAAGCGATGGAGGTGCTCACTTTCAAAAGAGCTGAACACTGAAGTCCCTAATGAAGGGTGTTTATTAGAAGTCCTGAGTTTCCTTCCTCAGGAAAGGTCTGTGGCACTGTTACTCTGGCCAGGTTTGGACTCACTACCTTCCACGTGTTTAATTTTTGAGATGCGTGCTTCTTTTCATCGTCTTGTGGTTAAATGCCAGCTCTGTTCCCACCCAGATGGAGTTTCTTCTCAGCAGGAGGCAAAGAAATTCCCATCTAACTAAATGCCTTTTCCATGAAAGCTATTACGTAAAGGATGAGATCTTGCCTTTGCCATGTGTACAAAATTACATAGTTTGTTAGGTGTAGGCTTCTGAAAGGACACTGCTTGGGCTCTTCTTAGCCTCACCAGCATCCTTCCTGTTTCTACCAAAAATAAACATGCCAAGGCTTTTCTTCTCTAGAACTTTTAATCTTTCTTGGCTTTGTCACAAGTTGTGTCACAGGATGTCCGCATCACCACAACATACCACATCACCGCAGTATGACATGGGCTGAGATCAGCTTAGCCCTCTTTTGTGTGGGGAAGTGGTTGGACCCCTCCTGCCTGCAGTTCTTCCTCCTCATCAAGGATCAAGGGTGACCACGTACAGCGGGTGCAGAACCAACATTGGTGTGTGCTCCCTCCACGGCCTAATCGGGAGGATTTCATCACCTCTTTTCCACCTTCTTGTTTAGCAATGGTGCCTTACACCTCTGAAAGGTGTAAGGCACCCAAGCTCCCTCCCTGCATACAGCCACAATCCTTTCCCTGTCCACCGTCTACATACACTGAGTAGGCAAACAACGTTTAGTCACGGCTCATGTCCCCTATTAGACTATTAGATTGGTGCTCCCTCGGTACCTCCTGTGGTCCTCTTCCGTGACCAGCAAGCCAGTAAGAGGCCCTGAGGCACAGCTCTGTAAGGACAGAGGGTCTGTCAAACATGGCATGGTGGTGGGAAGGAAAGGCTGTCTTGGCCTGAAGTCCATCATCAAACCTGTGACATTGTCTGAAGGCTCACAGCAGGTCCTCCCTGACAGTCCTGCTTTTGTACATGGAACAGCACATCTGAGAGGAGGATCTCCTCAAACAAGCAAGCTGCAGAATAAGCACAGTTCGAAAAGCTGCTGGGTCTGGTTACTTGTCCCCAGACCTATCTTGTCAGCCAGAAAATTTCATCTTGACACACGAGGAGAGCCTCCTCAGCAAGTGTGAGCTATCAAAACCAGGGAAGAAAGGGCCTTGTGCCAACAAAACCAGGCCAAAACTATGCAACCAGGCCTCCAGCACGTTTAAAAATATCTCTGGGTCCCCGAACATCCCACCTCTCTTGGCTCCCTATCCGGCCTGCTTCTCAATGTGAGGAAGGGCTCTGTAGCTAGCCAGGGTTTGGGGATGTGGTTGAGACGTTTCTGTGGTAAAAGGGTGGAGTTCCTTTTTTTCTCCTTTTTCCCCAAAGTACTCTGGCTCTCAGTCAGTGCCTGTTCAAAGAAACCGTCACTGTTCCTCTCCACTCCCTGCCTCTCATTCCCTCACTGGAAAGGTAAATTAAGGAGTTCAGGGATGACGGGTGCCTGCAGCAAACCTGTGCTTTCACCAACCCTCTCATTATCTCAAGGTGGGGCCAGCACACAACCCAGGAGGTCAACCAAGACAAGCACTTCCCCTCAAGGGCCCTCTGTCATACTATACCAACATTGGGACACCCTTTCATGGGATTTCCTTACTATGGTAACCCACACCCACATGGTGTTTAGAAGAAGGATCATTTTGTTTTTTTCCTATGTGACTACCTGCTCCGCTTGCCTTCAGAGTCACCTTCTGCAACTGAACAACAAATTGGTAGGGGTTGGGCTGCAGACATGGTAAACATCAGGGTGCCCCAGGATAGCGATGAACTGAAGTGGCTGTTGGCAGCTTGACAATATAATTTTTCAGTTGTCATTTCTCTCTCTGAATTTTATATCTGAGGCTATATGCTGTTCTGAATATAAAGAAAAAGTTATTCCCCTTCAATGACATGCAGTCCTATATTTAAATGATTATCCCTTCAGCATCCTTCTTTCACGTTCACTTTCCTTAAGTGAAGATACAGGTGTAAAAGTTAATAGCAACTTAAAGTAATAATGATGATCCTTTTGCAGTCAAAAATTGGCACGTGACTATGCTCTTGATTTTTCTCAAGCTGTGCAGTCTCACTCATCACAACTGACCTGTATGCATGAAACCACAACTAGCCAAATATCTCCCTCAAAATTCGCAGTCAATCCATGGATGAGAGGAAGAAACTGCAGAAAACTTGCATGCAGTTTCTGCATAATAAAGAACCTGAGGAAAGTGCAATCTGCTCTGGGATACTACAAAAATGGAAAAAGAAGTGAGATTTGCTGAATAAACAATTCATTGCAAAATTATTCACTGAGATCTAGGAGCCAAATAAAAGGAGGGAGAAGGATCCAGAATATGTTACGCTAATAGAAGGTATGATGGTATTGGCACAGGAGGAATGTGCTTCCTAGGAGTGATGACAAAGAGGATCTGTCTCCTTATTGGCATTTTTCAGAAGCAGAACAAGAAGTAAGACTCTAGAAGAAAAATAGAAGCAGTTTTTATTCACAACCCATAGATCCTCGGGCCCCAGAGCTGAGCTGTCACTTCAAATTTTTATATCCTACTCCCAGTGTGTGAGTGTTTTACCAAGATGTTTTCTTTTCTCCCATTTCACATTTTCAGCAATTGCTATTGTTCTGCAGCCTACAAATGGGCTCTGGGAAACCAAGGACGGCACGAAAAGCTGAAGTATGGGAAGCATTGTACCAGGAAATGGCAGAGCAAGAGGACTGATAGGGGTGACAGAGATTCCAAGGCCTTCTGGAAATGCTGTGCCTAACTACCCCTGATGCAAGAGCTGTACTCGGATGCAGTGGCACTTCAAAGCTTAGGCAGCAAGTTAAAAAAATGTTTTCTACTCTCAGGTATTGAGTGACTGTGGTTTCACATGCCTGTAATAAGCAGTAGCTAGTGTTAGACTGTAGTGAACAGAAAAGGTGTTGTTTTGTGAATTTTTTTTCTTTTGTTTGGAGGCTGCTAAACACTTACTAAGTGTTGGGGGTCGCCACTGCTATCCACTTCTGCTCTGGCCATAAAGAGCCAGCAAAACCAGCAAACACATGAGGATTTGTGTTACTTTTTGCAAAAGTTAACTTGAAAAGAGGAGATGATCCAGCTCAAACTCATCTGTGGGTAGCCCAGATAGTTTAAAAGGGAGACAACTGTGAGTTGGCATGAACTGGGATATCCTAGAAAAGCATTTGTAAAGTTTCCACAAGACTGGTGTGTGATAATGTCTGTTCAAGATGGTGTGATTTAAAAATATCAGATAGCAAAAAAGGATGATTGGAGCAATCTATTTTAATTATGCTTCACATTTGTAGTTATTTCCAAAACCTCATAAAAATTACCAGAAAACAAAACTAAACAAAACTAAAAAGGTTGCTTCCTGTTAGCTGGTAATTAAAGCATCCTGATTTGAAACTAAATATAGCCCTTCCACTAAATTTGGTAACTTTTTGCTAGCCTGGGCTCTCTACACATGTAAACAGAACAATCTAATGGCTCACATTTGTTCAGATCCATAATTTGCATTTAGTTGTGTTAGAAAATAGTGAATGGCTTTGCTTATTTACATGATAATTCTTTTTCTACTTTGATTTGTGTCAAGCTATTTTTGGATGAGAATTGGAATTCAATTAAGATGCAGAAAGCCAGCATTTTAATTCTGCTTTTTATTAGATAATGAAGCTACACAGTAGCTGTGCAAGATATATAACACAAGTTGATCAAAACCGATTAGGCAAGGAAAGGTCTTATATTATCTGTAGGTAGTGAACTGAATTGTTTCTTTTTGGTCAATATGACTTACAAGGCTTTAGAGCTAATAGATCTCAGCCTTTCAAATCTCATTTATACTGAGATCAAAAAAAGAAAAGCTAGTCTAGTTTTCCAACTTGCTATGAATGTCTTGGTGCTGATCAGAACATTATTGAATCAAAAACACAATAATAATGAATAAATTTCAGAAAACCTCCTAGAACTTCCAGAAAAGGCTGCAAATCGTAAGGAAAGTAGCTTTTTGACTTCAGCAAACTTCCCTTAGGCTTTATACTGGTGACTTGCCTCACTTTGCTGGTGTGAGATTAGGCCTTTAATACACTGTGTCAAAATTTCACATTCATTTTTCAAACAGCTTCACTTTCTAAAAGGAAGATCCATTTCTTTTAAAGGCTAAAACCAAAATTTTTTTTTAAAAAGGCAACTATGATTCCTCCCCCAGCAGTCCTCCTAATTCATTTCACATCTAAACAAAAGCTTCTGCAAGAGGGTCCTCCCAGAACAGGGTCCACCATGCAACCACTGAACAAACGCAGCTTTTTGCTGTGGGTTCCTCAGAGAATTTGCACCATCTCAGCAGCCATTTCCTTGCCATCCCTGAGCTTCTCAGGGTGTCATTAATCCACCTTTTTTCCCTGGACCCTCCTTGCTGGTAAGCTTTTCTGTTTCCCGTTCAGCTGGAACAGGACTTCCTCCACCTGGCCTTGCTGCCACAACAGATCACAAAAGGAGCCCGAGTGTAAAATCTCCTTGGCTGTTCAAGCAGTTACCCAGTGGCTTTCTCATAGGTAAGGGGCTGCAGCGCTATCTTGGGGAGAGTCAGAAGAGGGAAATGACTGCAGGCCAATCCCTCTTGCATCTCCTAAGCAACCACTAAAATAGATGAACAGTCTTTTCATAATGGCATCGTGATAAAGTGATTTGGCAAAATGAGTATATAATTTCCTGTTGACTACTAAGGCTCCACAAATGATCTTTAGCCACTGAGCACAGTGGATCTGTGTTCTGCAATAAACAGCAAGTATGAAATAAACCCCTTTATTACTGCAACTTGAACCAAGAGGATCCCAAATTTCTCAGCCAGCCTGTATGCACCAAATCAGGACCTGCTATAGAGACAGGCCTTTGTTCTTTAGGCTGCCATCCAAAATTTTCCGAGCTTTTAGGGTTTGCATCTTTAAAATTTCCCTGTACACTAATGAGGATGTAGCTTTTTTGGTAAGCTGAGATTCGCACAAGAAATCCCCTGGCTCCAGGAGCTGGGACTTTAAGACATTTGCTGTGTATGACAATAATATTACAACCCAGAAACCCCGATGCATATGAAACAGTCTTATTTCCTATGACAAGGCCCATCCCCAATTGACTCTTTCTTCTTTTTTAGTGACATTTGAGTTATTCAGGTTGTCTTCTGTGATATGTTGAAGTGCAACAGGGCAGGGTCCTGCTTACTGTATCCTATAGACACTGTCTGCTAGGGATCAGTCTGAAATGCAGCCTTTCCTTGTTGCATTAATTTCTCCCTTTTACCTGATTTGCCTGCTGTAACGCTTGAACTGCTCCCTGTACTCTCCACTCATCTACACAATTTCTGCCTAAGACAGCTGTCCTACAATGCCTGTCAATTGGTGCTGTGTGCCCATGGTGTCAAAATATTATCTACTTATTTCTCCCCCAGCTGCATTTTTCCTGCCAGCATGTGTTCTCCTAAGCCATTCTTGAAAGTTGGTTCCATCTTCAAGTTGCAAATACTTGGTATCGTTACAAAAAAGATGCTACATAACTATAACTCAAACCATTGGATTTGTCCCAGCATCTCTTAAATTTGCCAGAGAACAGCACATATGTGGTGATCAGTGATTCTGGCACTGGGGGCATGTGCGCTTCCCCCTGTTCCTCACACGAGATTTACACCCCTCTTCTAAGGCAGGACCAGCAGATGCCTGCATGGCTTGGGCAAATAACTTTTTAGCCGATCTTTCTCCTGCCCTAATTTTGCTACGATTCTGGTACTCAGCACCCTTTTTTCCCTGCTGGAAGTGTTGGCTTTTTTTTTTTTTTTTTCTTTTTTGCAAGCTCTGACCTCTCTAGTGCTTATAGGCCTAAAGAAAAACCCAAAACAGACCCAACTGAAGGATGTTCCTGGAATGTCCCTCAGGGATACACGTGTCCTTTTCTGGCTAGAGAGGGTTTGGCTCAGGAGGCCAAAAGAAGCAACAAAGTTGGAACCTAAGGTAATGGAACAAAATCTGGTTTGGATGCAAATCTGCAATTTCCAGGCTCTCATAATTTAGGCTACTGTGGATCAGGCAGACCCCTCTGTCTTAGAGAACTCTATTCTCCCTGTCTGGCTTTTTTTCCTTCTCCGTTTTTTTTTTTTCCTTTGGCTCCATTTGTTTAAAAGAAGCAAAAGTAATCTTAACGTGGTTCTTTTTCTGCTAACCAGTAGGGCTGGGGCTGCTTTTTTTCTCCCCCTACAGTGCTGAGGTTGTAGAAAATGGTAGCCAAGCACCGCAAGAGCACAGAAAAGAAACACTGGGTGAGTGAGAAGGGCATCTGACTGCACCTGTAACCCTATATGTACATGAGCAGCTTCTACTACAGTCAGGGCAGATAGCAAAGCCTTTCCAGGAACAACCTGCTGCTAAAACACGCTCTGGCAGGAATACAGGATTAGAGGTGAGGGAAACAGAGAGCAGATCTTACATTGCTCCTTGCCACCCTGATTTGTTGTTGCCCCTTGGCATTCCCCCCATGTCTTCTGACACCTCCTCACAGACAGTCCCTGGAGCAGGGCCACACCACAGAGCTCTTAGCATGGGGAAAAAGCCCATGCTGGCGGTTGAAGCAAGAGGGACAATTGCTTCCCATTTCCCAGTACAGTATGTTACAAAGGGCCGTTGCAAAGCTTGGCCGCCTGACAGTTTCATTTGCAAGAGCATTGGCCCCTTTCCAAGCAATTCTTTCAGGTCTCATTGTTTGGTAGGAAACAAACAAGGGGAACAGCACTGGGTGGGCACACCAGAAGAGGGTCTAAATATAGCAGGGCAGTGTTAGGGAGCCAGGCTTCTTAGCCAAAGCTTATGCTGAAGATAACAAAACCCCTCTGCTTGTCTACAGAAAAGACACCTATTCTGCTACAGGCACCCCAGTTATGCAGGAGAGGGCTCCCCGGATGTCCCAATCATATTGGCCAGCTACAGTGATGCTACACTAGCCATAAAAGTTGAAAGCAGCTTGTTAAGGTGTGCAAGTAATTGCAAAGCACAAAGAGAATATTATTGGTTCCAGCCTGAAGTCTTCCGAGTACTTTCTGCTATAATTCACACCCAATATAACTTCAGCATGAGTCAGGAAATAATCTGAACTACAGATTTAGACAGTGAGGTGTCGAGAGTGAAGGCAAGCCAAGCCCTTTTGGCCTGTGATGGAAAGAAGATAACTTTGTGCCACCTTTGCCTGGAGGTACTGAGACTCAGTAGGATTCAAACTAAGTAATGTTGCTGACAGCACTGCAGGCTGGTGACATTTCTGAAAGCAGAGGAAAAGAGAAAGCAAATGTGCCAAAGAATTTTAAAAATCTTCCACAACCTGGCACATCCCCACAGAAAATCCCTCCTGCTAGAACAGCCAGGGCGCAGGTAAGGAAATGTTAAAGGAGAAATGTGGCTTTCCCTGAGGGAGTATTCAGAGAATTTTAATATTATACATCCTGAGAGAGTGGGGACTCAAATCTCAGGCAGAAGGAATCTCCCCACATAGCTGATTTCCCTGCTCGCTACCTTCAGCATTTGAGAGCACAGTAGAAATGCAAGTTGTTTTTCCACTTAACCTAGGCACATGCCTGACCATGAAGAGGGATGTGGTGCAAGGCAGGAAGAGAAAGCCTAGAAGGGAGAGGGAATATGGTCAGTGTTGCAGGGAAGACAATAGGAGATCATTTGTGCAGACCCACTAGTGCTTTCCCTACAGGGACTTAGCTCAGCAAGTAGAAATAAGAAACAACAAATGTGCCAGAGCCTGCCACTTGCAAGAACACCTGGCCTTGCCTGCCACAGCTGCTAGCACTCTACCCATCACAGCTGACAGCCCTCTTGCAGAGGTGTTTGCAAAGGGGACATGTGGCTTTTTCAAACTTGTATTTCTTCTCTTCCCCTTTCCTGCCACCAAATCATACTTTGCCTTGCTAGAGACAGAGAGAAGGGGTGAAGTAGCAGTCTGTCCTAGCTGGAGACCATCATCATAGCTGGCGATTCTTCATAGGAACCCTTCCTTGTACTGCTAGATGTTCAGACACAATAAAAGGAGTCTTAGTTGAAAGCTTGTGCTAAAACAAGATGTAACTCTCTCATAGAAAAGATGATTCTCACAAGTGATCAAGAGAAGACCCCAGAATAAAAGAAGTCAGGTTTTAAGTGACTTCTAAAAATAGCATGTAACAGGCCAGCTTTTATCCCTGAAATAGTGAGCATCCCCTATTTGTTGGGGTTTTTTTCTCAAAAATAAGATTATTACAAAACAGCCCTTATCTTCTGCAGAAAGTGATCAAAATAGATTATTGCTTGAGTGAACCCCTAAATTAATTTCTTTCCTCCCTTCAGGCTTAGTCCTTATAGTAGAGATTCTTTCTCAATCCTTAGCCTCGCATCACCATTAAAATAATGCAAGTGCAATGGACTGCTGTTTTTAGCCAGTCAGGTTAACCCATAACTTCCTTCTCCCATGGCAACATGATTAGCAGAACGAATAATAAGAGAGGGACATAGGAAGGTGGAAATACAGGCAGTGAAGTGGGTGGTGTTGTCAGTGTCCTCTGAGTGGTGGTGACCTGGGCGAATCAGAAATTATACATGTGGGGTCCTTTATAGTATACTACCAGTGCTGCTGTTTGGCGGAATTGAGAGCAGGAGAGACTAAATAGTTTCTGGTTTTGCATTATAGGCTCAACAGGTTTCTAATTTCTGCTAGAAGAGTGTTTATAGGATAAAGGGTGGGGGAAACTCCTACAAAACCAGTGGGGTGCAAATGTGGAGGAACAGATACTGAACGTCTTATGGTCTCTCTTAGGCTGTGGTAGTATAGCTGCTGGACATACCGACTAAGTAATAGCTGTCTGAAGTAATAGATAGATCTCAAGATTTCCTTCCCGATTAAGTTTTCTCAGCTCATAGAGATCCTGGTTGTGCTTGAGAATCTGGCTATTGCTTGTGTTCACAGGCTGGTAAGACATGAGAAGCAATGGGCTTACCTCTCTCTCTGTGACATGCTGTCTTGCTTGTACTCAGCACAGGGCTGCCAGATGCCTCTTCCATGTCATCCAAAAAGCTGCTGGCAGGATGCTCTTGAAAAGGCCTGTGTGAGTTTGGAATGGCTCCATGGTGTGAGGTTTGTGGCCTTCCTGCCTCACCAAACGGGTCATCTTGTTGGTAAGATGCTTGGAGAAGGTTCAGAACATGCCTGTGAGATGAAGGAAGCTTTTGCTAGCTGTGTGGCTTGTCTGGTAGAGATTTTCTTACAATGTTTGTTTTATAATACTGTTGTATACTATTGCGCTATCAATAGTGTTTTACACTGGGAGACATAAAACCTTTCTATAATGGTCTTTATGTTATTTAAATAAAGAACAGTTGGAGTCCCCAGTCAAGAATTAGAGTCCCTCTGTGCTAGATGCTGTACAAACAGAGAATTAAGCAACCATCACTGTTCTGACAAGTTTGCGCTCCGAGTAGGGGAAGGGAGATACGTTCCTCATCTGTTTTTCTGTATGCAAGACACTTCTGAAATGACTGTGAACAGTGGGAGAAGGCAGTCTGGCTAAAAATGTAGTTGCAAGTTTTGTAGTTGTCGTGTGTAGTCAATAACTGAGTATCATGGTATATTAGGCTACTTATGTACTTCAGACTTCACTGCATCTGGGGTGATACTCAAGGAGGTAGAATGGACAGGTGTATATGTCTGCTCCTAATATGTCAGTGACTACACCAGGTCCTCTGGCCATAGATCCTTGCCCTATGTCCTAACCAGCAAAGTGAGAGAAAAATACCTTCCTGGTACTTCTGGGCATAGGTCTGTTGTACCTCCTGGTTACACCACAGGTATGCAGCCAGCAGTAAGGAGGCTCAGCAGCTTGCAAGTGTGAGGTGCCTCCTTCATTTGTAGCTGAAGTGCTGGGATCCACGAAGTAGCTAACAAAAAGCTTGCATGGGGCAGACAGACACACAGAAGAAGGTGTGTCATGATGTGGGGCAAGAGGGTCCTCTGGAAGGCAGAAAGGGAGGTGAGATCGGGGGGAGACAGGGCTCCTGGCTGGGAATGGGTGAAATTAGGAACTGAGAGTGGTGGATGCCCTGTGACAAGGGAAGCTGAAGGGTAGCCCCATAGTCTGTGGTCCGACATATACTCCGAGAAACAAAAGCCTCCACACCAGGCTTTAGGCTTCACAATATGCTCCAGCTTTGGCCACGGAGATGGGAGTAGACAGGAAACTGGGCCGGAGAGGGGCAGGAGAGGAAAGAGATTCTGTGGAGGGGTGGGGAGGGAGGGTGAACTGGCGTGTCAGGGTCTAACAATGAACTGTCTGTGTCAGGAAAAGAGTCGNTTCCCGGGTCTTCCACTCCCCATCCCCCCCTGCTCTTTTGTGCTGAGTGGCGCCTGGCAGATTGGTGGAGATTTTAAAGCCATGGATAGGAAAGAGCTCAAACACAATGAAGGAAACACAGCAGGGAGGGGAGAGATGGGGCCCAGAAATAGCCTGTGTGACGCCTCCACCGCAGCCCCCGGCTCTTAGAAGGGGAAGCAATACTTAGGCCTAATGGCCAAAGCTGTTGCCCAGGCTCTCTGACTGCTTCTAGGGTCACCGATACCTTGTCTGTGAGAGCAGACAGAACTGTAAAGTCACTATCTGTCCTACATTCATTCAACACACAAAGGCTGGCTTGCCATATCCGCTCTCAAGCCGAAGGGCGAGGCATCGCAGCTCAGCAGTGAAGCGGGATGGGAAGGTGCCCCATCTTCCTGCGTGAACCTGCGGCCCTCTCTGACAGGGAGGCCTTTGTGACTAACTTCAAATCCTGACCTATTTTTACAGGTTCAAAGGGAAGGAATTAAAGTAAGTGTTGCGGGCCATGACTTCCTGATTTGGGCTGTGGTACCATGGGGCAGCTGCCATCACGCTGCTTGTATGGCGGCAGGGACTAGGAAGTAATCTCTACAGAGAGATTGCTTCTGTGAGAGCTCTGGCTTGGCTTGGTGTTGCTCTTATTCTGCACACTCACTTTTTTTTTTTCTGTATTTTTTTTTTAGGAGGGAGAGAAATTCCCCCTTCTTTTCCAGCTGTTTCAGCTTTGAGCTCCTTTTTGCTTTCCACGCTTCTGGCCCAAGCTCTTTTCCTCTCTGCCTTTGCCTGTTCTCATCTGTGAAAGCTTTTCCAGGAGGAACGCTAGCTTACTCCTCAGCCCTGCTGCTCACCCTAACTATTGCAGAGACCTGCCCTGCCTCCTGGGCTGCACAAATCCAGACTTCTTATTTTTTCCTCTATGGAGGAGAACATCTCCCCTTTCCCTTGGAAAAATCCCCTGGCTCAACACTGATTTCAGGCTCTGATACGAAGCGCTTTCTTTCTAAAGCCTCCCTTGTTTTGTTCCTGCTCACCTTGACTGACCTCCTCCTCCTCCTGCCAGCCCCAGGCTCCCCAGGCAATCCTGCAGTGACCTCCCCTCTGTCCTCTCACTGAACCTCATCCTGGCATGGGGAAAGCCTCCCCCGTAGCCCAGCCTGCCTCACAAGAGCTCTCCTGGAGCTCCTCGCACCTTCTTTTGCTCGCTGCAGCACGTGCCTCTTTCACCCCACCTGCCATGCCATTTTCTTTCTGCAGGTCCCTCTTCCCTCCATGGGGTACCTGGCATGGGGAGGCCAGGCAGCAAACTGCAGCGCCCAAAAGAGCCTCTATAAATAAAGTGAGAATCCTCCCTGTTTTGTTTCTGGCTCCTCTTCCCTGAACTTGTGCTTCAAATACTGTTTTTTCTTGGCACGGCGGTGGCAGTCTCTCCCCTTCCCCCACTGTGGCAGCCCGGTGGCAATGGCTGATGGTGGTCCTGTGGCCCGGCCCTGGACAGGAACCACCCACCCATAGCCTGGCTGGCGTCAGGGCAGCACAGCCCAGCCCCCAGATAACCAAAATCAGATGGCAGCACTTGATTACTGCAGTGTTCATCGGCCAGTGGGACCCACCATCATGGCTCCCAAAGATGGCACCCTCCCTCAGCCCCTGCAGGGAACTGCCATAGAGCCGACTCCCAAGAAATGGTGCTTTCAGCTGAAAATGCCTACCACCCTGTGAGAAACGCCAAGGGGCGAGGGTGATGGGCTGACCCAGCAGCGCTGCTGAGTCCCTGTGCTCTAGGCCCATGGGCCACCAAGGCCCCTCAGACCAGGGCTGCGCAAGGGAGGGGATGCTGCACCGCGGCCATGCCAGGGTGTTCCCTTCTGTGCCTGGGGCTGTAGCGCCCTTGCTGGTGACAGGAAGAAGCTCAATATATGCAGGGGTTGATTTTATTTATTGAATTTGTTTTTTTTTAAAAGAAGCCATCCTCTTCTGAAGACATCCTGTTTGGGTATGCTTGCAAGGGAAGAGCAGGGAAACCATACCTAAGATGAGGGAGGGCATGGAAGTGAGGGCAGGAGTGTGGTACAGTGGGTCACCAGGCAGAGGGGACAGGTGAGGGCTGTGGACACAGACCCTGTTAGTGAGACCATCTGACATGGGGCGATAGAGGATACCAGCACGGGGAGTTTATACTGTTTGGTTCATGGAGGGAGGGAGGTGTCTGCAGAGGGGAGTTCAGGACTTCGAAGAAGATTGTGTGGTTACTTGCTGCGGTGAAGCTATTCCCCCTCGCTGGTCCGGTGCTGGGGCTCAGCCCTGCGGGAGAGGGCTGGCATGTGCAGGAGGACATGCCTCCTCCCCAAGGGGGCAAGGAGAGGGCTTTCTCTTCCTACAGAAGGCAGCCAGCCACCCATGCAGTGGGAGGATGGCCTGGCGAGACATCCAGGTCAGAGCGTCCTGTTGTCTGACCCGTTTGAAGTCTGCCGCTTGGCAGGCAGGCAGGATGCACTGTGGCACGCGATGGCTTTGGCGGCATGCCGGTACAGGGAAGGATCCTGTGCGCTGACTCGACATCAAGGTGCTGTGAGAAGCCCAGAATAAATTCAAGGAAGTTTTAAGTGTTTCATGAGCACTGAGGGTCCCTGAGAACAGCCATCGGTCTGGTAGTGAGGGCTCAGTTTTCCCCCATAGCTTGGGAGCAGGAGCAGAAGGCTGGGAGCTGACAGGCCAGAGATCTCTCTGGCACCCTTCTGTAAATCATTTTCCCCTCAACCAATCAGCTAGCAAGCTGTAAAATGTAGATAATGATGATAATTACAGTGATAAACTGCACAATAGGAGTTATAATTGCTAAAGGTCCTTCACTAGGGCTCTTGGTGTTTTTTCTTGTATGTGAAGTGGTAACATCCAACACTTCTGAAAAAAAAAAAAAAAAGTCACCATACCAACAGACAGAACCTGAATTGCTTTTGGCAGCGGTTGGATCACAGTTGGTGGCTTGATTTCTCTGAAAAATGACTCTGTCAAAATAAAGGGGTGAGGTGGTGAGTTTGCAGATGTCTGTGGGAGGAGATGGGGTTTCTCTGCTGTGTGAGGGTGTGGAGCCCAAGGTGGAGGAGGGAGGTGAGTTAGGGGAGTCCTTTGCCCTGTTTCCTGGCTGGTTTTCCTTCAAACCAAAACTACTCTCCTTGTCTTTGGTCTGATTTTTGGTGAAAAGCTGCAGTTTCCTGTTTTTCATTTGCTTATTTCTCACCCAGACCCATACTTGGCGCAGAGCAAGAGGGGTCAGTGAAGCCTTAGCAGAGTTAAGTTTGCCTCCCTAGGAGAAGCGTGTAGCCCACCGCATACCCAGCCCTGTAAAAAGGTCTGAATTTCTGGGATAAAAAATGTGGAGTAAGTGCAAGTGACTGCTTTTAAGAGGAGAGATAGGTGTATACTGAAATTTAGACTAGAAAGGTGTTGGGGGGGGGAGGCAGACTCAGGGCCTGAGGGCAGACCTGTCCCATTTCCCTTCTAGCCACTACTGGGTGATTTCTGTTCCTTATCTCTAAACCCATTCGTTGGTCAAGGGGAGCCTTTTTTGGAAGCTGACTTGAAAGTACATGAACTTAAAAAGTCCGGACAGCATCTGCTTCACCTTGATGGGGAGGAGGGAGCTGAAGGTTTCCCTCCTCCCTGCTCTTTTTAGTTTCCCAACTTTCTGTCCCCTTCTTGCGCTTCGGTAGCTCCAACCTGCGCCTCTGTAGAGGAAGGCAAATCCTGAAGTGACAGAGTCATGTTCGAGGGCAGGAAGGCGCCTTGTGACGAAGGACTTGATGAACAGAGGCAGAGATTTATTGGAGTGGCTCATGGTCTCTCTCCTCCTCGCTGGCCCCTCCTCGGGCCTTTTCAGAGCTGAGTGTTGGTAGCGCAGGAAGCGTCTGACCGTGCTGCGGGCTGCGGCTCAGCTCGCACTGATTTCCTCTCAGGCAGTCCGTTATCTGACGACTGTCAGGACAGGCTTTCACACACACACACACACACAGAGACATATGCACTTTACTGCCAAAAACCGTCCTCCGCCCCCCTCCTCAGCTAACTTCCTTTCAGCATTTTTTTGAGCTGGATAATCCTAGGATTTGTAAAACGGGGGAAAGGAGAGAGTGAGCGAGCGGGAGTCAGGACAGGAAGCTGGTTTCTCATTCCTCTAACTGTCCGAAGGCAGGAGGAGGGGAAGGGGGGGAGCCAAAGAGAAGCCTTGTGCAGACTCTTCCCTGGTCCGTTTTCATTAGTCCGTTTGAACTTCCAGTCTCCTCTGAAAGCCGACAGAAGGACAACCAGACTGGGACGCTTTATGCTGGAAGTGGCGACAGCACCGCTGACGAAACCCAGAAGGTGGCCGTGGAGGGTCCCAGGACCACGCTGAGGGAAAGACGTCCCCCTCACCATTGCCTGCCCCTAACTTGCCAGCTCCGATGTGGGCACCCATCCACCACCCACTTCCCTCTGATGAGAACCCTTCCGGGCTTGGGCTATGATCGCTGCTGCTGCCGACTGGGGAGCCTCCTGTCGCCCTGACCTTCCTCTGCCACAGGAGCAGCCCAACATCTGGTGGGGATTAATGTTTACTTCTCTGGCTGGACGCTGTATGGGACCCCCGATGTTGCTCCCAGGGAGCGGGACACAGGCGGTGGTCTGAGGAGAAAAGCGAGATTTTTGTCACCCAGCGTGAGGCCGGGGGGAGGGGGGGCAAGGCAGGAGGGGGGCGAACCTCTTTTGGGACTAACCTCATGAAGAACAAGGGAGCCAAACAGAAACTCAAGAGGAAGGGAGCCGCAAGCGCATTCGGCTGCGACCTGACGGAGTATCTGGAGAGCTCTGGGCAGGATGGTAAATGCCTCTTTATTCTCACTCTGGTTGCGGAGGAGCAGAGCGCGTGTCCCCCTTTTTTTACTGGTAGGACTGCAAAACAGACCCTTCCCAAGGCTGAGGGCTAGACAACCTGGAGCTGCTTTATCCCTGGGAAGTGGAGTCACTTCCCAGTTACTCACAATGAATGAACGCCTGGAAGATTGCTTTGGTGACGCGTCTGCATGACCCTTGCATGAGAAGTGCTGTGTGTGGGGAAAGGACTGGGCTAGGGCTCTCGGGCTGCCTAAGTGTGGACAGAGGTGGCCAGCTCTATGTTACGATGCCCTCTCCCATCCGCCTGGCTGTGGAAGGGGGTAGCAGGCTTTTAGGGAGCTAGGTTTGGAAAGCAGAACTGCACTTAGCGTTGCCTCCTCCCGGACTTGGAAATCCTCCCAAAGTCCACAAGACTAGAGTGCTGCAGGGCTGTAAGGAGGAACTGGGAACGTCCCATCTGCCTCTCCTGGACTCCAGTACAGTTCCCATATTGTCCTTTCACTGCTGGATGGAGACAGAACTGAGACTGGGGGATGGGGTGGAGTAGGGATGGGTGTGAGGTGAAGGGGGCAGCTGAGCTAATATTTTCACTGCCTTGCCTGTTATCTTTCTCTCCTCTCCTTCTCCCCCTGACCTCCATGCCCCCAGATATCAGATGAGAACATGGTAGTTCAGATGAGAGGTAACTGCAATAAGATCAGGGGGTTCTGAGCTTGAAATGGTCAGTCCTGGATGAGAGAAGGAGCAGAATAATTTTTGTTAAAGTGGCTTGGATGATGAGAGAAGCAGTTGAGATTTTGGCATACAGAAAGACCTGCAGTTTAGCAAGAGGAAAAATAGATATACGCCTGTTACCATCCCTGATGTGAGCATTATGTTCCAGGTTTAGCATTAATTCCAGTTTGAATTAACTAACTTTTACCAATGTCTTGCTACTCCGAGCAAAAAAAAGCTTCTAGTGGCAATGTCAGCTTTGTACAGGGAGGGCTGTACAATCAAGTCTTTCATTTGCTGATGAGCATGGCTGATGAAGTACAGTGTGGAACTGCATTGGCAGAGGCATGGACTACATAACAGTAGCTCTTTCCGTTGCACAGTGAAGAGGGCAATACATATATCACTAAGATAAAATGTTATATATGTGAATTTATTTAGGTATGGGGAAAATCAGTCATTCAATGTCATTGTGAGTCGTCCATAACAATTACTGTATCTTTTAACTTATATAGCCCTTAATGGCAAATGAATTGAAATAACAAAACTAACAGCCTTAATGAACTGATACCACTTTGCCAGCGTGAGGTACAGATAGATAAATTCCATCCATTGCTAACATGAGCTGCCGCAGTGGAGGAACAATTTACAGCTGTTTACAGGAACACTGGAAAACAACGCAGGGAAGGCAGGCACAGGCAGTATATTCAGTTGAAGCAGCAAGGGGGATTTTAAAGGGAGAAACATAGTCACTGCAGCTGAAATTAGGCCAGAACAGCAAAATTTATTACCAGAAATCCCATAGGTTTTTTTTAAATATTTTTTTGGGCACAAGAAAGAAGGACATTGTCTCAAGTCTCATTTGTGGGATGGTTCGCAGTTCCAACCTACTTATCTCTCCATGCTGAGGAGCAGTGGGGGAGAATATGAAGTTCCTTTCCCTTTATGCAGTACTGCTATTTGCTGAATAGCACATCCCATTGCCCAGTGCTGTGGGATCCAGAAATGAAAGACTCAATTGTTATAGGTTTATAGGAAAGGGTGTAAGTTAGACTGGTACAATTCAGTTTGTCAGGATAGGGAGAGAAGAAATGAGAGTATTAAAGATACTCATTTCGTTGCTAGTAGGGCTCTCAGGATCAATAGGACTGTGACCAAGTATGCCAAAGTGACATCTTAGGAAGAAATTAAGGTTCAGATGTCACCAGGACATCAGAAACTTGCAACCTGTAACTATGAAACAAAATTAGAAGAGCATTTAGGGTATGAGAGATGGTTGATTTGGGGGTAGTTGAATTGTCCTGTTAAGAATTATTTCCAGTGGCAAGCCAGTGCTCCTGAAAGCAGGGGATTTGGCAGAGTTATAAAGCAGTAACTTTCTGTTTTAGATGGTACTATGTGTTTAACGGGTGGGACGCAGGCTCGGATTGTTCCCTACTTGGAAGCAATGAAGATGTAAGACTGTTCATGATATCTGGGAGTGATGAGGAAGGGGAGAGCACTTTGGCTGCTGTCCAGAAAACATTTTGTTGCGGACCTTTGTGAAAGCAGGTTTTAAAATGCACCCAGAAAGGTTAACTGGAAAGGAAGAGGAGGCTGTAGGACAGGCAGGACACAAGTCAGATTGGTTGTGCTTTCATGCTCAGGTCTGCTTTACGCCATCCTGCAGTGCTGCTTTGTGTTACTGGTCCTGCACACTTGCACAGGCAAAGAGAAGAAGAGACCTGCTTTGCTGGTGCTGGGGATGGCAAAGGTAGCACAGGGGATGGCCAAGGCTAGTGTAGATAATTCAATTTGGCTTTTTTCCCTCCAGATTAGTACACGGTCGTTACAGTTAGGGGGTGCTGCACTACTTGTGTGGTGTTTTGTGGAGGAGATGCACGACTTGAGTCCTTACATGTTTGTGGCTTTTGAAGAGCAGCTTGTGCTTTCTGCAGAGACCTTAGTCCCTGTGTCGTTGCCAAATTCCAGTGGAGAGAATAGTATTCTGCTTAAGGTATCAGCATTTCCTCTCCTGTCATTTAACTGTTTAATAACTTGCTATGGTCTGCTTGAGAGATGGCTGCACTTCAGTGAAGGGTGAAAAGGTTCCCCTGTCTCCCTTACCAGACAGATGTACCTAAGGCTCTGTTATGAAGAGCTTTGTGATTATACAATAAAAGCTGTGGTAGAACTACAAAGTATTGAAGAGCGGTGTAGATGGAAAGACTTTAGCAGGTACAGTAGGGTAGCTCAGAAGACTAAAAATGTGATACAAAGACTTTAGCCCTAATCTGATTCTTCATATATGACCCAGGTCAGTGGCGATGGACAAATGTTGCTGTCTGGTGGCTGGTTTGAAGCTCAGATGTGTTGAATTTACTGTATTTCAAGTCAGTTCCTGTCACTACCACATTTGACCCTACTTGGCCTTTTCCTGCTGGCAGTCTCTACACAGAGACTGGTTGAGCTCCTTATGGGGGCAGACTGCTATCAGTGCTCCCAAGCATTTAAAACCATGACTCAGGCCACAAAAATCATGAGATAAAATAAAAATCAGTGCTGGGTTCTTTTTCTACTTTCTGTTTTCTGAAACGTCAGTGTGCATCTGAGTTAAGTTTTTAAGTCTTCTGCCTGGCAAAAGGGCTAGAAACTTGGGGGAAAATTAGCTTTTCTTCCTTTCCACTAAAATTCTCAAATAATTACTTTAATAGCAGTGGATTTGAGGAAAAGTTCACATAAGACATAAAAGAATGGTGGCTGGCAATATCAATGAGTAAAAGTCATCTGATTTCACATAGTTCCTCTTCTTTCACTGCCAGCACTGAATCCACACACGGAGGCAAGTGATCATTTGGAGTGTGAGAGCTTGGCACCCATGCAGGAGGAAGTTAGTGCTAATGCCCTTTACTAAAACATTTTCCAGTGTCAAACTTTATTAAAAGTGTTGCACGGGTACAATGGAGATAATAAATATTAGACTTGAAGGACTAACATTAGAGCCATGCTTTGGCCTCTTGATAACCAGCCTGGTTTCCAGAGAGAAAAGCACATAGTCCCTCTACTGAAGTCAGTGGGAGCTGCACATCAGGCCCCCAGTTCCTGTAATAACCACAATATAATTTTCTAGTGATGGATAGGCAAGCAGAGAAGACAAGACGCAAGGTTGTGCACGAAGCTCAGTTGGGGCAGGACAGTCTGAACTGCTTAAGAAAACAGTCACAAAGAGTAGTCTTGCTTCTGGTTATATCACAGAAATGTTGTAAGAGGGGGCTGAAAAAGTCAAAGCTGTTAAAGTGAGAGGGACTAAGTCAGAACGGAGTTTAATATCCCAGTACTTCTAATTGTGGGAGATTCAGACTGGGATTTCAGGTACATAACCAGAGACAACTTCCACTTTTTAAAATGGAAATATGCACAGCATCTACAAAAATTGGATTGTGCTGGTAAAAGATAATCCAGTTTTTTGCCTAGGAACTGCTGCTAATTCAGACCTACCTTTGCTTCATTTGCCTAAAGCCAGGTAGGACTTGGAGAAAGGTTGAATCATTTCCTTCATTTTTAGTATGATGGTGTCTAGATGTTGGGATAGGAGGTGCTGCTACCAGGGCTGCAAAAAGCCAAATCTCAGATTAGACGCCTTGTTCTCAGGGTGCAGGTCAGCTCTGTGTGTCCAAACTTCCCCTATTTGCTGGAGAGTTAGTTCTGTTGTTGCTGTACCCCTCTGTGGTTTCTTGCACATCTGTTTCCTGCCTGATGTTGTCTGGTTGGGATGCAATGAGCTCAGCTTTTCCCCTTAACCCCCTCCCACACTCCTCACAGCTCCCTCAATGGCTCTCATCCTGAGCCTGTAGCACCCAAAGCACTTTCTCTCTCTTTGTATAATGCTGCTTATTGGCTTTGTTTGTTATTTGCTGTAGAAATAGGGCTGCTTCATTTGAGGAGCTTTGAAGCTACCAACTCTCTCGTGTTGTCCACTTGAGGATTCTTCTTGCCAGGGCAAAGAGCAGGGTGGGCCAGCAGCACTCCCTGAGGCTGGGAAGGGAAAGGGAGCTGTTGTCTGCAAATGTGGCACAGGGAGACAGTTGAGGAAACCCTTACAAGCCCCTGGATTGTAATACGGGGAACGAGACAACAATATGGGTAGCCCATACAATGTTCTTCTATGCTGTGTGGCTGTGCAATGACTGCTTCTGCCTTGTCACAACTGCATTTGAATGAAAGAGTAAGGAAAGTTTTCATTTAGTGTTAATGGTCTCATAAAAACGTGGTAGCTCTGGCTTACACTGGTTCCCCAAGCAGGATCTTAGCCACTTTTCAGAGCTGCAGTAGGCCAAGACTTTACTGTAGTATATGCAAGTATTTCTGAGGGAAAACAGTAACAACAATTCAGTGGTAATATGCTTTGTACAAAGGAACGGTGGCCTTGGATACTCTTTGGCTGTTTTGGTACAGCCCCTTAGCATGCTGTCTTCTGCCTGATTTTGATGCTATGTGTTTCATTGTGAAGCTGCCTTGTCCATACTCAGATGGATGAGAAGTTCTGTCGCTCAGGAAGAAAGTGGTTTGCTTCGAGAACAGACTCCCTTTGGAGCCAATCATTAAACCTGCTACCCAGATGTGAAGCAGCTTTTCTGGGTCATGTGGCTTTCCTTCCCCACACTTGCATGTGCAGCTGCATGTGTTTGTGGGATAAGAGCACGCAGGAATGTGCGTGAGGGTGCATGCAAGTCCATAGCACATGTAAGCATGTACCATGCAAAGATGCATTTGTGTCCACTTGTATTTTTTTTAAGCTGCTTTTCCTGTGTTGATGTTTTGTAGTGAGTGCATGCCCATACTTTTGGGTAGATGCTTTTGATTAGTGATGCATGAAGAAAGTCCTGGGAAAACTGCTGAAGGATCATTAATGGCAATGTAGAGGAAAAAGACGAGGCCATTTTTTCTTTAAAGTCCCCTTGGAAAAATGAAAATGCCACATGCTCATTTAATCTGCTGTGGAACAATGAAGAGCTGCATTCATCCCTCTCTCAAAATTAGAAACTGTGGCACTGGGGATTTCTGTCTCAAGAACTGATCGAGCTGAAAAGAAACCTTCTTTACTTTCTGTAGCCAAATTGCTTTCAATCCAGATCTCTTCCCTGACCTACTTCACTCTGAGACTATGCAAACACTTGCCTCCCTGCAAAGAAGGACGCGGCAGGGGCTAGGAGGAGAACGGGACAAGAACAGCCTTTTGGACTGGCTTGAAATGCATTGGTCCTCTTTTTTTCATCAGGCGTGCTGCTGCAGTCTGCTCCACATTTTCACACTGCTGATACACTAAGAAGCCCCATTACCTGCACTCTGTGGGGTCTATCCGTGGCTGTAGTCATGCAGCCTGTGTGGATACCGAAGGCTGCATCCCCTCATCTTTGTGATGGGAGCAAAAGGGACAGTCGGGCTCTGAAGTTTGGGGGCAAAAGAAGGGGGACTGTATTATTGTACAGTGGAGGAGAGCTGTGGCAGAGGGGCCCTGAGGGCTAAGTATGTGAATTGGCAGTGGAGGAGCTGGGCTGGGGTTGTGGGGAAAACAGCTCCTTGGCCTTTCAAAGTCTGCCAAGGCATGTCCAGCGGACAGGGGAGTGAGAAACTCTGCTGCCAAAATGGATAGTGTGGGGGAAATTATTAAATAATGTAAAGGTTGCTTTTTCTCCACCTGCTTTTACAAGCGGAGCATCACATTATGAGTCCCAGACATCAGCCTCTATGGCAACAAAGTGGGAGCAAAAAGACACAGGGAACAACGGGAGCAGAAGCCATCTGTCTGCTTCTGTTACTCTGCTGTTCCTCCTTGTTTTGGATGATGTTCGTGTTACTTCCTCAATCTGTTTCTGGTTCCTGGGAGCTGGATTTTTGTGTCTCTGTGGCACAGTGTTACTGCAGTTAAACATTCACGTTGCAAGCTCAGCTCCTTGTTCTGTATTGGCTTTCCATTGCTAGCGCTGTATGATTAGCAGAGAGCTCTTCCATGCTGCCTCCTGCTTTACGTTTCCCTTACCAAACGCTGCAGGAGGCACACGTGTCTTCTGCATGCACTAAGCCCCACTTTGATCCTGCCTTCTCCCCCACCCCCTGCGAACAGCATGAATCACATCTTGCCTGCAGATTCTAGATTAGAAAATGTATTTTGATTTAGCAAATGTTTTCTCTTTGTTGGTAACAGCTGATTTCATTTGAACCTGGGAAACCAAGGAGTAGGGACTTCACTGCTTGTGGTATTGCAGCTCTCAAAGTTCAAGGAAGTAACTGCAGTGGATGAAATGCTGGCAATGCACAGGGTGGATGTACCACACGGGCCGATGTAGACATGATGAACAAGTAGTCTGAGAGATCCCCAATTTCTGCAGTGCTTGGATCCAAAATGTTGGTGTAGGCCTGGTTCTAGTTTGGAGAGCTCATGACACAAACAAAATACTAGACAGCTTGCATCTGTAACTCGGGCTTTGCGTATATGACACAGTTCTATAGCAGCAACATTCACTGGCAGTCAGGGTTGTGCCAAAGATTTACGTTCCAGTGTTTCTCCTTTAACGGTAATAGGGGAAATGAAAACAGCCTGTCAGTAACAGTATACCCAGTCCTGCTCTGAAGGGCCTGAGGTGCGGTGGCTGCCAGATTGACTGCCCACATCACAGCTTGGACTGGATCTCTGATCTGCACTGGATGCAGTTTTCCTAAGTGTGAAATATAAATGGAGGGTGATTAAAGGATGGGGAGCTACCAGTATCTACCTCCAGTCCTGAAGAACCACCAACAGGGTGCTAAACACACTTAGAGCTTTGATATGGAAACCTACAGATACCTTATTACACTACAAAGGCTGCTACTTGGCTCCACTGCTGGTTGTTTTGAGGGCAACTAGTATTGCTAGTTGCCTGCTAGTGTCTACTTTCCATACATTCCCAGAGCCTCAAGCCCCAGCTGTCCTTTGTTCATATGCCAAAGCCTTCAGCTTCTCTGCTGATAACTTCAGTGAATGTGTTTTGCATTGTCAACAACAAAAAAATCTGCAGCATGTTTACAATGGACACAGACAGAGAACACTGTAACATAAATTGAATTTGGTGTTAAATTAAATAATGTGGGGTAACTGTGCTGACTGTATTATTAACTTTCATACTTAATTCAATAATGTAACCCTCTGTTTTCTATATTTATCTGAAACCACAAGCAGACTTTCTGGTCTTCTGCACCAGTGTGACTGCAGATATGAAAGTACTTACCATGGGCTTAACACCTAGCTTGCTGTCAAATGTTTAGGCCCTTGCATGTAATGAAGTTATAGACACCAATACTAAACTTCACCCTCACTCAAATGCCAGATCAATGCTATCATTGTGTGTGAGAGCAAGGAGTTCAGTCCCTACGCTACAAGTGTTTTGGCACACACCATGTAAACAGACAGGGAAGTCCCCGTCTTCTTCTGCCTCAGCCGCCTGCCTTGAACACGGCCCTGCAGCTGGATTAGATTCCCCATTTTCAGCCTGGTGGAGGCACTTTTGATCTTAACAGTGCATCAAAAGGGATAGAGCAAATCCCATGATTTTGCACTTGCCTTCAATTCCTCTACCTCAGTTGCTGTCCTCCTGTTTGGGAGCAGCAGCCTGGCCTAGGCTTAAACCAGCCTACCTCCATCCTGGTGCCAGCAGCTGATGCCATGTGTGACAGCCCCAGTTCCAAGCAATGCTGGGTTGGCTGGATGGCTGCTTCGACTTAGGTGATTTAATGTCCATATAGGAAGAGTTACCTTAACAGCAGTAGAAAAAGTTACAGAATCACAGAATTACTGTGGTGAGCAGGGACTTCTTGAGATTATCTAGACAAAACCCTCTGCTCAAGCAGGGTCAGCTTGGGCCAGTTGGCCCAGGACTGTAGCCAGCTGAGTTTTGAGCATCTCCACAGATGGAGACTTCACAACCTCTGTGAGCAACCTGATCCAGCCTTTGACTACCGCCACAGTAAAAAAGTATTGTGTTCAGATGGAATCTCACAGTTTTTCATTTGTGCCTCTTGTCCTGTCAGTAGGCACCACTGAGAAGAGCCTAGCTCCCTTTTCTTCATTCCCTCCCATCAGGTAGTTGTTCAAAACAATGAGATCCCTCCTGAGCCTTCTCTTACTCAGGCTGAACAATCCCAGCCTCTCCTCATATGAGAGATGCTCCAGTCCCTTAATCATCTTTGTGGTCCTGAGCTGGGCTAGCTCCAGTAAGTCTGTCTTGCACTGGGGGGCCCAGGGGTGGATACAGGACTCCAGGTATGAGCTCACCAGTGCTGAGCAGAGGGGAGTGCTCACCTCCCTCGACCTGCTGGCATCAATTTTCCTAATTCTTCTGATGTTCCTAGTAATTTATAGTTTCTGTCAGGAATCGGCCTTGGTCTCCCAGCCTAGGCTGGCAATTTCAGTCAATAACTAACATGCAAGTGGGACAGTGTAAAGGATCCTTTCTGCCCTGGTTAATGCTGAAAATGAATTGTCTTTTCATAAAGGGCCCCTGTTCTTTAGCGGTTTCTGCAGTCTTGCTGCTGGCCATCTCAAATGAATTAATGTATGCTTTACATAATACGCTGATATGCTGTGTCTTATGAAAGCTATGCAGAGCTTTGGCTTAATAGAAAGCCTACAATTAATGTTGTGAAGCAGCACACCTTTCTCAGGTGGTGGTTGTACAGCCCCTCCCAAAAGCACTGTGCACCGAACTGGGGGCTTGTGGCTGGACTTGTTTCTTTTGTGGTGGCTATGTTACTTGCCCTTCTCCAGCACAGGGACCAGGCAAGGGGAGGGGAAATGTGCATCCCCATGCAGGATTGTCAGCTGTGGTTGCTGCTCTCAGAAATATGCCCTGAGCAGCTGAGCTGGGTTCATAGCCATTTATCTCCAGCTCCTCTCTCTGCCCTCTTCTACACTCAAGGCTCAGCTAACTAAATGCCTTTGGAAATGCTATTATCTCCTGTGCTCTCTGGGGCCAGGAGCTGCTTGAAGATTTATCATCTGGAACAGGAGGCTTTGTTTAGTTCTGTAAAGCACAGAACAGTTAAAGAAAGAACAAAAATTAAACCCCAAACCAAATGCAAAGCTCTCTTTACATCTCATGTCCTGTCTTTGCTTTCTCCCATCTGGGAATGTGTGTACATTTGGTTTTGTAATGTCATTAAATGTGGTCACGTGGTGAAATGGTTAGAGGACATATACCTGCATCTCTAAAATAGGGATTGAACATCCAAAGGGCCAGGAGACATTCCTGCTGTAACTAAGTCGTGTAACTTGTTTCCTAAAGAGCATTAGACAGGAAACCAGGTCAGATTCTCCAGTACAAACTTCATTTAAAGGATACCACTGCTGGTTTTCACCAAACATAGCAGCATTAGTACTGCCTTTTTCTTCTGAAAGGTGCTGACGTGCTCGCAATCTTTCTCTACATGTGGGATGTAGGGCTGAGAATCCAGAATCTCACTGTCTATATTCACTGGTTCATCAAATAATGCTGATTTAGCAAGCCCAGAACACTGGGAGAAAATGCGGGGTGGGGGAGTTGTTTATCCGGATCTGAATATTTCAGTTGGGATATTTTGATACTGTTTGTATTCTGTATTTGGCATCTCAGCAGTGAATGTGACTGTCATTCCTGTTGCAGACAGGCAGCTTGGCAGCACAACAGGGCCAACCAGCATGTGGAAACCCCTTTGCTCCATGTGCAACTAGTGCTTGTTTTTCTATTCATCTCTCATTATGGTGCTGCTGGTAGTGATGGCAGTCACACCACAGGAGGTTCAGAGGTGTGATCAGGCAGGGTGAGCCTCCTTCTGGGTCCCTTTGCGTCTGCACTGCAATTTGTGTGAAATAAATAAGCTGTCAGCGCGACTGAATTGCTTGCTTTCCTTATGCAAAATTAGAGAGGGGAACAGCTTCACCATTTTGCTCTTTCTCTTTTATCTTCCTAGTGTGCTCCACTTGGTATTACATTTTCCTTACCCTTGCTCTGGTGAGGTAGTTTCAGATACATGAGAGGCTAAATGAGAACAAACTATCTTGTGAGATTTATTGCATCTTCTGCTTCTAATCAAGCCAGAAAAATAGAGCAACAGACTTCCTTCTATAATCCTGTTCTCTCCCTTCCAGTCCCGGCTGGAAACCAGAAGTACAACAAGGTAGAGGAATGTGGCAAAAAAAGTTAAAACGAATGTCCTGGAATCTCTAAAAGGAGCGTGGGGTTTGGCCTGAGGCAATGGCTCAGGGTTACAGAGGGGGTGTGGGGGATTCTCCCTTCTCTCAAGTGTTTTCAGTTCCCCTTACTTAGTTGGGTTTTTTGTCTCCCCCCCATGCCCTCCATTTCAATAACTTTATTGCCAAGATGGCAGTATGCGCCTGTTGCCAAAGTCAGTACATCAAGCGTCTGTGCCTAAGGCGGGCTTAGGGGTGGTAAATAGGAAGAGCTGGTTTTGATCTATTGAGTCAATTGTTCTTCCTCCTGGCCCGATAGCAAGTGCCAGTCACATACTGCTGCCCAAGGTTTGCTGTCTAGAGCCACAACCAGGGTCTGAGTCAGGAAATTCAGTTCCGGATCCCAATAGCTTCAATTTGGGGTCCCCCTCTAGACTTGGCAGAACCTGGATGAGGATTGACATCCTCCTGCAGCCCCGTCTCTAGATCAGCCAGGTGCCGGTGACCCAGTACCCACTGTCCTTGGGGCGGCAGGCAGAGCGCGGCGGCGGAGGCAGCCCCCCGGCACTGCTCACAAACATGCTTCAGAGGCAGGGAAGGAACCAATGTAATAAATACTAAGAAGGGCTAGGAGTCCTAATTAGTCCTCATTTCTAGCCTGCTAAAATACCCATCTGTCACTCTGCTGCTATAATGAGATTTGAAGAGATTAACTGGATACTACTTAGGCTCCTAAACATGGCAGCTCAATAAGTGTGCTGCTGTTCAGCCTTAAGCCATGCTTGCAGCAATTACACCCTAAGCAGGTTTATGCCTGGTTAGCGCTTGCATGGGAGTTGCCCCAAAAAATCTGCTGCAGGAATGGGGTGGGTGATTCAGAAGATGGCAAGCGTAGTATCAGTTCAGGCAAGTTGCTGCCGTGGCATCATTTAGGGAAATGTTGCTGTTTGGGCACAGGGTAAAACAAGGGTCCCAGTCCTTTAAAAAAAGCTCTGGTTTATCTTTTGTTTCTGTGGGATAGGGACTTTTTTTACACACGTACATGCTGTGCTGCATCTTTCCCTCTCCAGAAGCAATTTCAGCTGGAGCCATGATTTTTTTACTCAGGTCCTAAGCTGTCACGTAGTGTTGCTCTGCCCAGCTCAACAGCTGCCACCTCCCAGCCCAGAGTTGGGTGGAGTGAGTCTTGTTTTTGCAGTTTGTGAAATATTTCAGGATGTAAGGCGCTCGTTAAATTATTGATGTTAGCTCTTGAGCATGAAAGACAGACGTGAACTGCAGCTCTGGATCCTAAGGGCTTTGGAGGCTTATCCCTGCCCTAATAATGGTTCCCTACTTTGGATTTTTCATGCATCTCTTGCTACAGATTTGAACTCACTGCAGGATGGTGGAAGGATTTAGCAGATGGACAAAAGGTGACAGCAAGGCTTTTCTTTGCAACATCATATACGTATGAAGCAAATTTAAGTGAGCATTGGCAGAAAAATGGGAAAGAGACATCCATGTTTTCTTTGGGAGAATGGGAAAATTCAGAAAAATGCATTCCTGCCTCCTGACAGAAAATATGAAAACTTTTTGTATAGTTGTGATTCAGGGGACAGTGCAGGTGCACCTCACAGCAATTCTTGTGCTTAAGGACAGATATTTTAGCTTGTAAAAATAAGTGCCTTATTTCTATCCCTTTCCCCACTTCTGCCTCCTTGAAAAGAGCCTGAGAGCAATAGTGATACTTGTTTTACCACATGGTGATGGCAGTATGGAGGTTGGGACATTCAGTGCAGTCCTGTCTCTGCAGTGCTTTCAGCTCTTTGCTTGGGCTGTGGTGGTGAAAAGCAAGACCTCAGCCGATGTGGGACAAGGGAGAGAAGGAAGCAAGTGTGGCACTGAGCGCCGCTGAGATCTCCGGGTGGCTTTGGGGGCTGCTTGCAAGTTCACAGGGAACTGACTGCAAACAAAAACCTGGGTATGGCAGGAAAATCCTCTCCCATGTCTGACGAGGGCTCCCGTATTGGGAGGGTTTGAACGGGAATTTTTCAAGGGGCTTTTCCCTTCCCCTCCCCTTCCCCACCCATTCTCCCCTCCCTGCATTGGGGCATTGTGGTTTCACATAAAATTCCTGTTTATTATGGGGAGAAGAAGGGGTGAGTGCCATCTCTGACCCACTCCTTCCCTTGGCAATTTGCATGTTAATTAGCTTCTCCCTACGAGATAAGCCTGCAGCCTGACAGACCAGTGATTCAGCGGCCAAACAATGTCCAGTTATCCCGGTCAGGGGAGCAAGTGGCCACATCCCTGGCCAGATGGCTCCTTAAACCCACTTGGCTGGTCCAGGAACGCTGCTTGGGAGATTTGACACGTGTCAGCGGTTTCGGCTGAGTGCTTTTGCAAGCTACCAGCAGCACAGTTGTCTGAAGTATTGGGAAGAGCTCCACGTGCACCCTGGGCAGTGCCATCCACTCCATGCCCCGTGCTGAGGCTGTACCCAGGGCTAAAAGGGAGCATGGATGTTCACATGTGAAATGAGATTTTGCACCCTCAGCTTGGCTTCCTTTATCCTGCATCCAGTTTGGTGACCTGGTGGAGATGTAAGCAGCTTAAAAGCACACCTTTTGCTTTTCTCTTTACATTCCGGTGTTTGTATATGAATGAAGGCTGAGTTGCTCAGATTGGAGTTTGAATTGTGTAGAGCAAAGGAGGTGGTAGGAGTCACACCAGTGGCATGCCACAGGCTATGGCCAGCTCTGCTCCTGCCATGGCTTGGCTCAGTGAGAGACCTTAGGCCGCTCCTTCCTTTTCCACATCCTACTCCCCTCAGTGGTTAAGTGATGCTGGTATTGTCTTCTTTTTGGTACAAAGTTCTCAGTATTATTGTTGTTTTTATTATTATTATTAAATGTGGAGGGTCTCAGCTGTTTTCATCACCCAGTACTGAGAAGTGGGGTCTTGCAGCTGTGGGGAGTGCCACACTGAATGACAGTGATGGCAGAAAAGGATGGCGCTTGCCCAACTTGCCTGTCTCAGGCAGGCGTTGCACCAAGAGCCTCAGAGGGAAATGCGAGGAACACCAGGGTGGCATTACATACCTAGAGAGGAAGGTAGCGCTTCCTTCTGAGTTAGTGAGGTCTCTGCCCTGATACGTGATGTTTTAGCTCTGAAGAGAACATGACAGCCATTTACCACCTAACCTCTGGGCCTAGGACATGGAAAAACAATGCAGTATCTATCTGAAATAGTAGAAGAGATTACCCTAAACTGGAATTTAGCCAGGATGCTGTCTTTAGTTCTGCTAATCTTGCAAAAAAACCAAGAAAAAACAAAAATTGCTACAAAGACTTTCTGCAAGACTGCAATCTTAATTTTATAGTCTCTGATTTAGAAGGGAGAATATGCAGTAATACAGCTTTCTCTTTGCACACCATGGGACATGGTTCATTACTGGATCGTGGAAAGGACTACCCCTTAGAAGTCACCGCCAGCAATTTCAGTTGATTATGGTTTTGGGACCAGGCGCAACCTTAGGTTATTGATAGAAGCTAATGATAATTTATTCAAAGAAACAGCTGGGAGGGAAGAAAAGTGGCAGAGAAAAGAAAAAGGAGACCAAAGGGAACAAATGGGGAAAGGGAATAAGGGCAAAGGTGGAGTGGAGAAAGCATGTAAGGAAATTCCAACATGCTTGAAATGGAGGAGGGGAAGGTTGGAAAAACTAGTCTGAGAGCAAAACTGACCGTATTGGAATAACTGGAGACTGCCAATGAATGGTAGAAGAGGGAGGGCTATAAGTGGGAGCAAAATTCAAAATCCTGCCAGCCTTGATAGTAGGGGTAGAGCAGAAGGAGAGATGCTTTTCTGGGTACAGACAGCCAGAGGATAGGCAGAAATAGTGTTCATCAGAAACAGTGGAGAGTAAAGGAAGATGCTCACAGTGCCAACAACTTTTGTTATCCAAAACTCTTCTTCCAGATTCTTACCCAAAACTGAGCCAGGGTGAGAGGTGAGGGAATTATTTCCGGCTCCTTTCAGTGCTTGAAACAAGCTTGGTTTTGGAAAGTGCAAGGAGATGCCATTGAGTTACTGCATTGTGAGTGATGCATTTTTTCATCAGCTAACTACATTTTTTCATTCCCCCTTTGGTGCCTAACTGGTGTTAAAATGTGCTTCAGTCTCTCTGATCAGTTCCAGAGCCTACGGGTGTGAGCAAGAGCAGCTTTGTCTCACTTGGATAAGCTTTCAAGACTTAACATTTAAATGTGCTCAGCTTCATTGACTGCTGAGGGCATGCAGTGCCTCAGCTTCCTTCGCTTTGGAAGCCTGTGCTATGAATCAAAACTTCTCTGATTTTTCAGTCTCCAGTAAGTTCCTGCTTTTAGATCATGCAGTTTGTCCCCCTTTGAGATAGACCTGTGCAAGGAGATGAACTTAGCTTGGTGGTTTTTTTCCTCTGAAACCCATCAGCCGTGTAATAACATCAGGATACAGGTCTGGGTCTGAAGTGTGTGGCTCAGCTGTCTTGGCTGCAGAGAACTGCAAAGGCAAAGAGATGATTGACTTACACGGCAGTACTGTAGCTATCAAAATGTAAGGAAGTTTGATTAAGTATGATCTCAACGCCCTTTTCCTGCAACACCCCTTTTTGTGTTTGCAGTGTGTTTGTTAGTGTCTCAAAGGCCTTAGTACAGCAAGATCCAGGAGTTAGAAAGACAAAAGAAACACAGCCCAGAAACCCAACTCCTTGGCATTTGCCTTTGAAGAAACATAGTGCCTTAAAGGATTATTTTTGTTGCTTCCTCTTTCCTTGGTTCCCTCAATCTTTGTTATTCCCCACAACGACCGTATTTACTTATTTGCCTCTTCCCAAACCACTGGACAGACAGGGGCTTCATCAGGGAGCAGTTTAGCAGGACTGCTGGAGTGGTCAAAACAATGGGGCTTTAATCGGGGTGCCTCCAGCAGCCGCTGCTGGCCAGAGGTTTCTCTGAATTCCCAACGTGGAACAGTTGCCTCTTTCATGAAGTGCCTGCGGGATGAGCACAGGATTGCTACACCCAAAGCATTTTCATGCAGCAACGGCTCTCTGAAAGGAAATGCTGCCGAGGACACTGCCTGCAACGCCCCAAGCTACTGGGGTGTCCAGTATGAGAGCCTCTTTCTTCCAGGCCTGGGCTGTGTTTGCCTTCCACGTGCAATCTGTGAATAGCTCAAGTCTGGAAAGCGTTTAGGAAAGCGTCTAACTTTTCTCTTAAAGGAGAAAAAAAAAGGAGGGAAAAAAAAAGAAAACGTCAGGGGTAATGAAATAGTTTCCAATGACTTGATGTAGTGTGGCCAAACCATTTGTAATAATTTCCTTTAAATTCCTTTTATATAGAAAGAATTAAATATGAAATAATGAATCAGGAAGCAGTCATCCTGCCAGCCAGTGACATGTACAGAGAGATCAGAGCAAAGTGAGAAAGACACAGAACAGCAGGAGACTTGCAAAAACCTTTTTTAGCCCTCTCTTTTTCTTCCTCTTTTTGTTTAGTGTACACATCCATGTAGTACTAACATTTCTTACCCAAAAGAAGCTGTGGGAATCTCCTGCTGTTCCTTGTCTCTCTGACGGCAGTCCTGAACCTTCCTGTCCTGATGTGTCTCATCTTTCTGTGTTTCCTGATGGATTTTGCAGTCCCCAGATGTTTGGATACCTGATTCATCTCAAAGGAGACTGTGAACCATTAAGTATTTTTAAATACCCAGCTTTATACTTGCTTTGTTTAACATTGCAACATTCTGAACTCATATAAGGCAAGAATAAAAATCACTGGTGTTTTCCTTCAAAGGATTTTGCTGTTGCTGCTTCTAAATTTTTGTGCGCACAATGGCTTTTGCCTTTGTGCTAGCAAGTTTATAACCTTCCTGTTTCCCAAATTCATATTTTTCCAATTCTCATTTTCAAACTCTCTATAAAGATTCCTGTCAGAAGTGCCCAGGCTGTTGTGTAAAAAAGAACTGAGACCTTGTGTCTGTTTTCTACAAAGATCTACAGGTCTACAAAGCTGACTTGAGTTGCACCTGAGTTTTGCATATCTCAAGAGCCTGCTTGGATTACACTCTGGAGGTCTGGCACTGGCCTCTGCTGTCTCCTGCCCAGAGTGGGAGGTGAAGATGCCTGTCTGGGCCCAGCTCATTTTGAACTGGTTCTTCTCAGATTGCTCTGATCAGGGCTGAATTTGAAGTACAGATGCCTGAGTTCAATTTCCCTGAAATCCGGGGTGTTCAGCTGCAGGGTTTTATCTGAGTCTGTCTCTAGCTTGGCTCCAAGGGAAGGGAGAGTAAAAACTACAGGCCAGCATACTACAGATGCAAAACATTATAGGCTTTAAAATGTCACTAGCTGAGCACATAATGGATATTCTTTGGATTTTATGATTAGCTGTTGTGTTCTGTTGGCCAGTGCTGCCTTCCTGATGCGATTTATAAAGGAGTCTCAGGTCATGGCCAGGCAAACCAGATAAAAAGTGGATTCCCTGGGAATGCCACTATCTTTTGCAACATTTCCTTTGTTTCTTCTGAGCAGGACAAGCTTGCTGATGTACACCTGACTGTGACTCCCACTCGCTTTGCCATCTTCTCTTCCAGCCCAAGTCCAACAAGTCATCATCCACCCAAATGTCTGCTTGCATGCTGCAAAACCAAGGGGGTTATGAACCAGACTATGCTGCTAAATCATGCCATTATACCCAGCACTTCATATCAAGGGTAGTGCATTATGTGCGGGATTCATACAACTGACTCCCATCTCTACCCAGAATCATCCTAAAACCTGGGATGGCCCAAACGCTGCATGTGAAACCAGGCTGTAGCTCTACATGAGACCATCTGTGCCCAGGGGACCAGGGCATTGGTCTTTACTCCATGACGGCTGTGTCCACACTTCATGTGTTTGTATTGATGTGTCTTCCTGCAGCCCCTTTCCTACTCTACTCAGGTGGGCCAGGGGAACAGCTGGCCTGACTGAATGTCCCCTGGCCAGCTGTCCTCTGGTGTATGAAGCTACAGAGTGGAAGGGAACGTGCAGGGCTGTGTGGCAAATTTGGATGGAGCAGGGCTGTACAAGCCAAGGGATCGAGTTAGGAACATACTCCTTGGCTGCACATTGCACCACAAGCCTTCCCTAGCATGTGGCTCTTGGCACCTCATGTGTCCTTTCAAGTGCTCCAACGTACAGGGTCTCCCACAGTGAGACAGAAGAAGTATAAGGGATTCCCATGCTAGCAGAGAAAGGGTGTCCTCATTTTGTTGCTGTGGCTCTGAAAAGTTTTCCCAGCACTTTGCAGCACTCTGATACCTTGCCTCCATTTCAGCATACTGCCTTTTACTATTGAGGTCCTCCAGAAGCACAGGCTGCATGGCATCGGGCCAGATTCTGACCTCAGTGACACTAATATAAATCTGGGATGCTGCAGCCAACTGGTGTGGAAATACTTAAATCTGCATATACAGCAAGTGTTCCCAGCCATAAAGGGGCTTATGATTTAGGTTGGCGAAACAGCAGAACAAAAGCAACGTCTACGTGACGTGTGTACTTGCAAACCTCCCCTGTGAAAAAGTGCTTCTGCAACATCCACGCTTTCCCTGTTACCACCAAAGTAAGCCACAAATGTGCTCCAGGGAAGTCCAAGGAATGCACCAGAATACAACTGGTGTCAAAAGTTAAAAAACCCCCAAATATTAGGTGGATTTATCAACAGCAGGTAGCACTGTTATGGCACTGAAGATGGTGGTAGCATCAACTCCAAGAAAAGTAGATTGTGTTGGCCTAAATCTCTTGAAGGACAGACTGCTGAGAAAGCATTGGTAAGGTTGGATATGTATCAGAGGAGGATGCAAGTTGAAAGCTTCGATGACAGTGCTTGGACTGGAGGTTCTGGAGACAAGGCATTGTCTGTTTTGAGAGTGCTTGACCACAGAATGACCTGACTTAAATGAAGCCAAGCTGCAGACAAATATGATCTTTTTTGACACATGCAGCAAAATTCCTGTTTGGCCAGGGCCCTTTTCTGCTGTAATTGGAGAAAATGAATAATAAACAGTGGGAAAAAGCATTGTGGTAGGAAAAGATCGGCTGAACCTGAGAGGTGCAGAGCAGAGAGCAGGAAGAGCCTCAGATCATTCCTAAATATGATCTGTGATCCTTAACATGATGGCTAGCAGGGTAGTGCAGTAGGGCAGTGCTACTCAGGCTCTTCAGGCTGAAGCCAAACATGTTATTTCAGAACAGCTGAGAGGCCACGACTGATATTTAGCAGCATATGGGCAGGCAAAGCAGAGAACAGCACAAATGTCCTGGAAGCCCTGAGGATCCTCCTTGGTACAAACACTTCAGGTGGGCAGAGGAGTGATGCTAATGCAATCCTTACTGGGCAGTGCAGGCTAAAAGTGGTTCCTGTGATGGGGCAGAGAAATATGTCCTGTGGTTGGGAGTTGGCTCATAGCCTATCTTTTTCCCCACCCCTCCTGTGAACGGCTTTGTGATGCTGTGACAGCAGGCAGACATGTTTTGTGGGTACTTCCCACAGCTCAGGCATAACCTGCTGGGCTCTGCACAGGCTCTTCTATAACCTTGCAGGGAACAACACGGGTCGGCAGTGCTGTCTGCCCTGCCCCGCAGTGCAGCCAGTGCTGATCAAGGAACAGCCAGTAACCAAGGAGGTCCCAGGTCATCTCAGAGAGGCCCTGGGGGCATCTGGGGAGGTCACAGGTGGTGTCTGGGGTATGACATGCCTGTGACCCCCCACTTGGACTTGAGAGAAACCATTTCCACTTGGAAGTCAGCAGAGCGCTAGAACAGCTGTGAGGGCTCTGAGCTCTGACAGCCCTGCAGTCTGTTGGCTCAGGAGGCAGCTATAATGCATATATTTTGAGCCTTCCTCCAGACAAAGTGGGGAATGTCTGAAGGGGTGGATATCTATCCCACTATCCGAGGACAGCCCTGAGTTCCCAGCATGTTTTCCTGTCCTCCTGGCAGCATTGGCAGCTGCTGGTTTGGAACAAAAAGTCTGCGTGTCCCTGTGCGAGCCAGGGCAGCTGGAGGTGGATTTGTTTTCTGTTGATTTCATGGCACTGTTGCTGCTTCAGGCCACTGCCTTGGTGTGAGGAACAACATCCTAGAGGAGACACCCAGTGAATTGCTGACTGCTCCACGGCTACCCAATCTGCATGCCCAGCGTGGGAAGCGGTCAGACCACCCTGACGGCATCAGCAAAGCCATCATGTTTGCTGACATTTCAAGGGAACAGAGAGGGGAACAAAAGCTGGGAACAAAAGCTAGGAACAAAAGTCTTTGATCCAGTTTAGAGCTGCAGTTGGAAGATATGGGCCTGAATCGTAAATGTCAGATCCAAGTGCCTCTTTGCTGGGGAGGGATTTCAAATCTCAGCCCAGGTCCCAAAGGTGGGGCTTGAGTTTGGTCTCCATTGGAAGAAAATTATGCTGAAAACTGAGTGTCCTGTGAAATGAAAATGAAAGGTAAAGAAAGGAAACCAATGGATAGTTGAGGAGATGGAAGAAGTCAGAAGACAGGGAATGCAAGAAGTTTGGTATAACTGACCTGTGAACAGACAGGACATCTTTTCCAGTGAATTCAGGCCTCCCCTTCCACCCCCCACCAAACTCCCTTCCCTGAAATGATCAGAAATAATGCAGTTTCTCCCCAGATGGCCTCTGGGTAGCTTCTTGCCATTATTGTGGTATTTAGTTATGAGAGAACCATTCAAGAGGGAAAAAAAGAAAATAATTAGAAGTGAGACCAAGCCACAAAGTGTGGATCCCGTTCCGAACATTCCCAGGCATAGGGGTACTGAAGTCTGGTCTTTCGGTACAAGGCTGACTTTTAGGACAACCAACCCAAAAGGTTGCTCCAGGAATCTGGTTGGCAATCTCTGACACAAATCTCCTTCTGAGATTTTAATCCATGTGTCCAGATTTTGGCTAGAAGTTTGGGTAGGGAGTGTCTTTCTGGTTTGGTAGAAGCTTGGGAAGAATTAAGCCTCTCCCAGAAAAACACATCTATGTGAGATTTTCAAATCGACTTTCTGGGTCAGTGATTCTGACAAGCCAGTTGCAATCTGCATGCTTTACCAACATCTGAACTTTTGTAGGTAAGTTTCTGTTTGCCAGGAGTTCAGATACAAGAAAACTGGCTGTGTGGTTTAGTTACAGAGCGGGAATCAAAACCATGGGCTCTAACCTTGGCTCTTCCACTAACTCATTGCATGACCTCAGGCTGCCAACTCATTTCTGTTTCTCATTTTTGCACCTATGGGATGAGAACTATACTTATCCTCTGTTAATTCATGACTCCTTGCCGAGGGGTTAGATTTTTGCTGACGGAAACTAAGCACATTCTGTGAGACTGTGCTGGGGTTTTATCCTCACAATGGGGGACGTGAGATACAAGCAAGATTTCAAATGAGGGTTTTTTTGTATCCCGAGGGTTGAAAAGCAAACCCTAGGACACTCGCCTCCTTCTTCTCTTGTTCATTGACGAGAAACACACACAATTTCTGGGCTTCAGCTTGCAAAGAACGGTGCTGCTGTCCTCAGAAGTGTACAGAGCGGAGCAAACACTAGCCGGTCATTGATGATATCACTTGATATCCATTAGAGCCAGTTCCTGTTTTGCACTGTGCTCCATCTTCCCATACCGCAAGACTTCCTTTCATCCAGAATCGGAATAAAAAAGCAGAAACTTCCCCTAAATAAAAATGCCCCAAAAGGTTTCATTACGTTGAAACTATTGATATGGAACTGAACATATTTCACCTCCTAGAAACAATATATTTGAGTGCTCCTTTGGTTGAAAAATTGAACTGAATCCCTGTGTTCTGGTGAACCATTTTGATTCTGTGAAATGCACACTTTCCCACTGGAAAATCATTCTACTGGAAGACTTTCAAGTAGCCTTTCTTCCCGCATGCTTCAGTATCCAATTTAAACTCCAGCTGCTGGTTGCGGTTGTCCCTTGTTGTAGTGAGTGCTGGCACTATATGCTTTCCTTTATAATTAACACAGCAAGCTCTTCCAGGGGATCTCACTGTGGCTTAAACGGCATTGCCTGATAACGACATGGGAAGGCTGGCAAGATTGTTTTGTCTTTGTCACAGCAGCCCATGCAGGACCTTTCCCTTCAGAGTAATCTCCCACCTAATTTTAAATGTCCAGGCAGTGTAGCTCCCACCCCCTCCCTTGAGAAGGCAATTCTACATGATACTATGTCTCACTCTTAGGAGGTTTTTCCTACCATTCAACCTAAATTTCCCCTCATAATTTCATTCAGTCACTCCTAGTTACAACCCCTTGATCAAGCCCTTTCCCTCCGTGGTATTTGTGCGCTGTGCAGACTGCTATTGTGCGCATTCGCTTCTCTCCTCGTAATTTGGGCCAGCTGTGCCTATTTACCACCGCCACTTTGTTCTTCCTTGCGAGTCAGTCCCTGTAGATCATTAGAGTTTCTGCTGCTTTTCTCTTCCTCCTCCCCATATGCAGCATGGTATCCTGTTTTCCTTGTAACTGTAGCCATGCTACAGGGCTAAAAGATTCAAGGATTTTTCCATTAATAATCCCCACGCCCTTTTCCTGGTCAGTACATTGCTTAAGAGGGATTGAGGTAATTCATTCACGAATAGCAAGCCGTACTAAAAGAGAGGGAGAATGTGATGGGAAAATGTGAGCTTGGTGGAGCCTGTCTTGTGTTCTCCTTCATCAAAGTTTTGTTCCCAGCTTTGGAAATGGGGTCCCATCCTGCAAAGCGCTCACAGGTTTTAGCTGGCACTGCCAGCCGATAGGTAGCTTTCAGAAAAGCCATTGGCACTGTGTAGACTGGAGCTCCCTAAAAAGTGCAGGGACATGTCCTCTCCCGGTCCCATGTCCCCGTGTGCGAGCAGTGGCACAGCTCCAGCTGAGTTTAGCCATCCAGGGTGCATCTTCTGTGGCTAGGAATGCTTGCTTAAATATCTGTGCTGCAAATTTCAGCAGCCCTGGCCAGCTTCTGCTGTGAGAACGTAGGTGGTCTCTTTTCCTTTGCATCTTCCACCCGCACCAGCTGTCAAGATTTTGCAATTGCACCTTGAGTAATAATTTCTTCTTGTGAAGAAAACTAAGCCCCAGTTCACTCTCTTGCAACTCCACCAGCTCTGCTGGACTTGGGGGCCACATCTGCTGCTGGCTAAAGTTGCATGAGGCTGGAGTAATTTTGTTAGCCTCTGTGGCAGTTCATGGCCAGAGATTGGAAATGTAACCCTTTGCTTAGTTCCTACAGTGACACAGGAAGATGACCAGGCAACAGAAAGGAAAAGAAGGAGAAAATCACAGTATAACAATATATTTTATTGAAATATACATGAAACTCATCCCAGAGGACCATTAGGAGCAGCAGTTGAGAGTCTGAAGGAAAGGTCCTGTTCTGGTTATTGCTAGGGACCCCTTAGTAAACCCCTCCCCACTCCACCTGTTTGGCCATAGTTTAAGATGTGGTATAGAAAATGCTGGGAGACTATTTCCCCAGTCATGGGAAACTGCTGCTTGGAGGGGAACATGTCCTAATGCAAGCCAGCTCCTCGCCCTGTGTGGGATGCTGTGGGAGCCGCGTGGCTGAAACGCTGCAGAGGGCAGGCAATGCCGCAGCCACGGCTGGCTGTGGTCCTCACGCTCTGCCCTGTTGTGTGTCCCTACCATGTTTCCAGGCTGTTTCTTACACTGTGTAGCAAACTGATAACCTCCTGGTGTGAGCTGGGACAAGCCCATCAGCTTCTGTAATGGGACAAATGCAAACCTTGAATGCCATGGACCAGGGGAGGTCCAGAATGGTGTCTGGTTAGGTTTTCCCTTGTCTGCTGGGGCAGTGGCTTGTGCAATGGCAGTCTGTGGAGCTGAAGTGCTTCAGCTTGGCATAAGCCTTATTCTGCAATCGTCGTCCAGTTTGTTTCTCCACTGTTGATGAAACAGTGCTGGCAACGGTAGAGATTCCTCCATTTGAAAGAATAAAAATGAAGGCAATGGTCTAGTGTAAAGGTCTTGGCATCTCCCACAGCTTATGACAGTGCCACTGGAGCACAGGGGCCGTGGCTGTAGCTTTTCCTTTGTGAGCTTACATTCCTTAGCAGTGGGAAAGCGGCAGCTGTAATTAGTCTCTGATGTTCTCTGCTAATAAGTGATTTCTCTGGTACTTGCAAATACTAGCATCCCTGAGACATAGCTCTATTGTTTTGACCTCTTATCTCTCCTCTCTCTTCCTCATAGAGAGAGGCCCCAGATGTTCTTCAACACTGCTAGGAAAAAAAAACCCCATCCAACCCTGCTCCTCCCCATTATATCCCTGACTCCACTACCTTTTTTTTTATTTTTTTTCCCGGCCGCTGTGTAGGAAAATGGCTTCTGCTAGTCCTCATGGAAAAGGACACAGATGCCGGCAGGAAGCCCATTTGCTTTGGGAGGAAGAGGGGCCTGACATCAACAGGAAGCGCTGTGAGGCAGAGCTGCTCCTGCATCCAAGCGAGAGGGGCCTTGAAAACAATGTCAGCTTGTGGTTTAGGACTTGCTGGCAGGAAACGCATGCACGCTGGTGTTTGCAGTGCAGAGGAAATGATAAGCACTACCTGGCCTGACTTGGAGCAGAGATAGCGTGGTGACAAAAAAAGAAAAAAAGAAAAAAAAAAAAAAAAAAAGGTTGTTTTTCTTCACACTGGTTCGGAGCCTGTCCTTTGCCAAATGGAAAACAAAATAAAAAGTAAAATATGGAATATATCAGGAATCTGTTGGGGGGCTTGGAAACCGAGGAGTGTAATTGCGAAGTGACTAGATTTACTACTTCACTAACAGCTGGATATTGCTTTTTTTTCCATTGTTAGCACTGAGAATGACCCTCAGCTTGATAACCCCTGGCATGCATATTTATTGAGAGATGAAGGGAGGGAGAGGCTTGTATCCCATGTGGAACTGGGGGGATTTTCTGTGGGGGAGGAAAGTCATGGGGACAACTGCTCCTGCTGGGGGCAGAAAAGTCTTGGGAATACAAAGAAGAGTAGGGTACAGATAAGATATCTCTCCTGTCTAATCCCTACTAGGTGAGGGGATAGAAGCCTCTTTGGGGAATAAGAAGATAGCATCATGCTGTAATATTTTATTCAGCTTTGTTTCTTTTCCCTTTTATTAGGGCTTGTAAAAGCCATACCATGCCTCCTTTCATCACTGACCTTCTGACAGAACTAGTTTCTGTTTCTGATACCCTTACCCCTCTGGCAATCAGTTGCAGAGGTACAGTCCCTGCAGGTCAGCCCTGGAGAAACCATGCTGTATGCTCTGGGTGCATGGCAGTAGTTATGTGCCAACATCCTGGGGTGGAGGTAGACACAAACACCGTGGCAGGAAATATTTTCTTCTAAACAATCCCAGCCCAGCATTAGCCTCTGGAAGGCTAGGAGGCTGTGAGACACCATCTGCAAATGCTGTTCTGCCTCCTCTGCTGTCCTTGATGATTCTCGCAGGCTTTGGAGATCGAGCAAGCTGCCCTCTTGCAACATATGCGAAGTGCTGATCTGCCACAAGGCTGGCAGATGGAGCAGTGCTGTATTCCCTGCTGTTTCTGAAAGAAGCCCTGAAGGTGCAGAACCACATCCAGATGTTGGAGCCAGGCTTCTCAGCAGCTTCTTTTGGAGCTCTGTACCCTCCCTGGTGTATGGAAAGGAAAGTACGATCCTTGCAATCAAGGCTATAAGGTACACTTTAGAGGACTGCAGCCTCTGGAGATGAAAAGGTGTAGCCAAAATGACCCATATCCCATCAGCTACCCTTCTTAACTAAGCTACTGAGTGAAACCAATCCACTGAGACTGTTTCTGCACTTGCTCATGTAGAAATCCATGCATGCTTGAGGAATCCACCCCCAAACCAACAACTTTCCTTGGCTGAGAGTAAGTACTTCACCCAGAAAGGCCTTCAGCACTGCTGCACTAACTAAATGCACTTTGCCTGGGACAGCAGAGCATGGGAAACATCTGTGGCAATGGCATATTCTCTGGTGGGCTGAGCAAGCTTCAACAAGCAAGAGCACCAGCATGTAGTGATATATCCCCCAGACCTATGACATCAGCCTAGCAAGACTTTTGCAGCTTTTGACTCTGTAAATACTACCTTTAGGTATTAGGCTTTGATTGACACCTTATGAAAAAAAAGCTATTTCTCCAAGAAGAATTTCCTGGTAATGCACATGAAACCTCTCACACACACATATATACATACATAAGTGGATATAGTTGTATATGTAAAAATACATGCATATATGTATATGTATGCACACACATGTATATGCTGATATATACATAGATATACATTTATTTATGTATAGAGGTGTGTCTGTCTGACCAGATGCTGCTTCTGGCAGAGTTTTCTCCATGCTGCTCGGATGCAGCAACTGAGCCCAGAGGCTGTGGCAATCGTATGCCCAGGGCATTTCTTAGGATGGGTAGAACAGCACCTCGTTTCACCAGACAAACATCAGCAATCCGAGTCACCCACAGCTTAATCCTCTTCAAATAAAGACTGACCTGTTTTCAGCCTTCTCTGAGCAGGGCTGGGAGGAGCATTCTTAGGTGACCTTCTGCTGCCAGCAGCAGTCTTAATTCCACTGTGGGTTGTACCTCACACCATCATTTTATGCTCCTGTAAAGCTGGTGAAAATGCTTCTATCATTCCTACACCTCATTTGCTAGTATTTGCATGCCATGGTAAGAGGTAAGAGAGAGTAGAACAAACAGATTTTTTTTTTTCTCTTGTGGAAAAAAACTGCTGAATTCAATGGGATATCTTGTATGAGTGCGGTTCTTTGGGTCAGGCCCAGACAGCCTTGCAATGAAAACACTCAGTCTAAATATATGCTCAGCAACTGAGCAAAGATGGAATGGATTTTGTGCTGCTTGGCTTCAAACTATAATGACTGATTATTGCTAGTGCCTTCGCATGTTTGTTTTCAATCAGACTGACATCATAAAGCCTTATTTACTTTTTCTCAAAAGGCTGTTTTCATTTGCCTTTCACTTCTCATTTGCAGCCTTTACGGGTTTGTATTTAGGCTCCTCATCTGTCTGTCTGTGATATACAGTGATCCTCAGCAATTTTCCCTGCTCTTTGCCCTAAGTTGTTGACTATCCATAAAAGAGCCCATTTGGAATAACCTCTGGAAACTGCTGTATCTACTCTTCACTAGGAGAGCCCTAGAGGCAAGATCAGTGAGAAGCTGGAGTGAAAAAACATTGCTGCATAATCTAGTGTCAGTCTGCATCAGTCCGTCAGTGTGACAGAGGGCAAAATAAAAAGAGAAAAGATATAAATATGTACTGTGAGATTCAGCTATGCAATTTTTCAACCATATGAGAGTTTGATTCAGGACCAGCTTCTCAGTTACTTTGTACCTTGCTACCAAACATTAACCTGGGCTCTCAGTGATTGGATCCTGCTTTTCCTTTCATACACCTGAGCTCATTGGCACTGCCATTCTGCATTAGCTGCCACAGTTGGATGCGAGTGTTAAAGCTTGGGAATGGCTGTCATATATGCTTGTGAAGGACTTGCTGTGCAGCAAGAGTGGAAGGAGAACCATGAGTGCTGACGGCCCTCCAGCCTATCTTTGCATGTTCAGAGGGACAACAGAAATTTCCTGGGAAAGAATAGCAGAGAGAACTGCAGAGCAGCCTACTTTGCTGCAGCAGCAGAGTTCATGAGACAGCTGTCCAGCTCCTTGCTTCGCCCTGTCTCTTCACCAGCAGGATAACAGCAGCCTCATTTTTCCTGAAGCCTTCCAAGTGCATTTATTTGGGAATTAGCTGCTTTGTCAACAGCATGCCATCACTATGAAAGTGGAATAAGGATCTGTCTAACAGTAAGATAGCATGACAGAACAGCACAGAAACTACAGGCAATCTCTATATTCTATAGAGATTCCTACAGATTTCAGCGTATGGAGGTGGTGTTTGTGAAAGACACGGTACAAAGGATTTCAAAACTGTTTAACTAGCTGGTATTTTTCAGATGCACATCAGGAATTTCTTTCTAACAGCCCTAAAAGGCTTCCTTGAAAAGAGAAACCTGGATCTCTATTGCCTGGCATACTAAGATCTGAGTCAAAAAGGAATAAGGAACAAACTAACACTGACAGCCAGGCAGGGAGTATGCATTGATCCCATTGAATTGCCTTTCTCCAGATTCTGGGATCCTAAGAATCCCGTGTAAGTGTTTCCATGTGTCAAGGGACATGTTGGGTTCTACACCCTTTTTACAGTCAAGAAATAGGAGTAATAGCTTACAAGTCACCTCCAGAGTAAATCTGGGACTGTAAAAAACTAAGCAAGTCTGCATCAGCTAGCCGGCTCAGGTAAAAAATGGAGCCTATGCACTGTTTGTTTTCTAACTTGCTTCTGAAGCCCTTGTAAATGAAAATATATAGGTCAAAATCTGTTGAGGGGAGGAAAAAAGTTATGAAGTCCATATATTTTCCTTGCTTTGTTGCCATCAGTTAAGTACGTTAGCACAGCTTACGTTGGTGTCCATGCTTAAGAAGAGAGTGGAGAAAGGAAAGAAAACATGATATAGTGTGACATCTGCAGTCCGTCAGCTTGTTTATTGATCTGGATGAAAGACAGCAGGCAGTCGAGAGACTTCAGCTGGAGCCTACATCACTGTCTATCCATCCCAGCAGCACTCAACATTTACCTGCACTCTTCCCTTGCAGGCTGCTTTGCCCAGCTCCCTTGAGCTGCAGCATCGGCATTGCCCCACTCACTCCTGTGCTCCATCAGTGCTGACACAGCCTTTGGATTTGGTAGTGGTTTTAGTATGTGTCATCAGAAATGAGGTTAATGGCAGAATTCCTGTCTCACAGCCTGCTTATCCTCATAGTATCTAGGCGTTTACAGAGATGGAGGTCAATGCATTATATGCAGCTTCAAAACTATTCTGATCTTTTCTATACTTATACCCGAGTCCCTTTTCTATACTTATACCCGAGTCCCTTTTCTAAGACAGCATAAGTTGTCCTGTTACTCCTACCTCCAGAATTAATTACCCCAATTGCTTGCACTGTGGTGAACAAAACGCTGTGGATCAGTCATTAGGATTCAGATGGCTAGCTGAGGATGTGCATAGCTCGTTGACCTGCCCTGCAGAAACTAAGCCACTGTTTTCTGAGGTGGCTATATCACAGAGTCATAAAAGTTAGGAGTGGAGATATCCTGTTCAGTTATCTGGGTTTTTTTTTTCAGGAAACCCACAGCAGGATGTTTTCCTAACAAAACTATTCTAGTATTTAGTACAACCTCTTTTCAAAAGTGCCTGCATGACAGAATTTGCCAGCTATATCAAGGTACTAGTAACGTTTCAGAGGGGCATGGTGACCACTGGGGTTGAGAGTCAGCATTCGATGTCTGCTTGTGCAGGGCTTTCTCTTAAGCTTTCTTTGATGTGTGTTGTCGATGAGCTGGCCAGGTATGCCGCAGGCTGTTTCATTTCTGCCTGGAACATCACAGTTGTCAGATCTGCTCTGGAAAATCAGGTGTCCTACACATTTTATGTAGATATGTGAGATGTAAGCTGGGTATAATATCAATGGGAAAAAACCCCCTTGGTAGTGGTGCCATTGACTTCATTCAAACTCAAACTGGCCCTGCAGGCTGTGTTGAAATGCATTTGCTTGAAATCAGCGTGCCACATCCCAAACAGTGCTCAGCGTTTCCACTTCCCACGCAGGCCATGGAGGGGGATGACTCGCAGCATCTGACAGATTCAGGATCCGTTTTGCCTACCAGAATTACAACTGCGTTCGGGATGGTGCTTTCATCACAGGGAACAGCACTGTTGTGCTAACCTTTGTGACATTGCAGAGACATTTCCCACAGAAGTAGAAAGGAAAAAAAATATGAAATGTATGACTTATATGGTGATTCAGTTGTGCTGTCCATGCAGACAGGATCACCTCGGCGCCAGCTATTTGTCTTTTTTTAACTGTGTTCATGGCAGCTAAAGGGGAAGAGGTGAGGAGGACTCTACCAAGTTGATTTGTTTTTAAGCTTGTTTGGTGTTGTTTAGCTATCTCACCCTATTCAAACACAGGTGTGTGTGTACATGGAGGGGTTTGTGGTAGCTAAGTGTTAACAGCCAAACTAAACACTGGAATTTGATGGTGAGGTGGTTTATTTTTTCTTCTTCTGTAAAATGCATTTAGTGCTGCTGAAAAGTATGCATAGACATCCTGGAGACTGAAGCCCTCTGTTTGTCCTTGTAGCAGTTACGTCCAGGCAGGGTAAACCCTCCCATTCCCCAGTTCCACCAACTTAATCTTTGAGCAGGAGAGATCGCCTGCAGCGATTTTGGATGCTGTGGTCCCTTCCACCCCTTGCCACCACTGAAAAGGAGACAGTGGAAGGCAAAGGAGATGATACCAGAGGGCAAGGCAGGATTTATCCTTAGCTGCTAGGGCTATGCACTGGGGAGGCAAACTGGAATCCTGACTGCTGTGCTGGACCAGGGTTCAGGCGAGCTGCAGGGAGGAGAGCACAGTTTGATATCCTCTGGAATATGTTTCTCAGCCAACCTTACACCTAGTAAAAATCAGACAATATCAGCAAAAAAAAAATCACATCAGAGATACTGACTCTCAAGTATCTTGCCATTTATACAATGCTGTTCCTTTCCTGTGATTAGGAGGCAAGTTAATATATTAGTATGTTCTGAAATGTGTACTGTTTTGTTATTTTTGTTTGTACAACAACTCTTGCTTAACGCAGACTGAAACACTTAGTTTTGAGGAGGAAACATTTCCTCCTTTAGTAATTTAAATTGAAACAAGAGACTATTTTGACCTTTATTGTCATGCTATTGACATAGCATGATAGGAAGCATGCACTGGTATTGAGGGCAATGGAAGACAATTTAAAAAAATACTACTATGTAACAAAACCAAAGGGTGAAATAAAAATGCCCGAAACTTTTTTTATGGAGCAGGATTCCTTTTTGGGAGAAACTAAAAAAAAAAAAAGAGTCCCAAACTATTTCCTGCAAGTCAAACATCAAAAAGTTGGTGTTTCAGGTGAAATGAAAGGTTTGCATTTATCCTCCCTTTACGTGAATTAAAATTAAAATAAAATTAGAAAGTACGTGAAACCTCCTCCATGTGGCATAAACCAAACACTAAGGAGGACCTGAGTACCTCTGTCACCAATTTTTATCCTTGCAAGGAGCCCTCTCAGAGAACAACAGAAGGATAAAGACAAAAAAGAAGTCTTCTGCTATTCAGTCCAGTTCAGTACAGTGTACTCTGAACACATGACCCAGTCCAAGTTAGCTAACTTTAAGCACAGTCTTACTGGACAGTATTCACACTGACTGGTTAGGGTGGCTGAGTTAGCAGCCTCCTCCCTGGTGTCCTTCTGTAGCCCACGGAGACTAAGAGTTTCTTCTAGAAGGCAGCACTGAAGGCCACAGGGCATTGCTTGCATCTCCTGCTGGACCAAGGTCTTTCTCGCCCTTTGGTGGGAGGCCAGGAGGCCATCCTCCCACTGGTCACTGGATGGGGTGACTGCCTGTCTTCCTAGTGTCCCCTCCTTCTTGGGCTGCTTAGCAACTTGCTTAGGTGCATGCTTAAAGGTCTCCCCGACTTTGATCCAAAATACTCAACCTTGTGCCAGATGATGCCTTTGTCAGGCAGGCAAAGAATGAGCACCTTGCTTGCTGGTGGTGAGGTTTGGTGGGTGGGAAGAGGCAGGAGAAGGGAGAGCTCCCCCCCGCCCCATCCCAGCAATGCTGGGAGGTTAGACGTTCAGTGCCCATTGCTGGCGCTGGAAGCCAGAGGGATTGGAAGGGGAGGGAGGCATGATACCTGACCTGGCAGGAGTAGCACACGTGTATAGCAGGTGGCACGAGCTGTGGTCATGGAAAAGACCCTGGTGAAGGTGAATGTCTGTGTACACTGAGCTTGGAGGTGATAGCCAGTGAGAGTGGAACAAGTTACTGCCACTGCCCTTCTGGTTTATTTCTGTGTAGGAGAAGAGAAGTATTGTCTTTTGTATGCAGTATGTTTATAACTCAATTTCCCTTCTGACTGATGCCTTGCTCCATGCTCTCTTCTCCTCCTCCATCTGGTTTCTATTGTAGTTTTAAATGAGGACAGTTTGGCTGTCTGGCAGTACAAGCAGGGTCTGTGTGACACCAGCTGCCTGTTCCAACTTCTAAGCCTCTAGCACAGTTTTAATTATAGAAGTGTCAAGATTGGACACCCCCTCACCCATCCCTTTCTGTGCCTACACATACACGCACAGCCCCTGCTACAAATCCCCATCCACATCCAGTCTTCCTTCGGGAGAGACCCAGCTCTGTGATTTACATGTGCCCTGTAATGCTGATACAGTCCTTTTGTAAAGCACATGCTAGAGTCTGTACGTCCCTGCATTCAGGGTTGATCACAGCCTTTGTTTTGGTTCATCAGGAGCCACGTCTGAAGTAATCAAACCACCTCAGAAATGCCTGGAAGTGTGAGGGAGCTTCTCACTGCCGCTCTAAACTCACCTCCCCCAAGTGCCCAAAAGACTCAGCTTTGTAGGAGATCAGAGCTGCTTAGGAATTTCAGAGCTGCAGGTTCTGCTCAAAGAAAACATTTATTGTGCCCCAGTTTCATACAAGCGCTGCATTTAGGGACTTGCTTTGCAGGAAGCTGATGTAGTCCCTTCACCTCCAGGGATCTGAGGTCAAAGTCTGTAATTTTTGGTTGCAAGTGAAATGTGTCCTATGTGGGATTTTTTCGGACATCACAAAACCGCCACACATTTTGGCATAACTGGCTGTTTCTCTTCATAAGAGCCAAAGACCTGGTATGGCAGGAAAGCATGTACATGATGAGTGAAGGGCACTGGCAGATATGTTAGAAGACCAGGGCTGGAAAAGCAGGGAAGACTGCAGGGCTGAAGTAGGAGATACTGGCAGAGCTCGGTGCACATTGTCTATCTGCAATCAATAGGTTGCCTCTACTGTGGAGTCTTCACCCACTTTTAAAAATGGGTTGAATTTTTATGGTTGCTACAGATTATTCCCCTCAGGCCCCTTTTTTTTTGTTTACCAGTCCTCAACAGATGGATCTAGCCTTCTCTGGTTTGTGTATAAGAGGTTTGCTTACCTGCCCGAGGCCTCTTGACCTAATTTATTCCAAGGAAACTTAAAACTAAGCAAAAAAGTAGTGTGATTTAATAGGTCTTACTTTCAAGAGGTCAAATTAGTCACAGCCAACATCAGTATATGCATTTTTAGTTGGTGTGCTTATTCTTAACACTAAGGCTTCAAAAGTATCTAATAAAGGGCACTGTGGGCATGGACCCCATTTTTGCGGCAGCTAGGCACCATTGTATGAAGTTTGTCTATATGAAAGACTGTAATTTTTAAACAAACTTTGTCACGTGGCTGTCCTGATCAAATAGGTTTTCTGTTCAATTAATTCTTCTTTTTCCAGGTAGCATGGAGTGGTTCACCCATTCTCCCACCCAAGTAGATCTGAAGTGAACACAGATCTGCCTAGATTTCATTTTTGCTGTTTACATTAGGCTTATTCCCAGAGACCTCTATGAAGAAGGAAATGTTAATATTCCATGTATGCATAGTTTCTGCCACAAAGACGGTACAGCCTGACCAGCTAGAAATGAAGAAGAAGCCTGAAATAATCTGCTTTTTCTTTTTTTATTTCTAGCATGCTCATCATCATATGATCTGAGTTCCCTACTGCAGTTACAGATAATCAGGTCTTACTCAGAGATAGGAAGGTCCTCTTTCTTGATGCGTTACTTGGGCTTTTCTTGGCAGGATTTTAAGGAAATTTCATACTTTTCTTTTGCTCTGTCTCCTTCCACATCATCTAGTCCTCTTAGCAAGTAGGTACTGTAGGCACTGAAAGGAATGTTTCCCATATTCCTTCTGCAAAGGACTGATGTGCCTTCTCCTCAAAAGTCCTTGAGGAGAAAATCCTATAGCTCTGTAACTGCTGTGGACAAAGCTTTGACTCTGTAGGCTTCACCTGTTCTCTTGGCACTTTCATGGCTTTCCAGGAACATTGTTGTTGTAGTAGGCTAGGGTCCCTGCCAGAAGCTCCGCTGTTAGTCTTAGCCCAACAACCTGAGGATCTTAAAAATCAGCCCAAGGGCTGTGAGTGTGACACAACATGACTAATGTACTTGTGTTATGAATGCCTACTCAAAACCCCAAAAAGTCAAATTTCCCCTGTTGTTTTGGAAAGGCTCCTTTAACTGAGGAGAATTAGTCTGGATCATTCAGGCTTCCAAGTAATCTCTGGCACTTTGTGTATTCCTGCATTTGAATTGGCCAAAAGAGAAGGGACACACAAGAAGGACCACTTTACCTCCCTTGGTAAGAGTCTGGAGGCAGAAGGGTAGCACTTCCCTGACCGACTGGACTCAGTAATAGTGTGTCACTGAGGTAGGCACCAGCGTGGGAGTCCTCCTCACCAAAGCCTGTGCCCTGGGCTGCTTGGTATGGGCAAGTCCACCCATGAGCTGGCTCTGGCCTCACTGGCACCCATAAGAAATACAATAATGTACCAGATGGGTTTTGTTCAGGCTGTCCTTGGAGTTCTGTCTTCGGATGCTGCTTGATGAAGCACATGTTAATAGGTCATTATCGTCCTGAACTTCAAGCAGAAGAGCTCAGGGAAGGTTCAGCCAGAGGCGTTATCTCTGTGGTGTCACAAAGATGCAGTTATTGCTGTTGCCTGGCTTTCCAGTCAAATGTATGGCTTAGTCTGTTTTCTTTCATACAGCTCTCCAAATGTGCAGTGCAGCAGAGTCAGCATTACAGTGGGAAACTTTAACTTCTGCATTTACTGACTTTTGTGCTTCTGGCTGTGTGAAGCATTGCATTAAATACATAGTAGTTTCTAGCACCTAATAAGGAAGGGCTCTCTTACTGTTATTATTATAGCTAGGGTTGTTATAGTACTGGGGACAAGGAGGCTTGGTCTGACCAAGAGGATGAGGGTTTCCTATACCTATATAATGGGGAAAATCTAAACATATGCTTTGGGTCTAAGTCTGGATGTAAATGTTGTGCCTAAGGCTCCTCTCAGCTTTAAGGCTGGTTAAGTCTTTGGCTGGTTATGTTGATGGAGTTCTTTTGCAGCCAATGTCAGATTTTGTCAGTGTGCAGATCTAGTCAATATTTGAACTTTATACCCCCTCTGTGGGAGTTTATGAGCACTAAACTGTGGGTATGTAGGCTTATATGGAAGTGTGAATGCTTCTCTGATTTTTATCCAAGCCAATCAGACCTTTTGGCACAATTCAGCGAGGCTGCAGCTCTATCTTGGGGAGGGGGGAGGTTCCCAGGATCTCATGCTTTACCTCATGCTTTCAGTTAGAATGAAATTGCTTATTTTCTGGAAAGAAAAAAGAAAAAAGGGAGAGAGAGAAAGCCTACCTTTCTTCCCACAATTTTTCTGTGACTTCACGGTCAGTCATTATCACATGTCAATGAGCAGAGCATGGCACAACCATAGCATATCCTCACTTTGCAAATTGACTACAGCCACTTTGTGGGGTTTATTTTTGGTTTGCCCTGTATTTCTTCCATTGCTGTACCCTTCCCTGCATCTGCAGAGAGCCTCTGCTGCAGTTTCATGAAACTGTCTCCTCTGTGGTGACTTGTGGAAGTTCTCAGTGTGTATTCATTGGGCATCTTGCCTTGCTTTTCTCTCCTAGTCCCCTACGTGCTGAAGAGCTGTGCAGAGTTCATTGAGACTCATGGCATTGTGGATGGGATCTACCGCCTCTCAGGAGTGACATCCAACATACAAAAGCTGAGGTAAATGCAATCTGAGTGCCAGAGAGATTCGGTCACATCGCTCAGTACCTTTTCGCTGTTAGTCCCTGAGGCACAGACTGGGGCCAACAGAGCTCTACACTGATGCAGAACTGTCTCTGGAGCTGGTAACAGGGAAATACAACTTTTCAGGGATTAGTCCCATGACAAAGAAAAAAATTTTCTCCCTCTGCATCTATTAATAAGAAAGGCCTGGAGGGTCTCAGCACAAATGCTGAGTTGTTCTCTCTCATTTCAAGACAAGGCAATCTCTTTATATCAGTTTGGGGTCCACTCATGAGACTATGTTGGGGAAACCAGACCAGTCCCCTATGTTAGGAAAATCAGAGACTAGTTGAAACCTTGGGGCCTGATGCTGGGAGACAATCTGGGCCAGGCTGCAAAGACATCTCGGCTTTCCAGTTTGCTTTTTCTTCTAGTTGTAAAAGAGTACATAAGGTGGAGTACTAGGATGCTACAGCTCTTATTTGCCTACCTTGTTATGTTTCCATATTGTTTCAGACAAGAGTTTGTTTCTGACCAATGCCCGGATCTGACAAGGGAAGTTTACCTCCAGGACATCCACTGCGTGGGGTCACTCTGCAAGCTGTACTTCAGGGAACTGCCCAACCCTCTTCTCACTTATGAGCTGTACAAGAAATTCACGGTGAGACCTTTTGCTGTTCTCATTCCTCTCCAGCAACGTGGATGTGCTGCAGGTTCCTCCATGACAGCTGTTTGGGATTCACTCCAATGTCTCAGCTTCTGGTGCGGCTATCTGTATAAACACTTCTCAGTGCTCTTCCCTTCTTGTCTTGCACTGGCTCTCTTTCCCTGCCCTTGTTTCTTTCCCCCATTTCATGTTTATTTCTCTCAGTTTCTCTGCTGTTTACTCCCCTTCATCTTGCTCATTGTTTCACTTCATTGCTTCCCTGCCGTTACTTTCTCCTCACTGTGCACCTCCTCCCAGAATTACTAATGCTCTTTCTTTTCCTCATTACTGTCCATCACTGAGAGTCTTCTGGGTCACCTGCGGCTTGTGATTGTAATCACAAGGATGCAGTTTCCTCTTCCCTGTCCCTCCTACAGTCCCTGACACCTGCACAAACTGATTGCTCAGCCTGTGTGTAAAGCACCAGCTTTTCTACATCTATAGCATTTGTCAGAGTGCAAATGGTGACACAGGTTATGCTGGCTATGGCATATCAGGTCCATCATGATCATGCCATAAATACAAATGGCAGAGGAAAGTGGCAGCTGGCCAAGCAGAAATCTCTAACCTTGTTTAAAGAGATTATAATTCAAAGAGTAGTTACTTGATTTTGCAAAACAACCATAGATTATACATGGATACAGTTAGAGCCTAGGAGCAGACTGTGGGAGAGCAGAAAAATAAGACCAGAAAGCCTGAATTTTTAAGAGAGTTGGATAATTTTGATGACAGATAATATTTTATTAAAAGGTAGCACAGCAAGCTATGCTTGTTGTTAAGGTTGGCTGCTTCTTACCACTCTAAATCCACTTTCCGTTGTTTATGACACCAACAAATTTAAATCCATTCATTCAGGCTGAAATCTTATGTGCCAGAGGTGTGAATTTTCAGCTAAAAGAATTCACCAACTTCTTAAAACAACTGGGATGGGGGGACGGGAGAGATTGTTTTCTCAGTGTTAGAAACATCTGCCTTTTGTTAAGAATTTCTGTCATTCTACTCTTTCCCATTTGCTGGGATGTGGAGGGGACAGACATCATCAAAAGTGTTGGATGTTGCAGAGAAGTTTTGCAAAATCCTGTCCGAATGAAATGGGAAGTGGCAAGCAACCTCAGCTTCAGGTGTTGCTGTCTGCATTGCCTCTATCCTGAATCAAGCACTTCCAAGTGGCACTGCTATGGCACAGGAGGCACTGAGAGAGATCCACAGGGTCTACACAAGAAGAAGACATTCTCCAAAGACCTGCTATGGGAAGAGGCAGGCACATCTGTGCAAGGGGACTTGCTGTAGGGCAAAGCCGGACAGGACCAGCTAAGCTGCAACCTGCTATAAGAAGTCAGGTAGCTCTTAGGGACTACAGCTGAGCTGGGGAACGTGGGTGGGAATTGGCTCACTGTGCTGCCTGACAGATATGCAGTAGTGTTAGATGTCTTGCTGTTTCGATGCTGAATTTTAAGTAAGATTGGTCTGTGTTTCAAGGTGATGTGTAGTCAAAAACTTCAGTCAAAATTCTGAGCAGATTTGAAAAATTGACCTATATCCTCAGGATATAGGGATCCTGAGGATATAGGATAGGATCTCTAAAGTAGGGACTGTCAGGATGAATAGGATCTTGAAAATACAGGGTATTATTCAACCATTCACAGTAATTGATGAGTCTCATTCTTGTTGAAGCTATTTGGCTGGTGTCTTTCTGGCTATCACTACTGATTTATGAAAGAAAAATGCTCTAAAGGAAACATGAAGATTTAGATGGAAACTTTTTTTAGGAAAGAATGTTTGCTGAAAAGTGCAGTTTTGGGATGATGACTTGCAGATTTTCGGTAGATACATTTGGTAAATAGTTTTATTCAAAAACAAAAGGGAAAACATTTCTGTAACTGTCTAAATGTTTCTTTTACAAATACTTTCTAAAGGAAATGTTTCAACATTAAATCAACACATCTAACTCTTAAATAAAACGTCTTTCAGAAAAGGGTTAAACAGCCCCAAATTTAAATTATAACTTCTTTCACTTATGGTTCAGTGTGATGCTTTGGTCAACTTTGAACAATTGTTTTTTAAAATCTTGTGCCAGCTCCCCAAAATGTTATCACTTTGAATTGGCCTAAAAGAGATTTTTTTTAATCTCCAGCTTTTTAGTTTGTCCGCTCAGCCACAAAATCCATTATTCATGTAAGTCTACTCAGTAGGGATTTATAATGGGTAACCCAGATGACAGGAAGCACAGTCAGATGCCAGGACGAAAGAAAGAAAAAAGACCAATTCCCCAAGGAGCAGAAAACCCACTAGGAGTGTATGCGTAGGGTGTCTGAACAGGGAACTGTGGCAGCTGTGCCTTGGCAGAAGAGTGTTGGTAGGAGTAAAGGATGCATGCTAATCCCAGCCTGAGTCAGTTGGAGCTGTCTTTGAGATGAGATAGGCTCCACTTTGAGTCACCGGAGTGATTCAGACATTTGTGTCTAAGGAAAGTAAAATTTTTAATAACTGGGGGTGTGTGTGTGGCCTTTTGGTCATCACTATGTCAAGTTCACGGATGTAACATCCCAGTCATGACCTCACTGGCTATCAACTTTTGCAAAATGATGCGTCTCACACTCTTCAACTTGCCACCTTGTATTCTAGTGATGGGTGCTTGTTTCACAGGATAGGTAAGTTGACTCTGCTTGGCTTGTTCTAGTCTGGGCGTAGAGGGACCGAGTAAATCAGCTGTAGGAAGTCAAGCCTACCTTCTCTCTCTGGGCTCTATTCCACTTGTTAACCAGGGTTTATGAATTGTGCACTTCCAGAATCACCAGTGGAGTAAAAAAAATCCTAAATGACATAAATTCATAACATGACTAACAGACATGTAATAAATGGAATTGTTGGTTCTTCCTTGAATTCTGTATTCTGCTGCTGTAATCCTGAGTTTTGGAGGGGGCCTCAGATTTCAAAGGCACAACACATATGGGTCAGAAATGTGGCTTGGAGGTTCAAAGGGGTCATGACCTCAGAGAAGCTGGTATTTACTTGCTGTCTAAGCATTAGGTCTTCGAGACCTGGGAGTTAAATATGGGAATGAAAATCAGCACTGGGGGAGAAAATACTGTGTACAATCTAGTTGAAATCTAATATTTTAGATGCAGCAGTTAAAGTTCATATTTCTCTCCATCTCCATCTTTGGACAAGGCCGTTCAACTGGAAACCTTGTATGAAGATCACAAGAGTTCTTACACTTAGGATTTCTGGGCTGATAGTAATAAGCTTTTTTTTTTTTAAAAAAAAAAAAAGGAGCTGTAGTTATGGGTAAAAAGTACTAGAAGGAGTTAACCTACCTTTAATTTGGGCAAAACAAGTGCATCCACATCTCATGTACACCAAGTGAGCTCACTTGTTTTTCTTTGCCATCACACGAGTGAGAAGTTCAAACTAGAGGGCTTAGATCTCAATTCCCAGTGTTAGGGAATAAAACATGATTCAAGGGAATGAAACATGATTCATATTAATCTCTGGCCTTGAAACTGGCAATGTTTGGTTTGCTGGTGGTTGTACATGAGAAATGGTCTGCTGGGAAAAGGACAGTGACCAGAACAGAGATGGCAGTATCATCAGTGTGGATGTTGTAGTGACTGCTACAAGAAGATGCTTCTCTAGTTGTGGTTGGTAATTTCAGGTTCATAATGTTTAAGCAACGGGTGGTTTGGGACGGGCTGTTTCCTTCCTTTCCTTTCCTTTCCTAGCAGTGCTGACGTCTGTCTGTAGGCAAAGCTTCTGCTGGCAGTGTGGGTCCCAGCATCTTTCTTTGAACTTGCTCCAAGCTCCAGTGGCAGTAAGGGTAGGCAGGAGGTTCCCAGACAGTCATGCATTGTTTGAACTCACTGGTGGTTTCTCCTCCCCTAGCACAAATATTGAAAAGGAATAGCTGAACAGATGAATACCAATGCAGTAAACTCCTAGGAATGCAGACAAAAGCTTATCATGGCTCTCTAAGCTCTTGGTCTGTAAAGACTTGCTCAAGACCATGATGTATAATCTTGATTCTGTCTAACCTAGTCTAACTCTGAGTATAAGAATTTATTAATCTGCCTGGACAGTGATTTTGCTAAGGCTTCTCCCATCGTAAAAGATGCAAATTAACACAAACAATCCCTATAGCTATCTTCATGTGACAGCCAAAATATTGTGTATTTTGAAGAATATGGAACATGTATACCCAAGCTGTTTTCATAACATGGGGCTTGCAAGACCTGCTTTATTTTTAACACAGTTTCTGGAAGGAGGGGTGACTATTTTTAATTTTTTCCATTATTTTCACTTCTCTTTTTCCCTCTCTTTCTATTCCACCCATGACTGCCCAAGTTAAAAAAGGGAAAAAGAACCCCAAAAAAAGAAAAAAACCGTAACTCCTTACTGAAGGTCTCAGTCCTTAAATGCCCCTCTCCCCAAAACATTGACCACCATGTGCCAAGGTGTGGAAACGAGGTACTCAGACATGAAACAACAGTGCAACAAATCTCTGCTGCGCTGGGGAAAGAAACCAACTTCTTCTACCAATAGCTCTGTAAGGTAACAAGAGAGCATTCCCTCTGAGACAGGCTGTCTCATGTGACCCTCCTTATCCCTTTTCCTTTTCCCCTGAGTCCATTGCCAAGGCAGACTGTTTCCTTGTATCCCTGCAGGAAGCAGTATCACGCTTCCCCGAGGATGAGCAGTTGGCACGAATTCAAAATGTCATCCAGGAGCTCCCACCATCACATTACAGGTGAGAACCTGTCCATGGAGGTACTGAGGAACAGTGTGGTGACCCTCACCATCAGGGAACATTGCCTGAAACAGTGCTTGAATTAATTTCCAGAAGTCAGTTCCCGAAAGCTGACTCACCATTTCCAAAACTGACAACAATTTATCTGGCTTTTAAATATCATTGAAGAAACCATTGTTAGAGATCGAACAAGCTCTCCTTGCCACAGCCTACCATCCTCCTTCCCCGGGTATGACCTCCATGGCACCCTTGGCCAGTGTCCTGGGTGTCATGAGGAGAAGATGATCTGCTGTGCATGCCAAAGCAAGAGCTAAGCCCTCAGCCTTTGCAGCATCCCACTCGCTCTTCCATCCATCTGCCATCTTCTTTGCACCCATTATGCTAAGGATGGTTTGGTTCATGCCTCATCCTTGGCCACCCCAGAGCACAGTGGTTCAGGTGTTCACTGCCATCCCGTGTAAATGCTGGTGCTGTGAATCCTCTGTCCTATGGGGCCTGTTGTGCCATTGCAGACACTGCCTTCTTTGAGGAGGGGACAAATCTGGGGCCAGGGCTGGGTCTGACCTTTGCTGTCCCAGTGGGCAGGCATCAGTTGCTTGACACATTTTTCTTTCTCCATGTAAAACCCCTGCAGAACACTGGAATACCTGATCAAGCACCTGACTCACCTGGCCTCCTTCAGCAACATGACCAACATGCACACCAGAAACCTGGCCTTGGTGTGGGCTCCCAATCTCCTCAGGTACAGTAGAGAGTCCACTCGTCCAGAGCACCACACTGAGCTCCAAGGGGAGTGCCAGCACCTGACCCTGGAGACCCATCCCCTGAGAGAAATGCAAAGACAGGGAAAAGCAGAATAACTAAAGGGAAAAGTAGAGCAGAGCAAACAGCTTTTAAAAGGAGAACAAATTCTTCCAGGTTGAATAATCTGAGGTTTTACTGCCAGCATCCAAGGAAGCTTGTGGTTTTGTGTGTTTCTTATAAAAAAAAAGCTGTTATTTGCAAGTTGAGCACATCGATTTAAAAATGAGGAGTTAGCTCATCACTGTGGAACAGAAATGACATTTCTGACAGTGCCAGCGTTTCTGTAGTGGGGTGGTGAGAGACAGCAAGGCTTGGAAGGGAGAGCAACAGGGCAATAATACTACAGGCTTGTGCCCAGATCTGCTTGAGCAAAAGTGAGTTGAGCTTGGTGGGTTTAAGATGGCAGCTAGAGTCAGGTCTCAAGACCACCAGCTAGTTTGTCATGTTTGCTGCACCTGGCACTTTGGTGGGAAGACACCTGGATAAGATGCAGGCAGAGGTTTGGCTGATACGTTATAGAGCTAAGCAGAGCAAGTAAAAATAGTATCTGGAGAACAAAAAAAATTGAAATATTTTGTATCTTGTTGAAGTTCCCTTCCCTGTCCATCCCATACCCATGTATTGAGAGGAATGAACTATGCAGGGAGAGTCCAGGACTGCAGCTGAGCAGGAAAGGGGCAATGGCTGAGCTGGGGGGGGAGCCCGGGGCTGGCAGTGGATAGGAGGGAGGGACATTGGCTAGCTAGAGAGGTACAGGACTGAAAAGCATTGTCTAAAGAGTTATCTCACCCTTTTGAATCACAAAACAGGCAGAGCAGGTTCAGAAAATGAATCAAATATTAACTCTATTGAATATCACAAAGTGGACATTTACTACCTAAGACATTTTCATTCTAGTATCTGTCCTTGTCAAGAAAACTGACGTCTGTTTCCTTTTGCAATCTTTCATAAGTGCAAGTTCCAGGGAGGAAAAGAAAGGAGCATGCAATGCAACTGCAGTCTCCTTACAGGGTTATCCTCTTGGCAATGCCCCAAGCTATTATCTAACACACCAGTCATTAACTTTACAAAGGATCCATTGCCCAGAGATAATTTCTTCAGCAACACTTTGGCATGTCATGATAAGGAAAGTTTCTTTGCTGAGAGCAAGAGTGAGAATGTGGGAGTGCAGAGGGGCAGAGAAGAGACTATTGGGGCAGACAGCAAAGCACTGAAAAAATTGGTGTGGGGAAGACCTAAGCAGGGTTCTAAGGGATTTCACTGAGAGATAATTGAAGCATTGAGTAGGGATCCGGAAGCAGTGTTTGAAGGCTCCTATGTTGTCTTTCAGGCCCAACGTTGAAATAGCTAAAAGAAGAGCAAAGAGGGAGAAGATAGAGTTTGAGAGTCACAGTTTTAACTACTGCTGAAGAATGTAAAAGCTAAGGAGGGAAAATAACACAGGCAGGAAAGAAAATAACAGAGGTAGCAGAGAAAACAGGGAAAACAATTTTTTAAAAGCGTGAAAACGCAGAGAGGATGAAGGCCTGTGAGTAAAGGAGAGGAAGAGGTGCAGCAAGAGTGGGGAAGGCTTCCCTGTTCCAAGTCTTGCAGGAAGAAAGCTAGTCTTTCCTTCCCAGGGGCTGTGTGTGGCAATGCTGGCTACTAGTATACCTCTTTCCTTGTGCAGGTCAAAGGAGATTGAGGCAGTTGGCTGCAATGGGGATGCAGCTTTCCTGGAGGTGCGAGTGCAGCAGTTGGTGATCGAGTTCATCCTGAATCACGTGGATCAGCTCTTCAACAACAACAGAAAAGCCAGCTCTGCAGAGAACATTGGTAACAACCTCCCCATAGCACTCCACGTGTCACTTGCCATGTACTCAAGGTCTAACTGTATCCCCTTTAACTAATATTTCAAGCACGTCAACCCTTATCATCCTCACAGACTCCCCCAGACACCTTCAGGCCAATCTCTCATTACTCTTGTCCTCTTCATCACTATCTCCAACATTTACTTTTTGAATACTAGCCTCCTTCAGTGTTCTCCCAGATTGTCCTACGGCTCATCTTTTGCATGATGTCACCTGGCTTAACCCTTTCCACAAAAGGAAGATAACTGATTGCTTCTCAATCCTGGTCTAAGCTTTCTCTCGAAGCCCACCAGCCACAGTCTCAATTCTTCTCTCAGACTCGCCCAGTTATAATTCCTCATACCGATGATACCTGCCCTGCAGCCACCATGTCCAACCAAGGCAGAGGCCACATTCCCAGGATAAAACTTAAGCTTGTGTTCTAAAAATGTATGTCTTGTCTTGTACCTGGGGACATTTTATAAAAGAGATTTTTTTGTTTTTCCCTGGGACATCAACAGTTTTCAGAGATGCTGATTTTGTTATTTAGTGATAGGTTTGTTGTCAAAATGCTTTTAAGTCTAGGAATTGAGAGGGCTTGGATCCACAGTGACCTCACATAATCAGAAATATGCATCTTTTTGTTTTACACACTGGGAAGACTTGCAATACCTTCAGAAGTGAGGGAATAACCACATTTCTTCTTTCCAGCCCTGTATCAGCTCGCCCAGTCCACCTTTCCCTTAACATGTGGCATTCTCTGCTAGTTTGTCCCTGGAGCCCACATTTCCAGTGCCCTGCTCAACCTGTAACACCTCTGCTCTGCCGGTGCAGGTGGCATTCCTATGCCCTTATTTATGCCCTGGCAGAAGGCACAGACTGAGGAACTGCTCCCATACTGCCTTAAGCACTGTAGCAAAACACTGGCTAGTAAATTCCAAGGCTTCTACCTGTACTGCAGGTCACTGGCCCAAAGGTGGCCCAAGTTTGGTAAGTGCTGAACACTGCTGGCCTTTAACAGCCTTATGGGGTCAAGAGAGGAACATGCTGATGATCCCAGTTGATTTCTTATTGGGAAATTGCCCCTTCCCCAGCCCCTCTGCAAAGGCAGTAGCTTGCACCCTGCTTCAGCAGTAGGGCTGAGTACTGAGTGGACTCCAGAGCCTGCACTTCCTTCATGCACCTTGAGTTTAGGACAGGGCTGGTTTTGGGCTGACATATGGGAGGTTGCCTTTGCCACTGCCCATGTAAACAGAGACCTTCAGTTCCCAGGACTATTGGTCACACTGCTTTCCACAGCCCTGACATGCATTGGGAAGGTAAAGTAATGCTGGTTTTTAGAAGTCCCCCTTCCTAGAACAATACAAAGAGAAAGATGTGGAAGTGAGAGAAAGAATTAGGCACCAGGTTTGAATCGTGGACTAAACTGCTCCAAAATCTGGGGAGGGAAGGAGGGAGGAGAAAGAGGAATGTGTGAATCCTGGTGTTTTTGAGAGATGCCTCTCACACCAAAGTGTCTGCAGCAGAGGCAGCAAGTCTGTGCAAGGCAGCCTTTGGCTGGTGAGCGTGGCCCCTGCTGGGAATGCACTCAGATGGATAAGGTTGCTGGGGAGATGGAAGACTTATCTGACAAAAAGCCTCTCTCCCTGCACGTGCTGCTCCTTTCCCCCCTCTGCAGGAGATATTCCAGTCAAATAAAGACATGAAGCTCTTGCTCTCGTCTCTCCTCACCCCAGGCTGGAATGTATTTTCTTGCTTTTCAGAGAGCACATCGGTTGTGAAAAGTCTGACCCTCCCCTCGGCCTCCCTGCCGATGAAACTGGTGAGCCTGGAAGAAGCGCAGGCACGGAGTCTGTCTGCCTCCCACCCTGCTCGGAAGGAAAGGAGAGAGAACAGTTTGCCTGAAATTGTCCCTGTAACTGGATCCCTCTTCCACACAGTTGTTGACCTCCCTGACAGCAAGTAAGTGCCAAGAGGAGTGTAAAGTGCAAACAAAAAATTGCAGGTTCCCCAGCATAATTGGGAATGAGTGAGACTTTTGTAGGTGTAATACCCCCACACCTGCACACATGAATCTACAGCCACCATCAAGAGAAAATCATGTGCACTTCTCAAAAGAGACAGAGCTGCTCCTGAGAAGCATTGCAGTTCCTGGGTTCATAGCTCCACTAGCCCTCATCCCTCCACCAGAGCAGAACCTCACAGACCTCCTGCAGGAGGAATTAATTGTCTTTGCATCCTTTTATCAGCTCAGGATTTGGCTAAACAAGGGCTGAACAAGGAGCAGGTCCAGACACAGTTCTCCTACGAGTTCCACCTGCTGGTGGCTTGTCCATGGCACACCTGGTGGCATTGACCTGCTCAGCTTCATCGTTCTCCAGGTTCCTCTATACTCATAGCCAATCCGTAAGGTGAATTTTCACTCCTAGCACATGGAGAGATATTTACCTAGTGGCACCTGTGCCTATGCCAGGAGAAGAGTCTGATTTCAGCTGAGGTTGCTGCAGTTGTTGGCACTGCTGCCCAGCATAAGTATTTATCTATTGGTCTATCTGTTAATATACGGCCACTCTACTGCCTGGTTCTGAGAGATTATAGCCTCTGCAGCAGGAGGTTCATTAATCTACTGACCCAAAGCACCAGAGCGAAGATATTTATTTGCAGTTGATGTATTCAAGCAAAAAGGAGCCATCTAACAGAATACTGGCAAAAGGATAACTAGCTTAAGACAAAAGGGTGTATTGGCCCTCTAGAGTGCCTTTTCCTTTCTCACTTGAAGAGAACAGTCCTATCCCCAAGATATTAATCCTCTTTGTACAACTGATTTGTGCTCTTCTGAGTACTGATCTGAAAGAAGAGCAGAACTATGGGGGTAGAAAGTCCATTATGGAGGGCAAGACAGGGAGATAAGAGGGTTCTTGCTCTGGAAGAGGGGAGATTGAAGGAAGAGTCAGAATGGGTATGTGAAGGAACTGAAACAGAGCTTCATGCAGTAATATGCATAGACAAAAACTGCCTTCAGGAGTAGCAGCTTCTGTTTAAAGCTGGGATTTCCAAAGAGACACAGGGAGCTGGTGTCCCACTTTCTCTGACAGTTACAAGAAATTGATTTAATTGCCTTAAGCCTCCTCCTTGTGGGTTAGTACATTATACTTGCATATGATCATATAACACCTATAATTAAATTAATGTTGGCCTGAGAAGCATTAATAGCTAGTTTGTATTAAGGGATCCTTTTATTTTCACAAAGCCATAAAACTAGAAGACATGGACTTTAAAGGATAGCTTTGTGCACTGAGCGATAGTACCAGTTCCGTCAGTTCTCTGGAATTTATCTTGCATTCTGACATTAAAACCTGTTAAAAAGGCAATTTTTCTTTACTGTATTGCAAGATAGTTCTAGCCTCAGAAACCTCTCCTTTCTGGAGACAAGCATGGTTGATCGCTCAGTCAATCACAGTTGCTGTAGCATGATGCCAGAGGCAACTCTCTAAAGAATGGGCTTAGGTGTCTTTCCATCCATGACATAGTTAAATCAGCAATACAGATAAATCACTTAGCGAAAATCAAGAGTTGGTTGTGTAGCTATGCCTTGCATGCCTTAGAATTAAAAGAGGTGTGAGAAGAAAAGAGGAACAGTGTTGAGGGGAGAGAGCTCAGAGGCTTTTGTGGGATCTTAAAAAGACAAAAATCTCCAGGGTTTGGTAACCTCCTGAGCCCTTTTTCCTTCCAGGAGGAAATTATCTACCAAGTCCAAGAAATGGAAGTCGATATTTAACTTGGGCCGTTCTGGCTCAGAATCAAAGTCTAAACTGAGTCGAAACGGGAGTGTCTTCGTAAGGGCACAGAAGCTCTCTGGTAAGAACATACTTTTCAGTTAAGTATTTCTCTCAGCAGCTTTCCTTTGTGATATTGATAGCATGGGACAACCTGTATCCAGTAATACCATTAGACTTGAAATAGTCTAATGGGTTCATGTTTATTGCCTGGTTTCACGCACATCTCATTTTCACGTGATGGCGAGAAGCACCCTTTCAGGAGGATATGCCAGACAGCTACAGTAAATATTCCATTTTGCTATGTGATAAACAGGCTCCCATTGCCCAGCTGTCAAGGTTGGGGACTAGGAAATGCAGTGTAGGTTTGGATTAGTCCACTCTTCCAGCCCAGCCAGCCTCTGGTTCCTAATGTTCCTTACATGGCACTGGGTGAATATCTGTCCTTCCACTAAAGGGCATTAAAGAACCAACCGTGTTCAGTGTCTTTGTGAAAAACAAGGTGCAAGCAGTTCCCATGGCTCCTGGCTCTCAGCACTTCGAGGGAAGCTATTACTTTTGCAGAATTTGCAAGAGAGAAGTTGTCTTTTCTCCTGGCTGTAATCCCAAGTTCTAGCCCCTCCTGAGCTGCAACTTCTTAAATACCCTGCTTCCTAGAAAATCACATGGCAGTGCCAATTCCCAGTGTTCAGAAATCATGACTCAAGTTCTAAAAATCATGAAGACTTAAAAGTAATCACGATTTTTAAAAGAAAGCATAACCTTTTTTACCCGCATTCATAAAGGAGTATTTTGGGTTTATATGTTCTAAGTTTTTCTAGTATCTCCAAGTCAAGAAATTTACTTTTTAAAAAGAAGATGAAGGTGGATTTTTTTCAAAAATAATCTCATGACTCCGGGAGCTGGTATTTGGCGGAGCACTACTGAACATTGGAAGACTTAAAATAAAATAGTTAATGCTGGCAACATTACCTACCACAACATATAAGAGAGGCTGTATGGGGATGAGAAGTGAGTGTGAAGCCAAATGCTGGACCCAACTCTTTTTCGACCCCTGCCTTCCCTCATGTTTTGCATGTACAGATGGCCTCACATAGGGTGCCCATGACAGGCCTCAAAATAGCTCTCTGTCCTATTTTGATCATGGGATCACCTTCTCACTTTGATAAGGAATACTCTGTCCCAAAATAGTGCTAACCCAAGGATGCCCAGGAATGACTGGAGCCCAGTGATCGTGGGGGTCGAGCCTTGTTCCAAACACAGTACTGAGTGACAGGAGCCTGTACATTTTTGCTGGCAGGACACACAAATGCAGAACCGTGCGCAGAGATTTAGGCACTGAAGTAGTGCTTTTGAGAAGCAGTGCTTTAGCGCTGCCATTTTGTATTTTTGTGTGCTCTCTGCTTACAGCCTAATGTGAGGAAACAGATGAACTTGCTGTTGAAACTCAGCACATGCTTTAACACAGTTTGTGTCCATGCACACAAGTCTGCAAGTCACTAAAACGCGAGCTCCACAGCTTGAATTCTGTTCCTCTGTGAAAGCAGAGCCAGTGCTCGAGACATCATACCATATGAACATAACAGGTAGCCAGGACTCCACATAAATGCAAAAAGTAGGTGGAGTTTCTGCTATGCTCATGTGCAAGTCAGTCCCAGATGCCTTAATTATATACATAAATGAAGTCCAACAAGCCTGCTCACTTTATGTCTTACCTACTTTGTGCAACATTGTAAACAGCAACCTTAGCTCCCAGACATTTTCCACAGCTCCACTGACCCTTTTTGGGCTGCCAGAGACTAACTTGTCTTCCTTGCCAGCCACATTTCCCCCATCTCCCCTTTTCAGAGCAGTAACAGCTACACGCTTCTAAGACCTCTCAGGAACAGGCCTGTAGAGTGTCTGGTGACAAATGGCAGCTTGTTTCTGGACAAGGATGACCAGGAAAATAGGTTGCTTATTGCCCTCATAAATTTCCTGGAGTGCTTGCTGGAGGCAGGGTATGCTCATGCCAGCAAAAGAGCCTGGGAGCACAACGTAAAAATAACCTAACATTTGCTATCAGGAATGAGAGGTGAGAAGGCATTTATGTCAGTTTAGCTAAAAAGTCCCCACAACCAAGAGCCTGACTTGATCGGGGAGGGCAGTGGTGCATAACAGCTTTGGGGATGCTTAACTGCTTCACAGTGGAAATGGTGTTGACTGGCTGGGTTAAGTATAGCTCTCCACATGTCCAGCAGGTGCAAAGCTGTTGTTAGCGCTAGCAGATCCCTGGCTGTGTGGACAAGTGTTGTGGGTAATAAGCCGCATGGTGTGGATACAGAGGGGGAATGCTTGGAAATGGAAAATAACTTTGATGTCTGCCTGGCATGCCTGTCTATATGTAGCCTTTGGTCTTTATGGGCTGAAACTTGCAAAACCACAGGATCTGAAGCCTGCTTCTAAAACTCATTTTCCACAGAAAAAGCAACTATTCGGCCTGCGAAGAGCATGGACTCGCTGTGTTCCCTGCCAGTGGAAGGTGAGACATCAATAGCTCATACTGTAAGGGTGAAGGATTGCATCTCTGCACTCTCAGCTCTCCCCTGTGCTTGCACGGATGCAGTGGTCTGTTTCTTTGCCTATCTCACGGTGTTCTGTATCTTTGTATGCTTATGCCATGGCTGCTGACATGTGCCTCCACCTTTGTGTGGATGCATTTTTAACCCTTTCCTGTGTCTTTTATGTTGGTTCATTCACCTGAGAGTTACCACTGTGCCCAGCTGCATTTTTATTAGCAGTGGGATTTCTTCGATTTCATTCTTGGTTATTCTGGGCACAAAATTCCCATTCACAAGTGAAAAGTGCTTGCAATAAGCTGACAAAGCCTGGAGCTGTGATCTTTGTGGGCAACGCACGCTAGCCCTAGACATGGCTGCATCTGATTGAGAGGGGCCTCTAATAAGTCTTAGGTGATTTCCAGTGGAGGGCATCCTATCAAGCCCTGCCTGCCCAGTTTGAAGGAGGCCCCAGGGCTCGAGCCTGAAAGGTCTTCAGTGTGTGCTTTTCCCACCTCTCTGGGGAAATGTGAGTGTTCACCAGGGCAGGACTCATCCCTGGAGTGATTGAGAAGGGGTCGTCACAGAGGAGGGTTGTTTGCTAGTGCTTTCCTTCCCACTGACTTCCTCCTATCTTCCCATCTCTAGGGGAGGATGAAAAGAGCAGATTCAAACGGACAGTGACTACTGGAGGCTTTTTTGTTCCGGTGATGAAGATACGGACAGGAGGCACAGGCAGCTCATATGACCTCAGCAAGGAGAATGAGTGGGAGCGGGAAGGATCTGCCATAGGGGCCAAAGGAAGCTCAGAGCTGAGTGGGGAGAAAGGTCCTCCCCGGACACCGCAGGCAAAGTCACCCCCTGAGCAGCTGAAGGTCTTCCGGGCAGCAGAGGATGCTGAAAATGAGCAGACTTCCCCTAAAGGTGGCCGCATGTTCTACACCTCCGAAACAGCCTCCAAGTCAGGCTTCCCAAGCAGTCTTTTTCCCTTGGAGGCCTCCCCTCGTCACCAGAGGAAAGCCCTGAACATCTCAGAGCCTTTCGCTGTCTCTGTCCCCCTGCGGGTATCTGCAGTCATCAGCACCAACAGCACTCCCTGCCGCGGGCCCACCAAGGAGAAGCTTTCCCTCTCCAGCCTAGAGGAGCTGTCTTCTCTGGTGGCCGAGAGCACTAGCCCCTCTGCCCTGGAAGTGGGGAGCCACACGAGGACAGAGCAGGCGCCGGAGCGGAAGGAGAAGCAGCCGGGGCCTGCCCTGCCAGTGGCAGCATCCAGAGGTAAAAGTATGTTAAGGAGGGGGATGTGGAGCCTCTGTCAGGCTACTGGGGGTGGCCTGCAGCTTGGTGGTGTGGAGGTTGCTCCAGCCTGCTCTTGTGGCAGGAAAGAGACCAAGCTGTAGCAGGGCGCGTGTTGATGGCAGCAGGTCAGGTTGGTGCTTGTTGCAGTAATGAGACTGAGGACTGGGTGGCCTCCCAGCAAAGTCCTGTTGTGCCCAGAGGAAGCTCTTTAGCTTTGTTAGTTGGCATTGGGTTGAAACAGCAGGGCATATGTTTTCAGTCACAAGTAGTTACATCATTCATTTGTCTTTCTGATCCAGGCTCTCACCCTGAGGAGCTGGGGGCAGCCAGGAAACCCGAGCCCTTGGAAACTCCACAGCCAGCAGCAGAAAATCAGGAGACATTATGTGGGCAAAGCAGCTGCACAAGCAGCACCAGCAGCCCCCGGCAGTCCTCAGAGCAGAGTCCCACCTTGGAACAAACACCAGCCTCAGAGATTCATATGGGGCCGCTCCCTGCAGACAAGGCAGAGCAAGGACAGCTCAAGACAAAAGATGTCTCCTCAGAAGGCAGCTGTGGCCAGCAGAAGATCGAGATGGCTAAGGCAGAAGAAGGGCTGTGCTTAAGAGATGTGGTAAGGAAGAAGGCATAAGAAAAAAGATGGGGGACAATGTCATGGTGGTGACTGGGAGGTTGTTTTATTGTGTGTCCATAGTCATGAAAACTCAGTCTATAACCTAGGCTAAGCAGGGTCAAGAGTTGACTATGTACTGATTTCACTTCTGTCCACATCGCCATGCGGTGATTTACCTTTACACAAATACCTACTGTCCCTTTTTGGTCTTCTTTTCCTGTAACTGTACAACTGCAGTCAGTACAACCTGTCTGCTCTGAGACTTTCCAGATGTGAGACTGTCCGGATGTCTGAGCATTTTGACCCATGGTCTCTGAATTCCCCTTCTATTTTTGCTGTGCCATTTGTCTTGGACAGCCTGAACAGTCCTTTTTTCTTCCATTCTCTACACGCTATTTTTTTTTAATTATTATTTTTGCTTCCTCTGTATCTCTAGCAGAGCTTTTTCACCAAGTGTCTTAGAGCGATACTCATCTCTGGATATCTATTTAAAGATCTGTTGGCATAGCTCCTTGAACAGATTATTCATTCCAGTTCGTGTGCAATTTGGGAATGCAGATTCTCTGGCAAGGCCAAGTGAGCCTGAATGGGAAGGGCTGGGAAACGGGCTGAGACATTCCAGCTACTCATTCACCTCACTCTTTCAGTACATCTGTCCAGGCCTCATGTTGGCTGCACCTCCGATCTTCTTCTCCACGAACTCACTTGTTTATAGACGTATTTCCTTCCCTGAACTGGTAGCAGTATGTGTGTCTGTGTTTCTGTACCCATGAGTGTGCTCATTCAGAAGCCTGTCTATTCTGAGGGCTGTTTGAGGAAAATGAAAGGTACTTAGTGGTAAGTTGTGAGCTGCCAGGTCATGGTGTTTCTTCTGTTTTTCAGACTGAGGAAGACCCTGCAAATGCCATTCTAGAACCTTTGTGGCCAGAGATACAGCAGGAACTGAAAATTATCGAACCTGAAGAGGAGCTCTTGCTCTTGCCAGCAGCTGTCTCCAAGACAGGCCTAACTTCTGAATCCTCTTCTTCAGTACAAACAGATAGTTCTTCCTCTGGCCCAGGACAGAGCCCAACACTGTCTGAGCAGAAATCTGCAAGCAGAACACCACAGATAACAACTCAGGTGCCTTTACTTGGTACCACCAGCATGGAACGACAAGACAGCCTCCACAACTGCCAGTCTGATGTGGTTGCACAGCAGAGCTGTGCTTCAGCCTTACCCAAACTGGGTACTCTTCTGACTGGCACAGCTGCTCCAAAGAACCATCACCCAGTGATGGACAGCAGGAGTGAATGTCTCATTCCTTCCCTGGACTGGAAGCTTCATAGTCAATCAGAATTTAATGAGATTGCCCCACGTGATGATTTTTCTTGTTCCAAAGGACCATGTCCAGAGTCAGGGAAAGAAAAAGATAGCACTTGCCAGCTGCAGAGGGTAAAGGATGGTCTTACCAGAGTCCAGACTCAGAGGGAGAAGCCTGAAATAATGACTGCTGATGAAAGGGACATATTCTCCTCCAAGGCGCTGAGTGGAGCTGGAATCCAGGAGCTGAAGGAGGGCAATGCTGTTAGCAGAACCCATGATGCTGGTGACCAGGATGATGAGGATACCTGGACAGATAATGTGCAGAGCTTAGAACTTGTGGAGCCATGGGAGGATCACCAGTGGGTTACAAGCCCACTCCATTCCCCCACCTTTAAGGATATTCAGGAGAAGGTGATGCAGGAGTTTCAGCCACAGAGTCAGAGAGCAGAGACAGGCCTTTCTCTTAGACCACGATTCAGTCGCAGCCTCTCCCTGGACAGTAAAGATACAGTGATGAGTCTGTGGACTATCCCATTCTCTTTCATAGACGCCACTGACCAGCAGCAACCATGCAATGACATTCTGCCAGTGACTTGTGAGCTGCCCAAAACACAACCCATCTCCCCCCCTAGTCTGGGCAAAGCAAAGCAAGATGAGACTGGCACCAGTCCTCCAGAAGAACCTTTGAAACCTGAGGAGCTGAGGTATCCTCTCAGCAGGGAGGAAGCACCAGCTGAGAAAGAAGGACCCTCCAGAATCCCTCTTTCAGAGCCAGAGGAAAAGAAAGTGGATGTGAGCAAAGAAAACCCTTGGAGCTCAAAGCTTGAGCTGTCTTTACCATTCCAAAATAGCCCAGGCAGTTCTTCACAGGTGAAGAACACAAAGGAGGAGTTACCCATGTCTCGGGACATTGCCCTGGGGGGAGAAGACACTGTCACCAAAGCATTGTGCTCTGCCACAGAGTCACAGCTGAGTAATAAAGGTGAAGAAACACCTCGCAAAGTGAAGACTAGGCCATCGTCCCTCAACTTGGATTCACTCCTTCCAGCCCCAGATTTCTTCACATTCGAGAGCCTGTCCATGCCCTCTGCCCCTGGGAACCTCCTGTGCGGGCAGAAGGAAGTAAAAAGCAGTGATTCTGTCCCATCCCTGCCGACTGCCTGCCCTGCTGCCAGTAAAGGCATCCCCTGGGGGTCTCACTTCAATGCCCACGTGGATCTAGACTTGGATTACCTGGCAGTGGCTCATGCCACTACTGGCCGTCGTAACTCTGCCCCTGTCAGCGTGTCGGCAGTCAGGACCTCCTTCATGATTAAGATGTGCCAGGCTAGAGCGGTGCCTGTGATACCACCCAAGATTCAGTACACCCAGATCCCCCAGCCCCTGCAGGCTCAGAACACCGCTCTGCCGGCTGAGAAGAAGGAAGCAGAAGCCAAGCAGGCCATCAGGCAGACTCAACGGGTGGCATGGAGCCACCTGGAGGCCCCCAGGAGCCCACTGACAGAGAAGAAAGCCAAAGCAGAGAAAGAAAACAGTGACCCAGCTCAAAAGGACTCAGCCTGTCCTTGGCACAGCAGCCTTGGCTCTCCGCTGGAGCCATCTCAGTCCAGTCATTACCCCAGTCTGGATGCCCCTGTTCTGCGCCGAAAGCGCACCTCTGAGGGGGAGACAGCTGGAGATAACCCACAGTCCTCAAAGATGGAGAGGCCATCAGGGTTCTCCAAGCCTTCCTATAGATCTAGGCCCGGGAGGCCCCAGAGTCTGATTCTCTTCAGTCCCCCTTTCCCCATTATGGACCACCCCTCCTCTTCAGCAGACTGTAGGGTGTTGTTATCGCCCATAAGGAGCCCCACTCAGACCACCTCTTCGAGCCCCATTTGTGGTGAACTGTCTGAGACTTCGCGGACAACACCTGAGGGGGTGACGCTGCGGAACAAAATGACCATCCCCAAGAATGGCCAGAGACTGGAGACCTCTACCAGCTGCTTTTACCAGCCCCAGAGGCGCTCTGTGATTCTGGATGGACGAAGTGGGAGGCAGATTGAATAGCAAATGCTTCTCTTACTCCTTTTCTGTGGTGGATGGGATGGGAGTGTCCAAGACCAACTCTGTTGCCATTTTGCTGTTGTTATAACTATTTTGTGCAAGATGGACCCGAATCCTTTATGGTTTCCTGCAAAGCATTTTGCTATGGAGGGTCATAGTCTTTTTGTCTTGCTTTTCCTTCCCTTTCTCACCCCTGCCTAGTCCCTCACTGTCTGCTTTTTTTTTGTAAGCTGGTCCCAGGGAACTTGCATTTCCTCATACTTATTGTCTAACAAGCCCTGTGAAAGTCTCATCCTCCCTATGGAGAAAAAGAAAAATAAATCTTGGTATAATTAGAAAATAGGGCTGGAAGGAAACACTGTTCCAAAGCACTGCAGCCCAGGGTGCAGGGACACAACATCTGCTGAGGAGGTATGTCCAGATGTTTGGGACCTCCTTCTATTGTTTCCCAGCCACCAGTGAAGGACCATGCCTATCCATCTCTGTTGTCTGATTTAGACAGTGTAAATAAACAGTGCAGGAGGCTGGGGATAGCTGAAGAGGAAGGTGAAGCTGGAATGAGCAAGTCACACAGGGTGTGAGACACCCAAGCATGTTCCAGTGACAAACATACAACCTGAAGGCGCTGCCTCCAGCTCTGTCCTTGCATCAAAGATGTGTTCTTCCCAGCATGTGCAAGGGCTGGAATGAAAGTAGCTGGACAGGAAACGCCTAGTTGTTCTTTTAATCTTCCAAGTCCTGCTCATGAGTTTTGTTGTGCTCAGCCACACCTTCCTTGGGCAGACAAGATCCGTCTTGAGCATGCAGCTGGCTGTCCAGCTGTAGAGACTTCTCAGGCTGGTGTCAATGAAAGCAGAGATACAGTCATAAAAAAGGTCAGGATCAACTCTTTTCACTATTGCTTAAAGCCAGATGACACCTCTGCAACTATCTCCAGCTATGCTCCATGAAAAGAAAGAGGATCTTCTGATCTGCATGTCCTTGGGCTATTAATCTCTTGCACCCTGACTGACATATCCTTGACCCTTGGTCTTTCATTGCCACTGTGTGGCATGTCCCCAGGTGCTGCTTCTTCCTTTAAACTTCCTCTCCTTGAGATCTTACACTGTTTCTTTGAGAGCATGGCTGGTTGTCACCTTCCTGGCCCTCAGTGCTTTCAGATGGATTAAGAGTATGGTAAAGAGGATGATTTGTGGGACTGCAGAACAGATCATGAACAATGTCCTGAGAGGGGGATCTGAAGTGAATTAAACTCTCTCCTGAAGGGCCATTATTGTTACAGGCAAATACATGTTCATATAAGCAACAGCTGCCATGGGAATAGAATTAAAGCTTCCTTCATAAAGCCTCTAACTCTACATTCACCGCAGGCTCATCTATTGCCTGGTATATGACCGTGGGTGATTGCAAAGTCAGGCACAGCCCATGCTGTCTCTGCAATTTAAGTGTCACTGGTGACTATGGAGGAGACTAGAACAGAGGTGTTGCTGCCAGCACTGAGATTGTCCCTGTAATGGTGCTTGCAGGGGCCATCATTCATGGAGATGTCTGAGTCTGTAGGCCCTCGGATGGGTATTATGGGCTATAGTTTAAGCTGTAACTGAGCATCTGGTAGAAAGTGCGTAGCCACCACAATGAGTGTCAGTCAGAATTTCCCAATGGATGTATGTTTAGGGCTTTTTTTCTGAAGTGCTGGCATTTTCAAATTGTTAGCAAACTCAGCCCATGAGCTCCTGGTCTGTACTGAATGTGTCACTTCATTAGTGTCATTGTGGCTGGAGGGCCCAGAGCCTGTGTGGTGCTTTCTCTGCACTCTGATTGCTACAGGGGAGAGATGCCAGAGTACTTTTGAGAAGTTCTGGGCCTACAAATGCAAGGAATATATCTTCAGTAGAATTTTCTCCTGCCATATCCAAAGGGAACATAAAAAACCAAGTGGGCTTTTCCCTGTCACCAGTTACAATCTTTGATCCTCCCCACTGTACTCCTCATTTCTGTGTAATGTCATGTAAGAGGGAACACAGCAGAGAACTAAGTCCGTGCTGTCAGCTTTGTTGAGGGAGAATGCTAGCCCAGATGAGAGCCTGGAGTTCTTGTTCGGGTCTATGTTCTCTCACAGATGTTGGCCTATGTTTTACATGGGAAAACCGTGGATGGCAGATCCAGAATATGCAGCTTCATGACAATTGTATTCTCTTCCTCCCAGACCATAAGATGCCTGTGCAGCCTCCCATTAAAACTAGGGGTTTGCTGGTCCTCCATGCTCCTCATATGGCACCCAAATGCCTTTTTTTACTGCCTCACGGGTAGGCTTTTAACCATCACAGCTAGGTTAGTGGCAAATGACTTAGGAAGGTGCGATACGAGGTATTGTGGTAAGGCTTTGGAGAAAGTAAAAGTTGTGGAAATGATGCCCAGTTTTTTTTGGCATCAACAAAATAGTTTACTTTGGACAGGGATTTATATTCTTGCAGTTCCTAGAAGTTTTGACTGCCAAGGCATCTGGAATGGAGCCAGCGAAGCTCACAAAGTAATGTATCAAAAGAAGAAGAAAATGTGATGAAACCTTGGCACCTTAAAACCATTCTTTTTTGGGTTTTTTGGTTTGGTTTTTTTTTTCCCCTCCTTATTCTCATATAAGCTGATCTATGAACAAGAAATGAGGTCTGGCAATTTGTATATAATACACTGTCTCAACTCTTAACAGCGTTCCAGTAAGTAATAGCGCTTTTGGCACAAGTGGTGAAACTCCTGCAAAAGAAAATTATTAGAAATCTTTACTTAATATTAAAGATCACCCTCAACTAAACTCTCTATCCAGACTATACATTTTAAGGGTGTTTCAGAATTTGAACTCAGGTCCAGGTCCTGAATTTTAATTAAGCAGAGGTTCTGTAATGGCATCTCTATTTTGTAGCTCGATCCCATCTCTATCTACATTTTAATCTCCAGCCTTCAGCTGACGTATCAAACTTTCAAGAGCCTACCCAAGTGGGATTAATGCAGGCACATGACTATAGCTCTATGGTCACAAGTGGGCTTGTATCAAGAGCACTGAGATAAAGCCCCAGATCCTACAGAGCTGAGAGTACTTGCTCAGTTGCAAGGTGCACCATTGCGCAGGTGTCACCATTCTCGACTCCTGACTCAAATTTGTGCAGAGTTTTTAGTGCTTAGTGATGGATTCGTGTTGATACTGATAGTTGCATTCAGCTTCAAGGACCAAAGCTTGACAGTTGGACGGACCCAGAAGACAGAAGCCATCTCCCATTGAATGGTGCTGACTGTGTGGTTGGAGGTTCCTGAGATCCAGCTTTACTAAGCCATTCCTGAGGTCAGCTTCAGGGTCAGACCTGTTATCATCTTTGCTTCAGAGCCCTTAGGTCATCCTCTGCCACCCTGCAGTAGCATATTGAACCTGAGACTGGAAGCTCTTCTGAAGTTCAGGGTTTTGTAGTGGTACATCGTGGGTACCAAACTCTTGCCCTCCAGCACAACCTCACAACACTAGAAACCTTAAGAAAGGATTTGGGTTTTTTTTGCTTGTTTGGGGGTTTGTTTCATTTTTTTCTGTGAAGCATTATGGAGAAGGATAGATCAAATTTATGGGAGATGGGTCTGGCCCAGAATTTGAAGGTTTGTGTATAGGACAGCTAAGTCGGTTGTTCTTGGCATTATGGAAAGGACCTTCCTAAATAGACTGCCACATCGTTTGCAGCTCTGCGAGGGTAATTTCAGGGACCCTGCAGTATGTTTTGATTCTCCTGAGACTGTGAAGAGTGTAAAAGCCATTCCCAGGTTTGCAGATGGCCCCAGTCTCAGTCATGATACGGTATCACCAGCATGTGCTGCTTGTGGACTTTGGCCGATGGGAGACAAGTGACTTAAGTTCACTTATCCTTCCCATGTAGTCAGGGGGTTTGTGCAGCTTCTGTTAAGTGTAGCTCAGAGTGAAATGGTTGGACTGGCAAAGATGGGAATCCTCTGATGGAAAAGAGGGACATGGCTAATGTTAGCTCATGTGGGAGCTGCCTTATTGGCAGGAGAGTAAACAGAAACAAGGATTCTATTTTACCTTATAAATTCCTCTGGGCTGTCCATCCCATTCTATCACTTCAGCATGACTGAAGCACTTCTTTTTTCACCTTTAGAGCTTCAGAGGAACTTAGGTCTGTACTAGAGAGCATCCATAAAGCCCTGCAACATTTTCCCTCATCCAGAGTTCAAATGGCGCAATCAAAGTCTTTTTTCTTTCTTTATGAATTCTGAAATGCCTGTAGTGGTGAATATTGTGTTAAATTTATATATATATATATATATATAAGAACATTCTATATAAATATATTAAAAAGGAAATGTAATTAAAATGAAGGAATTGCCTAAATAGAAACCTGCACATCTGTGAAACTTGGGCTGATGCATGGAACTGTTTGCTGCTGCAACATTTGTAGCACCGAGGATGTAAGATCAACTGGCTTTTTGCCCACAGAGGAGAAGCTAATGAGTTCTGGCTAATCTGTGGTGGGCAGAAGGCCTGAATCTGCCTTCCTGAGTCAGATCATGTCCTGGGAGAGAAGGGATGAGATCAGGGGAGACCAGAGTGCAAGGACTGATTTAGCTTTCCACCACAAGCTTCTCCCCAGTCCTTGAAAATGCAAACAATCTACTGGAGCATATATTACCTTTCAGGCACACCAGGTTTTGCAGTTGTCCCTTCTGCTTCTCTCCATCTCTAGGAAAAAAAAATGTCTCTAGGGCTGGGGGAGGAGCTGTAGCTGTTTGACAATTTGGTTTAGCTTTTGCTTGCTCCTAAGCAGTGTAAAGGCTTGGTGATAACTAATTCTGCCCAAGCAAGGAATGGAAAGCTTGCCACTGAGTTCAACTGGAGGTGGAGCAGGAATTCAACAAACCTGGAAAGGAAGGATGGCAGGAGGCCATCCAAGTGCTTCCTGAGGGCTCCATGCAGCAGCCCAGACCTTAGGTCTTGTTCTTGCAGGCACTGGTCCCCTTTGAAATACTATTTGTTGCCGGATTGAGGGAAGGGCTGGAAGTCAGACACTGTGAAAAGGACTGTCCCCACCCCACTGGCCCTGGTTTGTGATTATTTCTCCTGCTAGCTCTGATGGATTGTATTTTTGTTAAGCTTTGCTCTCTGTGTGGACTTGCCTGCCTTTGCGTCTTATTGCTTTAAAAAAAAACAAACAACAAAACCAACAGCCACAAAAAAAAGATGTTTTGCCAGGTCTCAGCCATGAGATTAAACTGGAGTTTTTATAAAAACAGGCCTGTGCCCCAGTGATGTTTTGAAACATTTTCTTTTTCCTGGATTTGGTTTATGAATGCAGTGCAAATGCATTTGTCTGCCTCTGACATGGAGTTTGAGCCCTTCTTTTGTTGTGTGAGTAGCCAGGGCACTAAGCTGTGTTTGTCTGGGTTTTGACTGTGGAGATAAAGGTTAGGGCCTGATCACACACTTTTCTGATTGGAGGTTATGAGGGCTGCAGCTGCTCTGCAGCTCTGAAAACGAAGTGGGGGCTTGGAGACTTCTATAGAATTACCACTATCTGAAATGCTTTAAAATTTCCAAGAGTAAAGTTCATCTTTTTTCTTACAATTTTTAGCTCTTCCAGGCTGAAGTTTCAGTGATGCACAACCATGTCCTCCTGTTTAGCACATCTCCTGCAGAATTCTGCCTTGCCTGTGATAATGTAGAGCAACGCAGAACAGAGTACAGAAATACTCTGGGATCCCAATGCTTGTAGAGGGGAAGCCAAGCTGGATCAAGAGCAGTTATTATGAAGCCTTTGGTGCATTGTGTATGCACTTCTGTTGATTTGTAAAGGACAAGCAAGAACTTAAAAAAATTATGAATTATGTTTCCTGGTGCTCTGGATTCTTGCAGTGCCCTCATTGAGCTAATCTCTGAGCTGTAGCATGGAAACAAAAATTATTAATATCTGTCTGTTATTCTACCCTGGGGTAAAAAAAAGAGATGGGTTCTTGTGGTTGTAGCCTCAGTGGGCATACCTGCAGTTCAGCCTGCTCTTTGTTCTCCCTAAAAAACAGATGAATCATTAGGTTAAATGAAATACCTTTTTTTCCTACTCAGCAGCTGAATTCAGGGCTTGACTCCCTTTCCTACCTCCTTCATGACTTCAATTTCCCTTTAGGAAAATGCCTTGGTTGTGCTTCCTGCTTACCATGGCAACTGGCACACAAAGTGGGAGAGAAAACCATGTCTGCTGGCCTCTGTAATTGTTGTTAGCTATAGCCAATTATTAGTGCTGTGCGAGAAACAGTATTTTTGTATTCTTTGTGCCACAGAATCTAGCAATGAATTGGCCATAAGACAAGAGGAGAATCTCAGACTGCCTCCCAGCATTCCCATCATCATGAAAATCAAGCAAAAGGCACACTGCAGACCTAGTCATGCTCCACTCAGCACTGTGCCCTAAATCAGGGTGCTTAAACAGGTGGAAGTGCTTGAACAGAATTTCTGCCAATTCCTTTTGCCTGCTTTCCCATCACTATGAGTTTGAAAGTCTGACTCAGGACAAACATCTATGTAGGTTGTATTGGAAGCACCAGCTATAACACCTTGGATATTTTCAGCTAAGCCAAAACCAGGATTAAGCAAGTTCCCAAACTGGCTGTTAATGAGAAAACAATCTAACCCAGCGCCAAAGACCACTCAATACCAGTGTCTCATGCATCCTCCTTGCAACACAGGAGTCCAGTGGCTGTGGGACACAGGAGGTGTCTAGCTGGCATCCTACTGGACAGAGCTAATGGTCAACTGGCAGCAAAGGGAAGGCAGGCAGTGCATGGAAGGAAATTTAGCCCAGTGGGGCAGACTGAAGCCAAGCTGGCACAAGGCATCAACAGCAGCAAAAAGAACAGGATCATAATGGCCAAGATGGGGAAAGGCAGTGAAATCTCTCAGTTCATTTTCCATTTGAGCAGCATAAACTTTTCAAAGAACATGTCTCACCACAAGTGTAAAGGATGAACAGGTTCAGGGTTAAGGATTAGAAATGAATGAGAGCTGCGAAGCTCAGACCTGGCCAAGTCCTGATGCCCCCCAAAAGTTAGCTAGAACATGAGTGTTAAAACAAGAACATTTGATTCACTGCATAATAAAAAAGGGCAGCTATTTCCTCATGTCTTATTTGCAAACTGCAGTGCAAGATGAACTACATTTTGCAAACCTAGAAAATTCATAGCAATTATGTGATGCACTTTGGGTCCCGATACATCTTAAAACTGGAGCTGTTTTCTCCCATAGCATATGTGCTGCAGGAAGCACCTATGTCTCTATCATTTAAATCCCTTATCTGAAAAGACCAGGAAATATTTGAATTCAGTGAGAGAAAATGACATCAAAGAAAACTTAGTAGCTGCTTAAGAATGAACCACAAGGAACAGGAATGTGGGAATGACCAGAGCTGGAGAAAGGAGAATGATGATTATTAAACAGGGAAAGTTTCCAGATAAGTAAAACCTGAAAAGGAAAAAGAAAAAAAAACCCAGCCATTAGATAGCGTTGAATCAGTCTGAAAAATATCAGGTAACTACTTCTTTCCCTTCTGCTTCACAAGAGTCAGGAAGAAGTTTAGATCAGAAAAAATAGGTGCTCACAAACTGCTTTACTCACCTTTATTTGTATTGTGAGATAATTTGCTTTAAACATCGAGGGTCAGACAGTGGAGGCAGAAGAGAGATGTAAAAAGACTAGGCTGGTTATTTTCGGGGATTATTTGAAGTGGCTTGCTTTACCTTCTCCAGCCTCTGTGCCACCTACAGTACCCTGCTAAAGGTGAGCATTGCTTCAGAAAAAATAGAGAGAGGGAAGGTTTTCAGTCCTGCATTCACTCACAGTCAGTAACAGCCCTGAGTAGCCAGAGCAGCTCACTGCTCATCACTTAGCTCTCTTGCAGAGTTTATCTTAACTAGTGAGTGTGCAAGAACTGCAGATGACCTTGCCTATGCTGGAATTTCACCTCGCGTGCAAGCTAACACAGTCAGAAACTCCCTCACCTTTTTTTCCTGTTGAGGATAAACCCTCAGCAGTCATCCTCAACTCCCCATGCAGCAGGATCTCCTAAAGATAGATGCCTGAGATTACACAGAGAGTTCTTGCAGGAGGTTCCCAGCATACCACACGTTGCAGAGGCTTTCCCCAGTTGCCAAAGAGGGCAGGGCTGCCAAGGAGCAGGAGGAGGAGGCTTCATTTATGAGCTAGTTTTAGGTTGTACTTGGTCCCAATGAACATTTGCTTGGCACAAGTCCCTGTTGTAAGGAATGGGAAAAACTAAGAAGCCAGGGCAGTGAGCAGAATGGGGAATAAATCATCTCAGTCAGAGGATACCAAATGCCACCGACAGCGTGGTTGCTGGTTTTCGCAATGAGGTGGGTAGCCAGATGGAAGCACGGCACATAGTGGGCATTGTATGTTGTATATGAACCAGCAAGGTAAGGAGAGATAGGGCCTGTGCAAAGAGATCTCATGCAGCAGAAGAAGTGAGGGGAAAGGAGGAAGGGGTAGGAAAGCCTGTTGGAAAAATGGGGGCAGGGCACAAAATACACAAAGGCAGCCCCACATTGCCCCATTGCCTGAAGGAACAGAGACCTTCAGTACTGCCAGCCACAAACATTCAACGGAGTGAAAAACATCAGGTTACGTTTGTGTGTGTACAGGAGGGGAGCAGCTGAGGATTTGGGATTCTTGTTGGCTTGGAGGCCACGCTGCTCTGTCAAGTATGAACAGAAGATGTTTCTCAGTGAGACTTTGATTTCTTGGAGCTGGGAATATTACAATAAATTGATAATCTAAAAATACAGTTGGTAACTCCGTAGGAAAATTGCAACATGCTTTTTTTTGCCAGGAGAGAACTGTGAATATTCACACCTGCAGAGAAGAAATACACAGAGCAAATCTGCAAACAAACCACACAGCTTCCACCTGGAGAATTTTTTTCTTCATCCTGTCTTAGTCCAGCAGTTTTCATGCACATATGCATACTGCCTGCTCTGAAGACCACATACATCCTTCAGACAGCAATCCAAACAGCTGAGAATGACCAGGATTTCTTTACGAGCCTTAGCCAACACGTAAACCAGTTCACCACCATTCTGGTCATGGACTCCATCCCTCCCTCACCCTCCCCTGGCATCCCAGGTAGGGAACTTGCAGAGATTGGAATCAACCTTCAGAAGCTGAAAAACCAGAAAAAGCTGTGCAGGATTTTTCACGAGCCTGCTCAACATCATGCTGCCATCAATCCAGTCTTCTCCTTAGTTCAGGCAGATAAAGCTGGGGTTTTCTGGTTGCGCTGTGGCATGCTTGGCACTTCTGCACAGATCCACCATTGCCCGGGTCACTTGTTCATCACAGCTTTCAGTTTTTTAAAACATGAATCATAAAGTGCAACGTGAGGGAAAGGCTTAAGAAGCAGAAAGCATATTTGAAGAACCCAAATTTAATCAGCTTAAGCTGCCGTTTATGCAATAGGTCAATGGTATCATTTGCAACTGGTTGGAGCAGTTGAATACTGCAATAGTCTATTCAGACTAGTCTCAGTTCCTTTTCTCCTGCAAAATCCTGCAGCATTTCCTCTATATTGAGCGCAGTGCTACAGTCACACCACATTTAGATGTAGCAGGAAAGAAGAGATCTCTGGGTCTGAAGCAAAAGACCAGAGGAGGAAAATAATAGTTGAAATTACCTGCTTCTGTGGTCCTAAAGTATTCTCCAGGCCACATCTCCAGCCACATCCATATGCAGAAGGCCTTGCTAGTCTCTAGAAAGTCCCATAGCCAATTGTTTCACCCATTTGCAGAGCTACTTGAATTTCGGAAATAACTCAAGCAAGAGACCTTTACGTGGGAGTGCAGCTATCCACAAAGGCTGCCATGACTGAGGAGTTATTGGGGGGGTTTGGCCAAGCAGGGACAGACGCTGTGTGCCTGCACTGTCCTTCCTCCCCCATTTCTCTCCTCTCTGCTGTTGCAGTTGGCAGGGATTTGCAGTTCAGGGTAAGCAGCAGAGAACCCAGTCTTTGCTATTGCTGCCTAACTTAGGCAGACACTGATTCTCTTTAAATTTCTTTGGATTTAGGTATTACTGTAGCTTTCAGCAACATACACAGAAGAAAAAAAACCCCTACCAGCAAACTTCCCCCCCATTTCAAAAACAAACCCAGACAACTGACATACATGGTCTGCATGGTCTATCCGTGCCTTGAGTCTCATAAAAAAGTGCTGAAGACTAATTTCCTTATGGAAATGGCTGAGATTCCAGTGTCTCCAAGAGAGTCACTCCCCCCGAACCAGTGGAGTGGCAGATCCGTGGGGTTTTCCCTTTCTGAAGGCACACTCATACAGAAAACCTGTTCTGTTGCAGGGACCCATTTCTTCCTCAAGATATTTGCCCTCGTAGCTGCCTCTTTCTCTCCCCCAGCACCCTAGCAAGGGATTGACTATTCAGCTACAGAGTTTCTGTAGCACCGTGCATCATGGTGCTTTGCACTGATCTTCAGGATGGAGTTACAGGAATCTAAAGCCGGCCTTCACACTGCCCCAGATATCCGAGAGACCAACCTTTATCATTTCCCCTTCCCAAACATACAGTCCTGAACAAGAAAAAAATTTCACTTCCACTTCTTTTTAATTAGTATTTTGGTGAATATACAAAACCAAAGAATCAAGGCAGCTGGCAAGTGTCAGGACCTGAAACAGTACACCTTAGGAAAGGGCTTCGCCTTAAAACGCTCTATACAGGAGCATATTTCACACGACATATGTAACTACTGAATTGTTCACTAGGAAAGACACCAGATCAGTCTGGGCCAAAGTAAACAGCCTCTATTGAACTGAGTGAGAACTGTAACTGCTGATGCAAGGACTGGATTTTGTTCAGTTAGCTCCTTGCTTGCATTTTTCACAAGAGTTACTCATTGCCATTATTTGCTTTTTGTCCTACCTGATCTGGGGATGTGGAAGGGGAAGTACACAGGGGACATGACCATATACATGCAGGTAGCTGCGGCAAGAAGCATGGAAATCTAGGGGCACGGGACAGCCACTTTTGCAAAGACAACTACAGCACAGGACCCCTTGTATTCTGCACAAATTCCAGCCTGTAGATGTGTGAAATCTTGTGTGAAGTACATAACAGCTTTTTGAAGGAGTCACTTGCTAGCAAGTGGAGCCTTTCCTGGACTGGCACTTCTGAAGGCAGGAGCACATGCAGTAGATTCATCAGTGACAGGAGGTAGGCTTCAATATAGGCAGCATATTGCCGAGGAGTGAGCTAGCCTTTTATTGGGCTTGACTAGCAACACTTTTTATCTGTGACGTCTTTACTGCTGACACACTTAACTCTTGGAGAATCTGCCTTATTCTAAGGCAAGGGGTGAGAGAGACCAGGAACAGAATTTCAACAACAAAATATATTAGAGAGGTCTGCAGTCTTCTCCCTTGTAGCATCTGTCTTTATTGGTCACAGGAGGTTACAGTTTTGCTCACATAGCCCTTGCTGGAGCCTTTAGCATTATGATTTACGTTCAACCTAGTTTTAGAAAGAGATTTTTCTGGAGCAAGTGTATATGGACATTTTCCTTTCTGATGTCATCACAGAACAAATCAGATCACTTCTTATCTTATGCTCCAAGGATTTCTTGCACAGCGAAAGAAGGATTGTGCCTCAGCCAGGAGGCATTAAGGCTGCAGAACAAGGGGCAAAGAGGGTACAAGATGATTCTTTCCTGGAGTCATCAGGTCTGTGTGTCAAGTTTTTGGAGGGGCAAAAGTATATATGGGAGAGGTAGTGGGAAAACTTCAAATCCTCCATGGCACAAGAAGAATGGAGCAGGCGATGAACGAATGCAATTTCAGACGGTGCTTCAGGACAGCGCTGAGGACATTGGGACTTCAGTATTCAATTCTGCTCCAGTAGAACATGGTACCAAGGAGGACACAGAACTGAAACGACAAGGCTGCTAAGTTTCTCTGCTCCCCGTTTCCTTCTCCCCACCTCTCTCCCAGCCCCATTTAGTCCTACTGGTAGGAAAGAGTAACAGAAATTCTTGATGAGCAAAGTCCATTCAGGCAGAGGAAGCTTAAAGCTTTTTATCTGCACAGAAGCTTCACAGTGAAGAAAGAAGATACCTGCAGCCATAATTATTTGAATAGATCACTCAGCTGGCTGGGGATTATCTGTCACGAAGCTGCTGAACCCTGAGTACTTAGAACATTCATACAAAATCCTTGAACTAGAAACTGAATTATCTGTCATGATTACTGTTTTGATGATCCAATACCCTTCACAAACAAGTATCTGCAAGCTGTGTTTGCTGTGTTGTATTGCTGAGATGGCAGCAGGCTACAGCAGGCTGGAAAGCCATCTAGCTCCTCACCTGTGGAAGCCAGAATGGAGGGAAAGTTGTAAATGTAGCCCTGTTAGTGGAACAGGCTACAGGCAGATTAGTGACGAATGAATGACTATAATCTACAGACATTTCAAATGCCTCAGTCCTGTCATCCACCTCCACCCAACTGGGTGTGGAATAGCAAGAAAACAGGAGAGGAAATAAAGGCAATTAAGTACTCACAGTCCAGCAGAGGATGGCAAAACCAAACCAGGCAACACCCCAGGCTTGTGTGTTCATTGGCCCAGAAATAGCGTCGTAACAACCCTGTAAGACAACCGTGAATGAATCAACACCAGCTTTGAGCTTGTACTGCAAGGCAACAAGCTTATCTACCTCAGAGAGACTGAGGTGGCATGGTCTTCTCCTATCGCAATTTGGGTACCTCACAGGGTCTCAAGAAGACGGGCCACAGCTACACTGGTTATTGACAACTTGCAGATAGCCTACCTGTTTCTAGCTCCAAATACAAAGTAGACCCGTCTCAGACACTTCCAGGACAACTTCCTCTGCCATCCACTTGCCAAGTATAAGTATATAACCAAACACAGGCCAACACAGAGTTGACCTCCAGAATCAGGAAGCTGCAGGCAAATTTTGAAGCTTGAATGCCTGCTAGAAATGCTTGCTAGTGCAGAAGTTGATGCTCATGACCCAGCAATCTGTTCGAATAGGACAAGCCAGTCTATTGAAAAATTCTACCTTGAGGAGGAGAACTGCTGACTTGCTCACTCATATTGTATGCACTCATCTTTGGGCTAAGTTTGTTTTAGCTACTGTCCATCTACATGTTGGAGATGTCACTTCTTACTGGTGGCTTTGGGAGAGTTTTCTCAATAGTTCTCTCTCCATCAGGAAAGTCTTCATTACAACCTATCCTGTGTTCAGCAACATGGCCAGGACCCTACAGGCTTTGTTTCTCCTCCAGAAAGCGTTTGAGCACCTGTAGCTTACAGTGGAGGAGGAAGGCTGTTCATTGTTTCCTTCCCTTCCAGCAAGGCGCTTTTGACCAACATATGTTAACTGGAAACATGGAGAGTATCTTACGTTGCTGTTATAGTAGCCGGGGACCCCAAGCTTGCAGCCATCGAGGTTGACGGGAGACCCTTGGGCATCCATGACACAGCAATTGTGCGGCCAAGGGTAGTCGGCGTCTTTGTGCCTGATACGGAAGGCGGACGTGTACTCCTGCCAGTCAGAGGGGCCCCGCACCCCACAACAGTGGTTCTGCAGAGCAAGAGAAGGGAACAGTCTTTATGGGCCCAGGTCACAGCCCTGCACACAGCTGGACACTGCACATGGCTGGTTAGGCATTAACCACAGATTTATGGGAGAGATTTTTGAAATGCCTGCCTTTGACAGTCTGCCATCTGATAAACGAGCAAAACGGGGAGTGTGGCAGGACTTTCTCTAAGGTTCAAGGCAGATGCCATCCTCTTTATTACCGAATGGCCGCACGGAGGACTTGAAATTCCAGGGCTGCGGAGCATTTAGTAATTAGTGCGAGTTTTCAGTGTTATTATTACCTGAAGCATGAGTTTATCCCATGTCTTTGTGACCCCTTCAGTCATCCATTTGTCATTGTTATTGTCTGTGTCTGACTTGTTATACCTCTCCAGCATTTGCTTCAGGAAGAGATTTGGAGTGAGCTACAGGAAAAAAAAAAAAAAAAAAGAGAAGAATGCAGGAACTAAGTAAATAAGTGGTTGTGTAAAGCAAATACAGGGTTATTTGGGGTGGGTTTGTTTGCTGCTTTCAGTGTCCTGCTGGAGAAGAGGAATGCTGCTTCTCCCCTGGTTTTACACACAGGAGAATAAAGAGCAGGATTTGAGAAGCAGGAGCAACAAAGATGTAGATCTTGAGCACGACTCTTAAGCAGGCTCTACCAGATGTCAGATCACAGGAGATGTGCAGAAGCTATGTGTTACATTTAATACGTTGCTTGGAACTAAAGCACTACAAGTAATTTCCCTCCCTACCAGTATGTCTAATAACCCACGTAATCTTTCCCTCACTAGTAACACTGCCTGGGCAATGCTGAAGATTTTTCTTCTTCGTGTATGATAGATTAATCAGTCTGTGGCCGAAAGACTAAGCATTATATTGATGATTCAGCTATCCCATGCTGTTATTTCCTTAACTACAAGATTATAAACATTTTAAAATTTTAAAAATAACAAAACTATGTTAAAAAGAACAAAGTTATTTCCTTGATTAGTATAATGACATTGGAGACTTTCCTTGCGGGGTCTTATTCTAACTCACCAGTAGTCCTTTGAGTTTATACTGCACCACCACACAGGCCATTTACTACACTGAACAGGACCGTTGCGTGCCCTAGAACTGCAACATTTCCCAGCATGGTCGCAAGAATACATGAGGAAAGAAATACTCACAAAGTCTCGCTGAGTGGCTGCCGTGATACAAGAAGCCATTTCAAATGCGTAAGTGATCAGCATCAGAATAATATACTGTGGGAGACAGACAGCAGAGTTAGCTCTTGGAGAAACAGTTAAGCAGTTCTTTCAAAATTAAGCCTGAAACCCTGCTCAAGGCAAAGGAGGCCAGGCTATCCTAGTCTCCTCATTCTTCTCCATGCCTCTGAACATTCATGTAGCCCTTCCCTGCGCTTGTTTCAGTTTGCAGTCTGCTTTCTTGAAAGTGTATGACTGGGCATTAATACCACCCTGCCTCTGTGGAAAATACTTTGCCTGATATGTCTTAGAATAACATTTGCCCTTTTCTTTGTTGCATATCATTGGCAACTTATGCTTGTTCCATGTCTCCTCTTTCCACTTCCACTTGCCGGCTATAAGCTTTTCAGCAAGAAGCTTCTCACTCCTAGCAGGAGAGCTTGTACTTTGGGGAAACAGAAGGTACAATTAGGGGTGTCATTCAGATCCTCCTGATCTTGCATCGTCAGATTTCCTCAACACTACTACTTTGTGAGCAAAGATCCTTCATGAAAACAGATCTTGAGGATCACCTCTCATAGTCTATTTCACTGTTTCTCTTCCCTTCTCAGCACAGCCCCTTTAATCTTTCCCATATTCCCCTTGCAGTTCTTGTGCCTCTATTTCTCCTCCCACATTTTATAATGTTCTTCTCAGATTCAGAGCATTTGTTTTCTTCTCATTCCAGCTTCTGCCCCTCGTACCTTCTCTTCTCTCCTGTACCACAGCCTTGGGTTTCAGCCAAGACGCTAAAATTCAAAGTTAAAGGAATTCTCTTCCATCAGCTCTTTGCTGGTGAATTCCCTGGCACAAGAGTTCAGATCTCTAAGTGTCTCTTGTTTGAAACAGTCACCCTGCCATCCCATATGAATCCAAGAGAGAGCTGATTCCAGAGTTTCAGCTCTACTCTTCGTTAATGCAAGCACCAGTTAAGGTTTGCCACTGCCAACCTAAAGAACTAAGTAAGAAATTGTACAGAGATTTATTCACATCTTAATATTGTCCTTCGCTTATACAAAGCTCTCTGTCCCCACCCCTGTAATTTCTGCCTGCCTGCTGATGTCTGATGTTCTCAGTTGCACCCATATTTGGTATACTAACACATACTAATGCCTTGTACAGAAGTCATTACTTATCAGCTCCTAAACTGAATGTTATATGACAGCTGAAAGGCAGTAATGGGTGGGGAGAAGCAAGGATCTAAATGACATCCCAGCTACATCTGATTGCACAAGTGCTTCTGCATTGCTTCAGGGCAAGGTCAGGGTCAAGCTAGTCAGCTTCAACCTCCATTGTGGGTATCACCATTAATTCCCTCAACCTGGTTCGGGAGCTTCTAATGCTTGTGTCCTCACAGGATTTACCTTGTGGGACACCACAGCCATGATCAAGAAGAAATTTTGGCTCCTTATCACTAATAAAAGCTGGTTTTGCTCAGTGGGTGATAACCAAGGTGAGCAGGGAGACTAAGGTGGTGTTTTTTCAGTTTGGCAGCAATAGGTAGGCAAACTGTGCTACACTTACCACCAGCAGCAAGGTCCTGTTGGACTTAAGGACTCCAATGATACCAAGGATAGACAGAGCAAAGAGTGCAAAGCCAACAAAGATGCCAATCCAGGCAGCAGCGTAGATGTCATCATTTTCTGTGGCTTCCAGCAGAGAGTAGAGACCATGGGGATCGGTCACAAAGAATATGCACTCTGCTGTCAGAGCAATGCCGCACATCTGAGAAGCACAAGTTCAGGAAATCCATTAGATCAAGCTTTCTCAAAGAAATAGCAGAGACAACAAAAGACAGAGACTGCCTTCTTTTCATTCTACTTCCTGCCAAACAGGAGCTACTCAACTCCTCCTCTGCCCACCTCTACAATCTCTTGTATTGTGCCTTCACAGAAGAATTTCAGGCAAAACTCACCCAGCCTAGACATGAGAGGTCAGGCATAGGACTTGAGAATGTTAAGAAAGAATTCACAGAACCTTTCCCATGGAGGGAGGTGGCTGGAAAGATGGTCAGCAGCAAGGGCTCTTCCCCTAGAACTCATTCTCATAGGGTCTTGTGGATCAGCTCCTGCTGTCCCTCGCTATCCCAAAATGGACTGTCGTGGTTTAACCCCAGCCAGCAACTAAGCACCACGCAGCTGCTCACTCACTTCCCCCCCACCCAGTGGGATGTGGGAGAAAATCAGGAAAAGAAGTAAAACTCGTGGCTTGAGATAGGAACGGTTTAATAGAACAGAAAAGAAGAAACTAATAATGATAATGACAACACTAATAAAATGACAACAGTAATAATGAAAGGATTGGAATATACAAGTGATGCACAATGCAATTGCTCACCATGCGCTGACTGACGCCCAGTTAGTCCCTGAATGGTTATCCCCCACACCCCCCAGTTTATATACTAGACGTGACGTCACATGGTATGGAATACCCCGTTGGCCACTTTGGGTCAGCTGTCCTGACTGTGTCCCCTCTCAACTTCTTGTACCCCTCCAGCCTTCTTGCTGGCTGGGCATCAGAAGCTGAAAAATCCTTGACTTTAGACTAAGCATTACTTAGCAACAACTGAAAACATCAGTGTGTTATCAACATTCTCCTCATCCCTAGCTCAAGAACACAGCACTATACCAGCTACTAGGAAGACAATTCGCTCTACCCCAGCTGAAACCAGGACACGCCTCCCCACACAACTGATCAGCTCGCACAGCTCTCCTTTACCCCTTCTCCCATTCTTTACTGGTTTATTTATGTGTGGACTTCACAAGTGAAGAGGGGTTTAATGGCTGGGAACTGCTGTTTTAAGAAGTGTCATACTGAAAGGAAGCCTCCACCCATCCTTGTCCCACTTCACTTACCCCAATGACCACATTCCCAAAGACTAATAGACCCTGCAAGATGCGCATGCCATCATCACTTTTTGCCATCTTCAATTCTTCATGCAACCTGGGAAAAACCAAAGACAGTCTTCAGTTAGACCAGTACAGTAGGATCCACTTAGAAATAGAAGCTATCCCTGAGGAGAAGGATAGACGGAACCTGCCAGCCTGTCTGTACACCTCCCACCCTTGCTTCATAGTAGTTGCAGAGGAGAAACTTCCCCAGGTGTGAACCTCGTAACTTAAACTCCACCTGATACTTGAGCTACAGAAGATCGGGACCACTCTGGGGGCAGCCAGTGTCTTTGGCTCCCTTATGGGTAGGGTTTTCATCATCACAACAGCATGCATGCAAACCTCAGCTCATGGTGTTGCATTTCCACCTGGCTAGAAATGCCAGCTACGCCCGGATGGACAGGGGACAAGTTCAGTGCCCTCACCTGGCTCCTCTTCCAAAGGAGCCAGCTTTACCCCAGGGTATGCTATCCGCCCCACTGCCTGTTTTATTTTGGCCAGCACTGCCATGGGACTGAACTGGCAACCACGGTGCTTTAGCTGTATCCCACACACATACCTACAGCATACAGCTTGGCAGCACCTTGCTAAGGGTAGCCCCATCTCCCACGCATGCCGGGAACTGGATCTGTGCCCCCAGTTCCCGGTCAGGTGCGAGGGAGGGAGGGAGCAGCTCAGGCTGCAGCTGGCTCATGGGAGCTGGGCCAAGTAGCATTCCCACCAAATTCCTAAGAGCACAATATCCTGCAGGCTGAGGGCAGGCACCCTGCGTCAAATTCACCCCCTTCCAGAGCAAGCAGCATAAAGGCACTAGTCAGAGGTGTGAGACCTCTTGGAGAAAAAAGCCTAGATGCCAACGCCAACCAAGTCCTTCTTTCAAAGGGATGGAGTGCATGTGTGCATGGAGAGGGGGAGGGAAAAAAAACCCAACCCTGAGACAGCTGCATTTGCCAGGTGGTTAAGAAAATATAAGCCATGAAAGAAAGGCTGAAGTGGGCCCAACTTGAGTAGACAATGGGAAAAGCAGCTTGAACACCCCTGTTCTGCCAGAGTGCCTGCACTAGTGCCTTCTCTTGCTGGGGTTACTGGCTCTGGGATTCTTCAAAGAAGCTGTTGGAAAATAAGAGCAGACATAGCTGTCAATGAAGGGGAGTTTCTTGAGGAACAGAGCATTGTGGGACCTCTCTAACAATGCCACCTTCAGCCTCCCCTGCAGCTGCCCTTTTAGGACAGGCAGGACTTCCAACAATGACAGAGGAAAACCAGAATTTCCTACCACCCTTTCTGCAGTGGTTTGAGGGTTAGGCATAGAGAGATCTCCAGTGCTTTCACCATTATACCAGCAGCAGAGCACATAAGTATTTTCTTATGATAGTGTGAGGAGTGGGGGTGGCCATTATATCTAAGGTGAGAAGCCATTTTTATGCCCAGCCAGGTGTTTGGAGGCCAGCCCAATATACCTGAAGCTGTATGGCTCTGTATTGGAAAATGACAGGCTTATGAGGTCATCCTGAAGCTCTGTCCGTGCCAAACTTGTTGACCAGCCAGCACGCCCAGGGGGCCACATAAAACTCTCTTGCAGGTCAAATCTGGGTCTGGGCAAGGTTTGGCCACATGTGGTCTACAATACAACACTGCAGAGTCTGCCAAACCTGAGACAGACACTGATCCTCTGCTCATCTGAAAGCTGGAGAGACCAGTGCCTGGCTCATGCATCTTTGTGCTACAAAGTCCAGAGATTTTCGAAAAGCCTTTAGTTATTGCCATCTAAGAGACATCACAAGTCAGGGGGCAGTCCAAAAAGCAAGGAAATCTTCCCTGCTTGAATGCAGGCACATGAACTCTGCTACATGGAAAAGTATGTCTGTTCCAGCTGCCATGTAGATAGCAGGGTTGAGTGTGCCATGTGGCTAGCATGACAGCTCATACCAAGTGTGATTAACAAAGTCACAACCCTTTTCTTAACATTGCAGGAACCTCTTTCTCCCTCCCTTTTTTTCCTGCAGACCCCCCTGCAGTGTAACGACAGCACTCACACCTTGTACATGGGCTGTCCACCCAACCCATGTGGTTGCCTCCCCACAAGCTGGCTTTCTTTTCCTCCCTGGCAGGCAGGACCTGGCTCATTCTTGTCTCTCCTTAGGCAGGTATTACTGCAGTCACGCCAGACCAAGAAAGCAAGCCTCTTCTCCTGGGGCAAGCCCATCTCCTAGGCTACTGTAACTGAGAGGAAAGCCGGCCACGGTCACCACCACACAGATGTCAGCTGGAGAGTGGCAAACTTCTAGGCAACCTAAGGCTCTCCAGTCCTACCTAGGCCCAATGGGATTGCAGGGTGGGGGGGAAGCAGAGAGACCAGGAAGAGGAAAAGCAAAGGAAGAACCTTTGCTGTAGACCTAAAAATAAACACTGCAATGATGTTGCCATATGAATTCTCCCTCTGCCTCCAAGGAGTCTGTTTCTTGGTGTCCACTTTGTTCCCCTGTGCCACATGTGGCAACCCCTTGTCTGGCCCCTTCTCCATTGTAGAGGGTCTAGTATCGGCATGACAGATGAGAGACTGGGGAGGTTCTCGAAGGCCATGACGACAGCTGAGCATCTGGAGTTAATGCTTCTGTGTTAAGCAAGAACAGCTTGCACAGCACTTGGCGCAGGTGCATGACTACAGAGGCGTGGGGCAAACCTTGGGCAGCTTGCCTGAGGCAAGCTGCACGCAGGTATGACTCACAACCACCTGCGGGTTCCTCCTCTCAGCCCCCAGAGGGACAGGCGCCAGCAGCTTCTGCCTGCAGACACAAATCAGTTTGGAGGTAGAGGAGCCTTCTTTGCAGGCTAGTTAAGATTAGTTTTATGACCCAAATACAGTTTCCTGGGGCTTCAGGGAAACCCCTGAGGAAACTGGAGCTTCAGCTGCAACTGTTATCCAAAATCTCCACACGAGAAGGTGGCCAGGTCCTGGGATTTTAGCCTTGAGCTTGCATGTACCTGGTGTTCCTCAGCACATCCTGGGCACCTTGCAATTTAGCTGTGACCCATCTAGGTCCCAGGTATTCAATTATCACTACCACAGACTTTGCTCCGTGCTCCAAGCAGCTTTGGAAAGGTGTCTGTTGCTCCCATTGTACCACAAAACCCTATGTCCCTCCTGAAGCACATCCTTCTTCCTCTTCCTTACACCCTGGTTACAACCCAGACTGCATCTTCTCCCCTCTCCTCTCCCCTCACACCCCCAAAACACTCATGGGGGTCCAGCTGAGCCTGTCAGACCCCAGGAGCAGTGGTAGCCCTGCCTCCCCATGTTCCTCCACAAGTTGCAGATGGATCTGTTATTTCCACGCCCTTGGATCTTTCTTGACCTATCCTCCCTTCCTCTACTCAGAGGGGCTTTGCAAGACCTGCAGCACAACTGGGGGAGCTGACAGCAAAGCTCCTTTCTGCAGAGGCTGGCTTCTGCCCTTGTATTTTAGGTGACAACCCCATGCAGGCTTTCAAAGGCAGCCCTGCTCGCAGCAATTCCTGGATTCAAGCAGGATTCAGTCTCTGTTGTGCATGCCTCACATGCATCGGGCTGGTTGATCTTTTGAAATCTCCACACCCTCTCTTTCTATAGATTGGGACAGGATTTCAGTAGCCTTACAGATGAATGCCCGCTGCTTAGTCTAGTCCTACTCCAGCTCTAGCCAAAAAAGCCAGTGAATAAGAATTGGTTTGGCATTGCCCCATGCAGAAGTGTGTCGCGTTTTGATTGCCTTGCGTTTTGTGCCAGAAGTCATGGTGAAGTCACGGCACTGTGACTGAGGGATGTCCAAAACCACCCCTGTGAGCATCATTTGTTTCTACGCCCTGCTCTTGGAGGTCTCTCAGCATGGCAGCAGGGCTCCACCTCACCCCTTGCTACCCGCCCTTGCTTCAGCGTTTCTGTGCAGGGCATTGCATTCTCATGGCATAAGGAGGCAGAGACAAGGGACGCATTTGTTTTATTACTGATGGGCTCCACACGCCTTGGCCAAATGGCTCTGCGCCACTCGAGCGCAACTAAACAAACCCAGCCGTTCAACGGCAGAAACCTGGTTCTTACTCGTACCCCTCTGCGGTGCAGGCGCCCGGGCACCACACCTCCTGCCCCTCATGCTCACCCGGTCCTGGCTGGAAAGCGCGTCTCTACACGCAGGAGTGAGGTGCCTGGCCTGGGGCTGGGGTGCTGCCAGAGGGAAGCCGGTGGGGTGGAACTGCTGCCGCAGGTGCCATGCCGGTGCCGGTGCTGGTGCCGTGGGAAGCCTCTGCGAGCCACAGACCTGCCCGCACCCTGACCTGCTGCGGGCTCTGACGTATCAAGGCTTGAGGGGCCAGACAGCAATAAACCTACTTTTTTTTTTTTTTTTCCAATTGGTTTTAGAGGAAAATTTAGCCCCTAAGGGGCTTAAAAAGAAGGCAGTTTCCAAGTGCCTGGGACATCTTCAGAGTTTTACAGTTTTTAAGAGGATGCAATTAAGTATGTTATTGATGAGTTGCTTGCACTCTGCTTTAAGAAGCCAAATGCTTTACAAATGTCAATTCATCGTGTACTTATTTTAAAGCAAACACCTCCAGCACACACAAAACCACACGGTCCTCCTGCCCTGCCGGACTTTCCCCATTGCTCCACCTGCCCCAAAACGCAGCTGCCTATGGCAGAGAACAGCTTGTGCTCCAGGAGTCAACCACACTTAGAAAAGGAAGACCCAGCCAGTTATTTTGCGCTATCAGGGGAGAAAAATAAAGCAAAAACAAAGCTCAGCATCAAGCAGGGGTCAGAGACTAATTAAGTTTCCTTTCAAGAGAGATTGCTATGAAATGAAGCCTGTGTGAACAGTGGAGTGGCTGGTAAATCATCATCAAGCATAATTACCTCGGAAATAGAGCTGGGAGGTAGGTTTTTCCTCTCTCCCTCATTAGTTCAGCACAGCCAAAACAAGTTTTGGTTTTTTTTTTTTTTTCCTTTCCTATTTTCACAAGTGAGGGGGAATTACAGGATTCATCTTTCTCTGAAAAATTTTTTCTTTTTTTTTTTTCACTCAGATATATTTGCAACAGATTTAATTTTTCCATTCCCTCCTCCCCAGCCTTTAGGAGAAAAAAAATGAAATAAATTAAAACAGCCATAGAGAAGACACAGCCTGAGGTAGGAAAAATGAAATACTTAATAATCTTCTGCAGTTAACCTCATCCAGGTACCAGACTCCCACGTACTAAACACAGCCCAGGGACTAAAATAAAAACCATTAAACATAAAAGCTTCCTTTTCTCCTAACAGATACTTATCACTCATGTGCCTCATTAAGAGGAAGACGATGACCAAAGCAAGGCACTCACCCCTCCCGTCTCGTGATGCTTCCCAGAAGAATCCTGACCACCTGCAAAGCCGAAAAAGCCTCTTTCTTCTACCTCTGCTGGGCTTTAAAGAGCCCAGGTTGCTTGAGGAAAGTGCTATGTGATTGGTAGGGTGCCCATCACATGAGGAAAACTTTTTTTTCTAGCCAAACCTGTTTCTCGGTCCTCCTGGGACCGGAGGGTGTCTCTATGATTCTTAGATCGTATCAGAATACCCTTGCGCCGAAAACACAAAGCTTTAAAGAATTTCTATTATTATACTCTCGAAAGGGTGGATGAATGACTCACTTGTACGAGATACTTGAACTTTAAAGAGGATGGGCAAGTTGGAAGGACGTAAGTATAAATATTAGGATTGCTGGACTGCTGTATGAACATGCGTATAAGAAGAATGCACAGACTAGAAAAAGAGAGTAAATGAATTTTAATGTTTTCATTTAATTACATTGCATGGAGAAAATCCAGTGGTTTGGGTTGGATCCATTTTCATTTTATTTAGCTCGGGATTTTTTGGGGAAACAGAAGTGTAGGCATTGGCTACTCTGCAAGACACTGTGGATAACATGAGAAGTGGGGTGACTATTGCATTTCCTTGGGACCTCTGTTTTTTTAACAAATTCAGTCTTATTAAGACTGAGCAAAGTCAAGCACAGACATATCTATTAATTGGCTTGTGATGAACTGAGAGGAGCTGAGGCTGAGGTGCACAGCAATAATGGGATGTCTCTCACCTTCCTCTCCCTCTCCAGTACAAGTCTGCCAGGAGTTGTGATTCCTGTTACTGGAGACTTGAGCAAGTCTCTGGCAAAAGCGCAGGTGCTTGTGCTTGGTGTTCTTCATCTGCTGGTGCAAAGACCAGCCACATGAATAATGGGCTTGGAAAGGGTGATGGGTGCTTCATGTTTTTAGAGCCCTTCACAAGTCAAAAGCAAACATCAAAAGAGTATATGTATATATATATCTGTGATAGCCATCTTTGCAAACATCTTGTGGGAAATTAGCGAGAACTGCAATAGCTCTGATGTTTTATGCATCCCCTTGGTACTTGGAGACAACTGAAGAGAGATCCAGCTCTCCCATGAGATCCTCATCACATTTCACCCTGAGGAAAGGACAGTACTTTGGCATTTCCAGCTCCATGAGGTATCACAGTGACAAGCTAAAGAAGACCCAGCCATTGCAGCCAGCCTGATCTAGTAGACAGGGACAAGACATTTGTCACTTGGGTGCTCAAAAGTAGGGATGCAGGTTTGTCTAGACCTAAATAACTCTTAGCTGCTTGCCCATTATTAGTGCTCCCTGCACATGTGCTCCCGGACATGTGAAGTCCGCCCAATCTTTCGGCAGTGCTGGGGGACCATGCGTTTCATGCTGACTGGTGTGCTGGGGTCTAGGAAGGCAGGCTCCCATCACCGCTGCCAGACATTGAGAGCAGCTGTCAGGGGGGGGATAAGCAGCACATCTCCCGAGTCTTACAGCCTGGCAAGACATGGGGCAGTGGTTAGGCACAAATCCTGCCGTGGTAGCACATCCTACCACATCCCACCCGGGAGGAGAGAAGAGGCAGCAAGCATGGAAATGCTGATTTGGAAAAAGAAGATGAGGAAAGAGGAGAGAGGGAAGGGGAAGCTGGTAGTGAAGTTTGTAGTCTTGCCAGTCACCAGCACTGAGAGTGGCTGTTGGGAGAGAGCCCTGGACAGCTCTTTGCTGCTCCATAACCCTGTCCGGGAAGCTGCGAAAGGCTGTTAGCGTGACTGCTTGTTTGGGCTTGAAGAGTGGGTAAGGCTGGGGAGGATGGTGGTCAATCCTGAGCTGCCGTCACCATTTGGCTGCTCACAGCTTGTTGTTAATCTGGGTTAGTGGGCAAGAATATTTTTGGTGACATCTGGAGAGGAATTTGGTGTTGGGAAGGAGAGAGTTGGGATGGGGGTTTTGTTTGTTTGTTTGCACTTTTTTTGGTGTGTGTTAATAAGGTCAGACTATGAGTTTGCACAAATGCGTGTGCAGAGCCGAGGGTCAGGCAGAGACCTTGCCTGAGCAAGGGAGTGCAATGAAGCTGACAAACCATGCGGTGGGAAGCCCAGGTGCCACCACAGGTACTTCCAGTGGGGTGCCTGCAGCTGCTATACCTTCCCTGTAGGTCTGTGTCTGCGCTGGCATACTTCAGATGAGACCATGCCAACTTGTCCATATAGCCAGACCCATACATTTGTGTAAGCTCTTGCACTTGGCAAATGCTACAGACTCATGAGTGCACACACCTCCTCACAGAGCCATACGTATACACACACATGTATATATGTACACATACAAATCCACACATGCCTGTGCTTTCCTCAGGTGTATCCAGACATAGGTCCACATACGTGCACATCTCTGTTGTGTATGGGCTAAAGGCAAAGCGCTGGCTTGGGAGTGAAGACACACTGCAATTTGGGGTTTCATTTGGAGACACAGTCAGATGCTGAGGCCACAGCCTGGCCCATTTTCACATGGAGGTGGAAAATGAAATTTCTCAGGAGATCTATAACTTGACTATGGTAACGTGCTCTGTAGGTTACAGGGCAATGTGAGAACATGCCTGTCACCGTGTGCTGTGGTTTTTCAAAATAGACATGGGAGGGATACTGGAGGATGCCCAAAGATAGAACAAAGGTGCTGAAAAGGGCTGGTTAGATGCTGTAGGTAATTCCAGTGGGCTGGCTTTGCTCCTAAACTCTGAGAATACTCTTTCACACTCCTGCATCCTTTGAATTTCCTTTCTTCATAGCATGGGAATAGCGATTTAAGACAGAGAGGGAAGAATTAGGGAGGGAGAGAGGGAGAGAGCACACAGGGAGGAAAAGGAGGTTATGGCCAAAGCAGCAGGGTCCCAGGAGTCATTTCTGTGATGGCCTCATGCCAGCATCACAAAGGAACCACTCCCACCCATGAACAGGAGGCTCCTAACTGCATTTGCAACACTGCATGGGAAGATCAGATCTCATGGTTAAGGGAGAGAGATCAGGAAATCCCACAACCCTATCAGTGTGGCTGCAGTGTTGGCTGAGCCCGTGCACCTGTGCACAGGCTCACCTTGACACACACCGCCTGTTTGTCCCCAGGACGGGGACTTTTTTGATGACGGTCCCTCCAGCACACGGCAGCAGTGCACTGCAGCACTGCTGGGAGTGAAGCCGAGCATCCCTGCCGCAGTGTGCTGCAAAGGCACTGCCCATGAGCGGAGCGGCTGCTGCCTTTCCTGGCAAAGTCCCCACCTCACCGGCTGGGTCAGCGACCTCCCCTTGAGGGCACCACTGCCAGCTGCCCCAACCCCAATTCCTGCCACCCGGCTTTGCTCCCGCATTCCCAGGAGGACTGTGAACAGCTGCGTCCCGGTCCGCAGTTCGACCTTCCTTCCCTTGACCAGCTTTGGGTTTGAGGCTCGAGCCTGCGGCCCGAGCCCTCCACGTGCCATGGCTGGGAGCCAGATCCTCCCCAGAGGAGACGGGAATTCCTCACGGCTCTGCCTCCTCTCCCATCTCCGTGCATCCGCACGGGGGGCGAGGATGCAGGCCGTGGGGGACAGAAGTCCGCTGAGCCCCTCGGGTTTGCAGCTGGCCTGGCCTCATGCCAGCCTTGCCTCCTGCCTCCCCAGCCGCGTCATGGCTTTCGCTGCAGCTGCCTCCCCCTTTCTGCAACGTTTTTGCCCTTTTTTTGCCACTTCCATACCTTTCAACCTCAAGAGAGAGGAATAACCGCGGGGTGTGGAGAATAAATAAGTGAACACCACCTAGGGAGATCAGGGGAGAGCGGCTCTGTCCCTGAAATTGTTTACCAAACAGTGCTGAGTGTGGGAGACAAATGGCATACCGTTAGCAACAACCATGGGCTAATTATCGTGGGTTAGTATAAACCACTGGGTCGCTGGGCTAGCCACTGCAGCTAAGCCTGCAAACATATAGACTGAAAAGCAGAACTGTATGTATATATTTAGTATAATGTGGAATGCAGTAAGTAACTTCTTTCTAAAACCTCAGATACCTTGATGAAGAGCGTTACAGAAAACCCAGATACAGGCATCTTTGTGACGCTGGTAAACCTGATATTTTGCATTTGGCAATGCATAATCCACCCACGAATATGGCATTGTACTCTTCATTGCTAAGAAGAGTGCTATAAAGCACACTCTCGAGGATTGGGGTTTCTTAATATTTTGGGGAAAGAGAGGGATACACCTTATTTTTCTAATTTTGTAGGGTAGTTCTATTCAAGAGCTTATAACCTTGGCTGTATTCTAATGTTGTTAAGACTTGCAATTTTGGTTGTTTGCATAAAGCCCAAGCTACTGGAATTGTGTGATTGCATGAAGATCTGTACTTTCAGCCTTTCGGAAAAGACCATTTCTTCTCATTCTGACAAACAAGCAAGCAGAAAGGACAAACAGCTTGGAGGAAGCTGCTCTGTCTGGTAAAGAACTGCATTCAGGTGGGGAACTGCTTCCCCAGGGAGTTTTGGGCTAGTGCTCATAGTGGAATTTGCACACCTGGGTAAAGGCAGTAACAAATTAAATCTCAGCACCCCACTGCTAACAATTAGGCCAGCTGCTGTGGCTCCCTTCCTCAGTGATCTCAACCCAAAAGCATAGAGAAATAGTGGATGTTTACAAAGGCTAATCTCTACTGGCTGCTACTACTATTAATAAAGAAGACCCTCAGGGTGCCTTCTTGTACGCATTGAGAGAGATTTGGGCTCTAAATCTCCCCCTAAGGATGCCTCTTTTACTCTGCTGACTACGAAGGAAACTTGTAGGAGAGCCTCATCACAGTCCTGATGCTAATTTCTGCAAAGGAAAACCCAGACTAAAATATCTGCATCTTAGAGCCGCTGAGCTCACCTAGGTCTTTCAGCAACCTACAGGTCACATTTTTGTACCCGCGGAGACCAGAAGATAAAACAAGCACGGAGGGAGCCTGGGAGAGCCCTGAGGTCAAGCCCTGCCCTGGCTCCCCTCCCACCAGCAGAATTTTCTCCTGGCAGGGAAGGGAAGCCAAGCCCTGCAAGAGTGGCTTTCCCCAGCCAACACCCTTGATGGCATGAAAGGGTCAGTAAATGGGACGTGGCCTCCTCTTGAATCTCATCGGCAGATGAGGGCAGGCCAGCTCACTCTGAACAGGAGCCTGACCACAGGGAAGGCTCACAGGAGGCTAGAAATCTCACTGTGCCCAGGTAAAGGATTGCCTGGGATCTTGCAAAATACATAGCAGGAGAAAAGACTTGGGAGAAGACAAGATAGATAGCTTCTTTAAAAGATAGCTTTAGATAGCTTCTTTAAAAGACTGACAATGTTCAGGGAAGGTCTGCTGGAAAGTGTCTCTGTATTGCTCTTGATTGTGAATTTGAGGGCTTTCTGGCCTCTGAAAGACTGCGTATGTCAGTGTCAATATATCTGTTAGGATGTGGTACCAGCTCCCGAATGGCCATGGCTCTGTGATGGTCCTTTGGCACTGGTGGTTCAGTTGAGTTTCATCTAACAGACTGGGAACAAGCTGTTCTGTCTGGAACTAGTGACTACATTGCTCTTGCTGATGGTTAAAAACCTCTCCTCCAAAACCCCACGTGTGAGTCACAAGCCACAACATGGTAGAAAGAAGAGGTCTTGTTTGGGGACCTTTACTGCTTGTTTGTAAGGGGCCAAAGAAATTTGTTCACAATAATTGGTCCAGCTCATTACTGAAGGGTGTTGGGGGATACCTCAGTCCTCCAAAAGCCATCCTGCTTGTCTCCACTGCATTAGCTGCTTCTGATCTGGAAGGCTGTAACGGGCTGGCAGTGGAGCACTGCCATCTACATACGCTTGCCTGTTACTATCCAGTTTCCACCACACTTGCTGTAAGCCAAGTGCTGCAAGCATATGTCTCATTTAGCTCAGCATCTCCACCATCTACCTTGCCAGAGGGCCGGAGCACCCAAGAGGAAGAGGGAGGACAGTCAAGTTAAAGCTGCATTGCAAGAGTCTCGGCAGCAGGAGGAAAGGGGAATAGCAGAGGGGTGTTGGCTGCCGCGGTGCTTGGGAGCACTGGGATGGAAATAAATAGCATGCAGGCCTTAGGCGGGTTTATAGCGCTCCTGGGGTGACAGCCTCTGCCTTGGTGAGGGTGTGGTTGATGTCTCACACCGACTCATTGCTTTGGCAGAACTGTAGGCACTGTCTGATATTCTTCCTCTGAAACTCTCTTTTAAGATTTCAGTAACTAACTGGAAACTTCCCTGAGAAGCCTGTGAGACTCAGACCCTCTCATGCGCCATGCGCCTGGGGTTCGACCCAGTCAATCCTGTACCCAGCTGTACCTGGATTTTAGTTTCAGGTGGCCGATGGATGGAGCTGTGCTTTGGGCCATCCAGCCCTTTTACATCCACTTTTTCTCCTCTACTTGTAGCTACGCCACGGCTGGACGTAAAAGCTCGAGTTAGTCTCCCTGCCTCTTAACAGCCTGTAGTGAAGGCTCAGCCGGTCTGTGCTGCCCTCTCATGGGCACACATAGGAAAAGTTAAGTTTCATCTTTTTCTTCAAGATGCTTTTTAACTCAAGCGCCATTTTTCAACACATGATTTCTGAAAAGCCAGGAAGGTTTATGAACAACTTCTAAGATGTCTATGAAAGGTAACTACGAAAAGAAATTCTGTCTACAGTTGTGCTGGGCCCTGCCCAGCTCTTAACTTTCTAAAGAGCTTTGCTCTTCATTTGGAAACGTTTAGACATCTAATAGGGCAAAAAGTAGGGAACTATTGCTCCCAACAACAGGGTGAGTTCCCATATGCACTTCTATCTGCCATGTCAAACATACATCAGCATCACGGCATCAGAGCATGGTCAAGAAGTCTCTCAAGATAGCTTTGTTATGCTACCAAGGATTCAAACAACAGGACCAAAAGCTGCATTCTCCAACAGACAGTACTTGCTTTCGGTACTGTGGGGTTTCAGCAAACTGGCAACACTGCCCTTCCCTGAATCTCCTAGCAAAAAGGCAGGCCATTCTGCTCGACCCAAGGGGATATTTAAACAACAGTGGGATCGAGCAGGCATCGCTCTGCTCTTCAAAGGGGCTCCTGTGGTGTTCATGGTGTTTATGCAACTTTGAGCCACTGTTAAAAATCTTTGGCTCTCTGACCACTTGCCCACATTTTAATATAGCCTTCTCCCTAATGGCTACTCATCTGTCCAAACATCAACAGCTTCTAAAGGTGGGAACTATTTTGCTTCAAGGGCTGGTATGACATGCATTTTTCCCATTATCAAACAAATGTGCTATTCTACATGTCTCTATTCACCTCCATTTCCTGTGTTATACTAGAAGATAAGCCAAGGGATGGGAAGGAGGAAGGACAGAGGTCACCTCTTGTTCTTACAAACTCCCTAACCGTAACATGGATCTTGGCTCCTAGTTTATAAGAAGAATTTTAAAGTGTTGGACCAGGTGACTCCAAGTAAGACCTTTGTCTTAAAGGCTTGTAATTTTATGGTGAAGTTTTCACAGTCAATGTAAGCTGGATGTTGCTCTCCCCGAGCTACATTGCCTACCTTTTTACTTCGTGCACTTTACTAGATAGCTGTGCGCCATCATACGTCTGGCTCTGTGTAGTCCCGTGTTCCTCCATCTCTTGCCACCTTAGTGAGTGACAATGAACAAGAAGTTAATTTTGGTCTCAAAGCAAGTAACAACAAATAAAGCAAGTGAGTCCATCTCACAGTTTGTTTCTTCCCTGGTATTATTGCACTGCAGTTTATGAAATGACACCAGCAAAGGAGGGTGAACTCTTCCCACCTGGGAGAGGAGTTGCATGAGGAATTGGGATGATAGCTTTGAGGGAGAAAGAGAGAGTTGCTCCATTTGTTCATATCATGCATTTCTAATACAGACCAAATACCGCAGTGTCTGCAGTCAGTTTCCAGTCTTGAATTATATGTACAGGAATCTCTTGGGATTGCTTTACCTAACTTCAGCTGTTCTGCAGCAACATTCCAGCCCACCATCTTTCCCAAGGACAAGATGGCAAGTGACTGTTCATCCAACCCATGTCACCCCAACAACTCAAAGTTCCCCTTTTCATTTGTGTGTGTTGAGGCATGGCCATGAACTTTCAGTGATGCTGCTACATCAAAGTTGTCCATGAAGGCAGTCCCAAAAAAGGAATGCAGCCATGGATATCAATGCGTGACCTTAAGGGAATGTTTCTTCTTCTTCTTCTGCATTTCATCTGGCTGAGCGAATGGTCACGAGAAGCTTTCCCTTGAATACAACCTGAGGGCATGTCAGACAGAGTTTGATCAATTTGTCCTGGTATATTCCCTTTCTAAGCACTTCCACATTTTCCAGTCTTCAGCTAGAGCTCTCTCTTGAGCTAAGCTCTTTGTTAGGCTTTACCCAGAGGTTAATTTCTTCCATTTCAGACATGCAAGCCCTGAATAGTTGATGCTGCCTACTTGCAGTTTCACATTGTGAAACTTTTAAATCAATGCCATTAAACTAACTTAAGGTTGGTGTTACGTAGGAATGATTCATATCCAGTGAGTCACAATGAAATGTCTCATGCTATAAGTAGCTGGCAATTGAAAATCTATTCTGCTTGTGCCCTCCGCCTAACTAAGAACTGGAGAAGAGTCTGTGTGAACTTTTCAAAGGATCTTTAATCACCAGTTACAACATTATATATATTTTTCTTTAATTGGTTAAGAGGCAGTACACAAGCAACTTTAGTATCACTTGTGGCATGTGAGTAATTTTAAGTTCCTTACAAAGATGGCAGAAAAGAATCTGATATTTTGATCCAAGACACCTATTTCAAGGTGTGTACAATGTCTTTCTGCTTGACCCCTCCACATCCTGCTTCTGGGGGATTACAAGATTCACAACAAAAATGGTCATGTTATTTGGCAGCTGAACCAGATGTCATACTCCTATGCCAGTCCACGGACCAACAAAAAATCTCAGCTGTGAGAATATGGTGCTTTCTTGGTGCCCAGCTCAAACTACGGAGGAAACACGCTTATGAACTAGAAACTTCTCTCCAACCTCACCACCTTCCACTCCATGACCTATCCCTATCCATTAGAAGCACTCAGCAATGCACAGGTGCGGGTAAAAAAATCAAAACACTTTTTATAAAAGAATGCACTTCAGTGCACAGGCATATCTCTCATGGAGAGGAGAAAGAGCAAACAACAGCTGTTAGTCACGTTGCCTAGCACACTACTGGAGGGCATTCAAATATACAGTGACTAGTGTGCTACAAGGACTTATATGGAATAGTTTCGGTAACACACAATGAACTGCTAATTCCTTCAGAGCACCCAAGGCAAGAAATGTAATGACAGTTTAATATCATGTTGATAAATGTCCACTTATGAAGAAGAACATGGATCCAATAGTCTGGGAAAGAAATTATGGAAAAGGGACAGTCACTCTGGAATTTAGACTACAATAAATGTTTCCATTTTAAATCTAACTTTTCTCCTTTTCTTCACCACAAAAAAGCCTTCACACACACAAACAGTAGTGGTGCATTAGTGCCTTAATGTGAGGTAGAATTTTTCTAGAGCTAAGGTGTATTTCTCAGCAAAACTCTGGAGCAAATCAAAAAGGTCAACTGTGTTGCACCAGCCTGAACACAATAATCTGCACACCTTCTGGAGGATGCTTTTTTGTTTTCATAAAACAAAGTTCCTGGACTTTTTTCCTTGAAAAAATGCAGTTCAAAATACAATGCAATCATCTGAGAGGCTTGAGGAGAAGGAAGTGATATTTCTCTTCAGATAGCTCATGATGGGTTTCCCAAGATTTCTGGTCAAAGCTCTTGCTCAGAGCTGATCAATTCCCCCCTAAGTCTGTGAAAGCTGACGGGTTGTCCTTGGCCTACTGCCTTCCACCGTCCCTTACCATCTACACAAGCTAATTGCAGGCCCATGCAGCTGTCCTGAGTGCAGCCCCATTCATTTCTATATGACTGCTGCTCCTGAAAGGAGGGGGACCTTGATCCTGAGAAACAGAAAAGACAGCTGCTCTCTCTTACATGCACTGGGGAGGACTTCTTGCTACCATGCAGCAAGTTTGGTAGCATGAGATTATGTGGCCAGGCCACCAAAGGAAAATTTTGGCCCTGACATTGCTGAGGAACACTGAGTAGGGCCTCTTGCAAAACTTTTATCATGCATAACAAGACTGCTTTCCAGCTCATTTTAACTTACCTGAAAGAGAAATTAAGGATCTTTCCTTGCATAACTCCCTTAATGCTGACATGAAGTTGAGGGCATACACTTACAGTCTGAGAACATATTACAACTCAAAAGTTTTTCATAAGTAAAAGAGAACAAAATACGATACACAAATAATAGAAACCTAGGAAATTCACAGCTAAAGCTGTACCCAAAAGCACCCTAACCCTGTTCTACAACAAAATTCAAAGACCTGCCAACATCTCTACCTCTTGGGAAAACACGCTGATAAGTGGCCACAGAGATGAAAAGCCTTCAACTGGTATCTTAATCTTCGATTCATTGCCTGTTTCACAGAGGTGCATTAGCACTCCCCTTATATTCACAGGGCACATATGTATAGGGCCAGTTACAAATTCTTGATCAAATATTTATCAGGCTGAAAAACAATTGCTCTCTCTGTTTCAGTAAGTGTCCAATTCTTCCAGTTGCTGAAGATAAGTAGGGCTTTCAAAAGCATCTCAGTGCTTCAGTGGGACCTAGATGCCTAAAGTTTACGTTAAACCTCTTATAAAATCCATGAAGATTTTATCTGAACCTTGAGCCACCTTTAGGCTCACAATACCTTTAAAATCTTCCTGCCCTATGAATGACAGGGATGCCTACCTGCCTTTAACCTGGAAACACACGAGTTAACTGATTTTTCTGAGAGTCTTGGATAGAAAGGCGACTCTTCTCAGAAACAGATTTGGTATGCCAAATACTTGTCTCTTATTCCCAAACTTTTTGGGCCCAAGCTCTTCTGTGGAGTATCACACAACCTAATCATTGGACTTTTAGCTGAAAATAGATAGATGGAAGATAAGTTTCTATGGTGCTCTCTTCATAGCTATAGAGACAGTCATTTGGGAATACACTACCATCCATCAGGAAATTAGAGCACTTGCCTAAAAAAAGAGAAAAGTCTGTATTGACAAAAAACTTCCTGGCATCAGCACATACACATGAAATGAAGCCAGAATAACAGTATGCTCCATTGCACATTTTCAATAATCTTTAGGCAAGAGACAAGACAGACAAACTTTCTTTACAGGGTGGAAACAGACACTTGGATAGTATGAAAATGAGGATTGTAAGTGTGTTGAGAATCAAAAGCAGTTCAAATGACTGCTTGCAAAGTGTACCTTGATTCGGCTACCAGTGCTTGGGTTTGGTTTGTTTAGTTTTATTCACCTCCCATATTCCTGAGGGACAATGTCTTCTGAAGTCATAGAGGGTGCACGCAACTTTTGCTTTACTGTTCTGTTTATCAAAATATGCACTGTACTTGCAATGATACAAGCAGGGCAACCCCAAAAAGCAGAGTGTTTGGAACCCAGCAGGGATGGCTAAGGGCGAGACAGCTGCGCCCAGTGTGTGTAAGAGGCAGAGAGACAGCTTCTTGCATCTGGGGAGGTCTGGGAGCAGCGGGAAGGCCACAGACCCAGCCTCTCAAAGTATTAGATGGACATTGGTGCTGCTACATAGCTGGAGACAGTAAGCCACCAATGCGGTATGAAAAAAAGAGAGGACTGTGGGTTGCCCAGGGCTGCTTTTGAATTCTACTTGCTTTTGTGCTTACATTGTGTGAGCTGTGAGGCTTCTCTGCACAGAGAAACAGAGTTTAGGGATGGCCTAAATGTGGGATTTATGTATTTGTATGCAGAAACTGCATAGGAGTTCAGCAGACCTGCCTCTTCAAGATGTGCCATACGTGCATGCACGTCCATGCACACTTTAAGATTTGAGTTTGTGCATCCAAACTTGGTTGCAGAATTTAAACCCAAGGGGAAGCACAAGCATACAGAACAGAAAAATAAGGAAACAGAGATACAAGCAGACCTGTTCCAAGTTACTGCCAATGACTACAAAAGCATGGTGCTGTGAAGGGCCCATGCAATACCGCAAGAGCAAGGTCAGCAGGGGCCAAAAGGAGTGTACAGGACCTCTTCCAGAAACACTTCTGCATCTTCGTTCTCCTCCAATATTGCCTCCATTTCTGCTTGCCTGACGTTTATCATAGACTGCACCTGGGCAAAAGGAAAAGGAAAAGGGTCATTTGGGAGCCGATTTCCTTACCACTGGTGCCCAGAACCGACCTTGCCATTCCTCTGCAAGTTCTGCATTCAGTACGACACGAACCCAGCAGCAAATCACAAAGGTGGTGCTTTCCCTGACTGACGAGAAGGCAGCGAAGAAAAGACTTTCTCTCTTTCTGTCTGCTCTCTTTCCTCTAACCTCCTCCTTTCCCCAAGGAGCTCCCCACACTTCTAACTCAATCCCAAGCTGTCGCCTCACTCCACTGACTTTGAATTTCCTGTGTTTTAATACCCTGCAGAATCAGCAGAGGCAGCTCTCCTGAAAAGGGGTGTGTGGGCAGGAAGAGTGTTCCTACACAGTGTGGGATAGAGGGAGCTGGAGAAGGGTCACAGGGACACAGAGGAGCCTTATTTCTGTTCCTAAGCTTCCCTCACCTCTCAGATAACAGTCCTCCAGGGCATATCCACCCCATTCTCCCCCCACACCCGGCTCTTCCACACACCCACCCTCCCTTACCACTCCTCCCTCTCCTTTTAGAGCACATGTGATCCCTTGCACCCCGGGCACTCTAGCAGAGTGCCCTGTGCTTCTCCTCCTCCCAAGTGAGCAGACACACAGTGAGAGAAATAGTCATGGGTTGACCATGTTTCTGGTGTGCTCAGCAAAGATGGCTTTCTGCTGTGGCCCTAACAGACAGTCCCTGCTGAGCCCCAGCAAGACACCATACCTGCAGCAACATGAACTGCAACGGGTCCTCGGGCTTCTGGTACACCAGTTTTTCTGTGATCTCCTGAGACAGAAACAGACAGAAGGGAAGAAGTATTGATCCTTGGGTAGATGGGTGGCTGCACTTTCTGCTCCAACACTAGCTGCATTTTAAAAAGCAAGCATCTCTTTCATCTCCAAAGATGATCAAAGGTCCCTTTCTACTGCTTTTCTTAAGTTTACACTTAAGAAAGCACAGGAAAAGGAGGGATCCAGGGAAGGGATAATTTGGTCCAAGCTAGCTTTAAGCCCAGCTTCTCAAGCAAGCCTCTGGACAGAGAAGGGGAAGAGATATTTCACCTGAAATATCTGCAGAATATTATGTTTCTCCATGTACTTAATGGAGACTTCAAAGGGGTCTTCATACACCGTTGGCTGCTCCAATATTTCACATGTAGCCTCTGTCGGCTTGACTATAGTTGCCGATGACCCAGCCGCAGATGTTTTACCACCAACCTGTGCAGAGTCAGACATGTACATCTTGACTTTGAAACCTGGCAGTTCACCCACAGGTGATGTGATCTCACGTGAGTTTTCCCTGGATGTGGGAAATTCAACGACAGGTAACTGGTCCTCAGAACCTGGTGGTTTCTCCACAGCCAGCTGGTCTGCAGACACTGGCAATTCCACTACAGATGGCTGGTCTGTAGATGCTGGTGTTTCAACCCCAGGTAAGTTATCCAGTGATGGTGGGGATTCAACTATAGGTGCCTGGTCCTCAGACGGTTCAGCAGCTGGTGGTATGCTAGATTCCTCCACTTCAGATTCTGAATGCTCATTGGGCTCTTGCTAAAATATTTAACAAATAAAGAACAAAGAATATTTTAAACATGTAGCCCCGCAGACCAGATACATCACATTACTGCATCCTTCTGCAAATACTTAGAGCATACACTAATAGGGTTTAGTTTCTGTGACTGGTTCTACCCACACCTTCTGCCTGTGAGCCCACGAACTCCATTTAAGCTCAGGCCCAAGCCTTCAGACCTGGTCTGAGCGATGCAGTAGGTTTACCTGTGCCTGATCCTCACTTACTGACCGGTTTTCCTAGGGGGACTCTATGTGCATACTGTAGGTAGTTTCATCTCTGGATGGAAGCCCCTCGGATGGATCCCCAACCCGACTCATTACCTTGCCTTGCCTGGGACTGTTGGTGAGCCCTCTTACCCCGCACCCTGCCCAAGTGCTGTGGGCCCGTGCCCTGCTGCTTAAGGGCAGTGTCCGGCCTGTGCTGTGGCTGCGCTCAGCTCCCAGCTTGTCTTCCTCCTTGGTGCAGCTCTGGCCTTGCTCCCTGATAGCAAGCAGCTAAAATATGGGTAGGCTTCACCCATCTCCCCCCTGAGCAGCTGGCTGTGGACTCTGCTGTATCCATGCCCCACACTCCTATTCCTAGCCCCCTTTCTCCCCCTCATCTCAACGCCCCCCCTGGGGCAGAGGAGGTGGAAGCCATGACAGCTGCTCGCAGGTTTGGGGCCTGGCAGGTGGGGGTGCGGGAGGCAAGGATGGAACCCTCCGGGGCAGCATAGGGTGGTGCAGCCAGAGAAGGCGTGAGGGGAGAGGGGACCGGGACCACCGCCACCCTCCCTCACCGGCCCCCGAGTCTCCATGGCAGGGCAGGATCGCGCTTCGCCTCCCAACGGCGCCGGCACTTTCTGCCGCTCGTCGCTCGCCGTAGGCGGGAGAGGAGGCGGAAGACGCCGGGGAGGTTGCCGGGGAAACCGCCTCCCCGGGTCTCGGTAGGCGGGGCCGCCGGGGTCACGTGGGCAGCGAGAGCCGCGCTACCATCATGGGTTAGGGCGGAAGGGCGGGGGGCGCGGAGTTGTGAGGGGCCTGGGCCGGGGCCTGGGCCGGGGCCTGGGCCGGGGCCTGGGCTGCCC
>VYZV01021596.1:219572-256912 GCA_013401275.1 Pandion haliaetus | reverse complement strand
CCCCCCCGCAGCAGCTAGAGAGGTCTCTTGGTGCGTGTCAGCACCCAGCGAGCCCTCTGGGGCGGGATGAGGGGATGTCCTGCGGCTGCCTGGGGCCTCGTGGAAGCGAGGGGTCCCTGGCATTTTGTTTTGCAGGGAGCTGAGTCACTTCACTGTGAACTGCGGTGTCCTTGCGGCCTTGCCACGCTCCCATGAAGGACGCGAGAAGGCTCGTTTGTGCTTGTTGACCCTCACCGAGGTAGTGAGGAGGCCTGGAGGAGAAGGGCAGAGACAAGCTGTACACAGAGAGAGAGTCAGGGAAAGGACACACAGCAAACAGCTTGTAAAGAGAAGTGGGGAACCAGGAGGTAGGGTAGTAGAGCACTGAGAAATATTTACGTGTGCGTTCATGTGAGAGGTACTTTCTCCGCAGTTTTACACAGATCCTCACGGTGTGCTGCATAATGAACTTCATCAGAAAAAGCAAATAAATATTGCTGGTTTCCCCCACAGAGGAGATGAAAGAGAGAGAGATAAAAGCTGTGCTGGGTTACCACAGTAACCAGCTTCTGAAACGCTCTGGTTCATGCGCCAGCGTGACAAGAGCTGGGACTGAAACATGAGTGGCTGAAACTGCCATGAGGGTAGGTGGGGGGTGAGACGGAGTGAGCTACAGGACTTCAAAACCTGTGCTAAACTAACAGATAACACTTCCGTTCAGAGCAGCTCAGTTCGTGTGTGTTTTTTCAGGTTACACTGTTGACATTTTAAGAGAAACTGCTTCCCCCCTGCTGCAGCACTAGGTTCGTGACTGTGTTACCCATATCCTCAGCCACGCTGACCACTCAGACCATCTTGCACTGGAGCACTGGGGGATGCCAGGTCATTACTCAACTCTTCTGAGCCCATCTCGCCTCTCCCATTTTCCCATGTGACTGTGATGGTTCGGATGCCATGGGACTCCTGGCTGTTCAAGTGTGGGGTTTTTTGGGTCTGTGTTTACTTGGAAAGGTCTTGAAAGATGCTGGGCAAAATCTGTAAAATTGTTGAGGGGTCTTAGGCAGTTGGTTGGGTGGACTCTGAGGGAGATTTCAGGATTTGACTTCTTCAAACTCCACTGATTATCCCGTCCTCACATGGTGGGAGAGGGTACAGTATACTGCCTGGTGCTCAGGATTGTCAGTCTTTGATTTGTGGACCCTGACATGTTTCCTCTAGGAGGTGTGGTCCAATGGAGCAGGCTTAAGTTTACAGGCAGAATATTCACTGGTTTGTCTTGTGGACCCCTTAGAAATCATCTGTTTGTTCTTCAGTGATCTGTGCATGTTTAAACTCACATTTGCAACCCTTGTAGCTGTGAAGAAGTTTTTGCTTGATGAAGTCTTGCTGCCAGTCAGTCCGGCAACTAAGACAGCAATGTCCAGAAACAGTTGAGATACGAGTTAGATCTTCCCTGCCCTGCAGCTGAGTATTTCTGCACAGCTGTAATGCTCACACAGCTGGTGTATTGAGGGTCTGAAAGGAAAGCTGTAAACTGCTACATCCCTGTCATACTTCAGCGGGGTAGTGTTTGCTCTAGTAACTGCAGGTACAGTTTTAACTGAAGTAGGCGTCTGCTTTGAGTTGTGTGTGTATGGGTAGTTGTGTGCTGAGCCATCCCAGTGCTGTTTTCTCCGCTGCAGAACTTCTCCCATGGATTTCTCCTCTCCATCCTTTACTGGACGGGACTAAGCAGTTCTCAGCTGCCTGCTGGCTTCAAATAGCATCCTGCTGTGGGTAAATCTCGAGCTCCATGTCTTCCTGTCATCTGTGCCTCATTGGTTAACAGCAGATCTCTTCATTTCCAACCCCACTGCCTACTGCAGGGATCTGGCTGCTGGGGCTGGAAAGCTAGGATTTTGTACAAGGAAGTAAGATGAATGACTCCATTAAATAAACATCACTGCTTTGTTTATTCTTTCAAAAGAACAGATTACAAAAAGGAGAAGATGCATTTTAAATGCATTAAAAATTCTGAGCAAAATAATGCCTTTGAATACAATGCTCATGTAACATAAATCAGATGGCTTTTTTCTATCCAGGCACATGGAAAGCAAAAACGTATTATTATATCATTATTTATATGGCACCATATGCTAAGTCTGGAACTTAAAGACTTTGAAATAAATAAGAAAACACCAGCTGCAGATCAGCAATACGCTCCTTTATTGGGAGTCACTGTGTAACTGTGGCTATCATTCCTGCTGTTAAGTTAAAACTTAAATAAATTGTCAGAGAAATAAGATAGCCATTAGAGATTCAGTGTCTGTCTCCTGGGGACACTTTTTCTAACAGCTGTAACAAAGATCTGCTGCTGGTTTTGTCCTATCTGTGTAGTAACTCATTGTATTTGTCCCTGCAGTATCACACAGTTGTTCAGTAGAGATGGTTGAGCTGTTCACTATAAATAATGTTGGTTAACAATGCAGCCCCTTTTGGGTTAATAAATTACAATCAAACCACTCCTGAGCCTCTTTGATTGGTTTCTTGCAAGTCCGCAGTGAAGAGTTGGAACAAATCACTTTCCACAGTCTGTTCACTTTGAATATTTCTTCTTATTTTACTGAGCTGTAAATATATATATATAATAGCCAAATCCTGAAAATGCCCGTCTTAAACTCCTGTCACCTCATCCAGTACTTGAAAATCATAACGGGATGCATGAGATGAAACACATCAGAAAATTAAACATCATTGCTTAAAGGGGCAGAGGGTCAGCACCAGGCTGGGGAATTTGTCCCTCTCCTTTGTGCCGGAGCTGCTGTCGGGGCTCGGGCTTTCTCCCAGGCTGAGGTTGCTGGCCGGAGCGGCGAGCTCACCTGCTACATGATTCACGAGGCTGCTGCAGCCCCACGGATAACCGAGGTTGTGGCCTTGTGCTTCCCTGCATGCTGTGGCTCTGAGACTTTCTGACCTGTCGTTTTTTGCACAGTTGCAGCCAGATGTAGTTAAAGCCTTCCTGAGGTCTGGAGAGCAAAGAGCAGCTTTGTGGCACGGAGCTACGATCAAAAAAAGCCCAGGCTGCGAGGAAGTGGCGTGGGTCCTTGGAGAGACATCTCTGCGCATCCCATGTGCTGACCTGTGGCTCTGGGTGGGTCGCACGGTTGCCCGGCATGTTGGTTCCTTACCTGTATGGTGGGGTAAGTGCTCTCCCCTCCGTCCAGAGGGTTGTTGAGAAAGTAACTGCGTCACGGGCTGGGAGGAGAGCAGGTGTAAGTGCAACAGAGCAATGGGGAGAAAGCTGGCTCCTGCATGAGGTAGAGAGGGCAGGGATGCTTCCGAATGCGACGTCGAGGAGGGTACTGCAGCAAGGTGTCTGCTTTTGGACGGGCAGCTCTGAGAGTTTGTGTGCAGAGACGAAGCCCAGAGGATGCTGGCAAACCCAGCTCTTCCCCCAGTACGGCCTCCTGCTAGGGCTCTGCCTGCATTTCCCAGCAGAGAGCAGCAGAGCCTCATAGCTGCTCGCAGGGGCTCCGAGTGCATCCTCCAAGCCCACGTTGCAGTCCTTGCCACCACAAAACACAACAGTAAACCTTCACCGAGCTCGCAGGCACGTTTCAGACCTGTCAAGAGCATTGGTGCGGGCAAAGAGAAAACGTGTGCTTGCGATCCCGAAGGTTTGGTGCTTTCCTGAAAACTGAGGTGTTCATGGGGAACAGAGAGACCTTTCTTGAGGGGGTGGTCTCCAGGTTGCCTTTGTGCTCAGTGCCAAAAGGGAGTCCCTCAAGTATGGCTTCAGAAAGCGGGGAGGTACCTGCAGCAGGTTAAGCAAACCTCTTTCACAGATGACTGGCGTGGACAAGGTAACCCCCTGAGGTCTCCTTCAGCCCCATCTTTGGCAAAGCGGGAAAGAAACATGTTATTAGCTTCTGTGTTCGGAAATATTTGCTTCGGGAACCTGTTTAGCCTGCTTTAGATTTAACCCTTTCTATTAAAAATAATGTTTCAGCTGTCTCTTTCTTGTTCCCTCCTCACTTTATAATGTTCTTGGTGATAAAAATAAATGAAAAATGTGAGATACTACTTCTTTGCCAAGGTGTCAAAACTAATTAATCTGTGTCTAATTTAGGGAATGTTCTCCAGGAAAACGAGACTTTGTTCCCTCTTTGGAAACTTACCTGCTCTTCCTTGGGAGTTTAAAGAAGCCAAATTTGGGATTATACTGGAAGGTCCTCGGTGATATTAACTGGGGCCGTTTCTGTCATTCCTTAATTGTCCCATTCTAATTCCTGAAGCTATCATGGTTTTATGCTTTCCCTTGAGAAATAATCGTAGACCTTCTGGGAGGCCAAGCCTGTGTGAGGGAGAAGGCTTCAGTTTTGTCTCACCATCACGTCCCACCAGAGGGAGGGGATGCTCTGTTCTGACTGAAGTCCACAGTAAACCTTCATCCCATCCTCTCCCCATCAGCTGTGAAATCCCTGAAGGAAGGGAGAGTCCAGGCATGATGTTCACCCAAGGGAGTGGTGCCTGTGGAGGATGCTGGGGATAAGGATAGCAGCTGGGTAGTGGGAGGGCACAGGTTTGCCTTTTCGGTACACCCTGCGAACGCTGCCTTATTGCTGTGCTCCCCTCTGCTGTGAACCCATCTTTTGCCATGGGACAGGGAGGCAGGCATTGTATGGGACAGGCTTTTGGAAGGCAAATGTGTCACGCAGTGACAGCAAGAGCCTGGATAACCCTGTCAGTAGGTCCCTCTTGAAGAGGCTGTAATCCACAGGCGGTTGTGAGTGGCTTTCTGCATTCCTCAAAGCCCCTCTGTCCTCACTTTGCTGACCCCCCCCCCACACCCCCATTTGGCCCGTATGCCAAGCCAATTTAAAATGTGATGCAAACCCCCTCAGCCCTGGGGTCACTGAGCTGGTCTCCACAGCCCCCCCGCCACTCACACTGCGAAGAATCTGTCCTTCTTTATTGATGCAAATGATGCTTCGTCTCTGAATCATAGCTATACATGGGAAAGGTGCAATTAGCTGCTGCAAGGAGCCAGGCCTGTCTGCCTTGCCTTGTTTAACAGAGGCTTTAATTAAAGACCCCCTGATGCTAGAAAGCCACATTAATTATTCATCTGAAAACATTTACATAGAGTCCCCTGTTTCCCTTCTTCAATAAATTATCAACTTCACGTCTCCATAATTCATCGAAATGACTAAAAATACGTTGTCCCAGCCTCCATCACCTCCCTTCTTGCTCTGGCTTCATCTGTTCCAACTGTGATGGGTTCAGTATCTTAATGTGAAGGTCTCCTACTGCTCATAAGTGAAAAGGGGGGATGGAGGAAAAGGGGGAGAGGGAAAGATTTGTCCCTGCATGGGAGTCATGCAGATGGCAGTAGTTCTTCTCTTATTCTTTCCGACACAACTTGCATGATCCTGAGGTTTGAAGAAGCTCGTCGACTATTTCTAATGAGGAAAAATCCACTGAGTGGAGGAGAAAAGATGTTTCCAGGGCCAAAAGAGGCCTGGGCTTAGACAATTTCTGTGCTTAGCTGCAGATAGCCTGTGTGGCCCAGAGCCCAGCAGTTAATCTCCCTGGATCACCTCCATACCCCACCTGTAGACCAGGCCAGCAGTTCCCTATGTGCCTGGTAGAGGGATGCTGCTTTACTAATTATAAGCTGTTCCAATATAGGTGTTTTAAAGAGGAAAAAAGCAGACAGGCTTAGGCAGAGGGAGTTCTGCAGCAATTCACAACAAAGATGTCAGTGCAGGCACAACTGAGGGAAAATTCACTGCAAATAGTTTTCTCCAACACCTTTCACTTTGTGATAAAGTGAACTGTCACATGAGAGAGGAAAAAACCAGTCCTCTGAGGGCTTGTTTACATGGGGAGTTAAGACAAATTAGTGTGAGGTGTGAGTTAACGCGCAGAAGTCAAAGTGCATTAAACCTCTGTGTGGGTGCTTGGATACAGAAGGAAAATGGCCTTAGTTCACTATGGCGACAATTAAACAAAAGCAGAGTAAGGTCACTTTATCCCCAAATATCCATGCAGGGCTTAACATGCTTTAGTTCATGTGCATGCATTTCACATCTTTGGTTAATTTACCTTAACTTTCATGAACGTCCTAACCTGCAGGGCTTGGACAAGTGTGTACTCCACCTGACTCTGAATAAATACTGTTCTCTGCAGAACCAGGAGTGGTCTGCTGCCTACAGAAATCAGACCCGATGTGCTTTCCTGGGACCAGAGGGAGCCAGTGGCTAGGAAGGGGTGATCTTCTAAGATGGTGGGTGGAAGTGGGGGGGCAGTTTGGACGCTGGCAAGTTTCTTGGAATGTGGTCAAAGAGGGCATTAGAGAATGAACCAGGAAAAGAGTGCTGACTCCAGAGGAGTTTTCCCACTGACCTTTAAAGTTTGGTGTTTTCAGAAGGAAATAAAGAGGGTTCTGTGTTTGGACCTGAACACACACAGGGTCTGGGTCTAAGACTAAAATGGGGTTGAACTGATCATAAAGAGAGTGATACACTTATCTGAAGCATTTTTCTGTCGAGTTCTTTTTGCCCTTCCCTTGCCCTTGTTGCTGTTTTAGATGGTCTCTCTTGGCTCAGCAGTGAATAGCATGGTGACAAAACCCTTGTCTGGACATGAGAATGTGCCTAAATCTTGGGCACTGCTCTCTTGGAGCTGAGAGACCAGAAAGTCTTCCCACATCCAATGCCTGGAAGACAATCCACTGAAGTCTTTTTAAATATGAAGATGCTAGTTCTGGTTCAAGCTGTTTCTCATGAATTGGTGGAGGCTTGGGGGGCACAGGAGAGAAGTACAGCCATGCTCTGCTCTTTACCAAATACATGTTCCTGAGAGATGTGAACAATTCTACAGTCCTTACTGTAGAATTAATGTAATGGAGAGGAATGTGTGTGTGGACATATGAAACAGACAAATTTAAATATGCAGGAGCAGTATGTGTGGCATAGAGAATGGAGAGGGAGAAATAGGATTGTCAACTGGAGGAGATGCTGGCTTTTCAGAGGCTGACTTTTGGAAATGGGTCACTGGAAGTTCTTGTCCGCTTCACTATGCATGGCACGGAGTAGTACCCTCTAGTTTGTTAGCCCCAGCCCAGCTCTTGAATTATGAGTGGCTTTTAGCTTGGTGTGCTGTTAGCTCTGGGTGTAACCTCTTCCCACTGACCTTTTCCTTGGAGACCGGAGGTACCATTTCATAGGATATGCTGGAAAAGAACACCAACAGAGGTCATTCTGCTACTCAGACTGTAGAGGATGCTAGGTAGCACTGAACTCAAAGCTTTCCAGCATTCAAATGGAGCCAGATACTTAGGATTAAATTTACTAAGATATAAATATCATCTATTGCTTACCAATTAAATTATAGTTCAGACTATGTTATTAAGGGATCTGAATTAACATTCTTCTGGATATAAAAGAAACACATCTTTGCAGGCATTAGGAAAAAGCTCCTATCCTTCTCTTCCATCTAAGCAAATTGGATTAAAATTTTCCACAGTGAAGTTTTTTAGCACTTTATACTGTCCATGGAGACCCCTTAAAAATTGTCCAGGCTCTGGCTTCCATTCAGAAGTACATAAGTATCAGTCTTTAGCTACCTCACTCACAGTCCAGTGTTTACCATTAAATTCATATTGGCCTTAACAGGCTTTGAAGTAATAATCGGTGCTGTGTCTCCTGGGGGATAGGACAATATGTATTGGCTTAAACAGAAGGAAGATCTGGTTAGACATTATGAAGCCTTTACTAACGGTACAGTAAGAAAGCACAGGAATAAATGGCTCAGGTCCTTCTGCCTGTAGAGGAGTTTGGATGAACACACTGAAATGATCTTGTCTTCTCCCGGAAGGAAAGCTAAGATTGTTCTTTGTGGTTTCTTTCAACTTTATTTTCTATGATTCTGCATATGCCCTCAAAGTTTTCTTGCCAAAAGTGACAACAGCAGCATTTTCATTGCCACTGCATTGTCATTGAAAATGCTACCCCATCAGTGCCCCAAAGGAAGAACAGGCTGAAATAACAGAATGCCAATGAGAGCATCCTTTCTTTCCAAGCTGGCAGGAGCAAGCCATTTTGGAAGGTGATGTAGCTCTCCAATAACCCATGCTCCAGCTTCCTTGGTTGAGCCAAATTGTCTTCCTGACTTGTCAAATGGGAGAAGTGTTACCATTGTAATTAGAAACATTAAAGCAATCAAAATGAGCATACAAGCATAATTAAGGCACTATTGGTTTATGTCCCCTGCAGGCATTCTTTTAGAATAAATGACTTTTTGGTTTAATTTAAGCCTCTTCCAAAACATCACTAAAACAAAGGGGGAAAGGAATTTCTATCCATATATTTGCCAGTAAAACTACTTAGTTTTCAATCTCATAACCTAGTTTACACTGTTAAAATTTCCCCACACTGACAAAATCTAGAGGGTATTGCTGAATAAACAGTGTAGCTTTAAAAGAATAAGTTGGGTCTGGACAACAAGAATCAAATTGGAGCAAGAGAGACTTCCTTGGCTCTGGATCAAGCCCTTCATAAAAGAGGAATCAGCTCTGCTGTGCCAGCGTCGGACATGCTGTTATGAAAGTGCCTTATTTCCCTGTGAAGGAAAGGTACACGTAATAATTAACAAGGCTGGAAAAGTGTTTCCAATGTAAGTGGGTGGAAAAAGGGGAGAGGAAAATCAGGAACGTCTGGTGAGTATTGGGAAGCTGCAACTTTTCTGCCCCTCTGTAAGACAGGAGTAGGGTTGGCTGTGGAAGAGGTTAAGCCCCACTCACGGAGCTCACCAGGTTAAGCCTTGGAGTGAATGTTCAGCTCTGACTTTCTGAGGCTGAGCATCGGCAGAAAATAGCCACAGCCTGTCTGCCTTGGAAAAGATGGGCTCGGCACTGTAGGTGCACATACGTGGGGTGGTGGCAAAGAAGCACACCTACCACCCATTGGAAAAGTGCTGCCTGTTGGCTCATTCTGCCAGAGGAATACTTGGGCTTGTGAGCCTTGTAGTTGTGATGGCAAATTAAGCCCAAGAAAAGACACTCAGGGTTACCCATGGGCCAAGGCAGAGTTGCTGTACAGTGGGTTGTCAAAGAGTGGGTATATGGACATGCCAAAAATATGCATCTTCTGACCTGGCTGCCTTCAGCTCACAGGAAGGTTGAACAACTGGAGAAAGGGCAGATGGATTTTATTCGAGGTTGATGTTAACCTCCCCATTGATGGGAGGTCAGGATGTCTGCTGAGTATTTCTAGTAGTCTGGAAAGAAGACTCAAATTTGACCTTCTCTGACAGGGATTTGAGGCTACAATATGTTCTCATAAATGTCTTCCTCAGGGCCAGTCTTCCCTGTTTTGTTGTACTGAGGGTCTTCGATTTATCCTCTGATGAGATCCCACACAAATACTCAATCTGACTGGTACAGGCCTGTCATGGCTTAACCCCAGCCAGCAACTAAGCACCACGCAGCCACTCGCTCACTCCTCCCCCCCACCCCAGTGGGATGGGGAGGAGAATCGAAAAAAAGTAAAACTCATGGGTTGAGATAAGAACAGTTTAATAATTGAAATAAAATAAAATAAAATTGTAATATAGTAATAAAAATTGTAATGAAAAAGAAGATAACAAAAAGAGAGAGAAATACAACCCAAGAAAGACAAGTGATGCACAATGCAATTGCTCATCACCTACTGACTGATGCCCAGCCAGTCCCTGAGCAAGTGATCTGCCCCTCCCGGGCAACTCCCCCCAGTTTATATACCGAGCATGACATCCTATAGTATGGAATATCCCTTTGGCTAGTTCGGGTCACCTGTCCTGGCCATGCTTCCTCCCAGCTTCTTGCACACCTCCTCTCTGGCAGAACATGGGAAACTGAAAAATCCTTGACTTGGGATAAGGACTGCTTCGCAACAACTAAAATGTCAGTGTGTTATCAACATTATTCTGATACTAATTCCAAAATACAGCACTGTACCAGCTACTAGGAAGAAAATTAACTCTGTCCCCGCCGAAGCTAGGATAAAGCCAGAAACATACAGAGCCAGCTGTTGGTGGTGCAGATGGGAGGACATGGCCACTGGCTTTGAGGACCTGCCCTTCAAGCAGGGTTAACAAGGCCCCCATTAGCACCATAGGGTCACTGTCACTCATGGCTATTCCAGACTTAGCTGTTTGCCCACGAGCCAGAAGAGTGACAGCTCCACAGTCAGCATCTCCACTGCCAGTGCCCTGACTTGCGCAGCTGCTGTGAACTGCTGACTAAACTCATCACACATGTTCCTTCACTCAGATAACATGGCGAACAACAGGTACTGCTGCAGCTTCCTGGTCCTAGCACTGCCCTCACAGGTGAGAAGTGCCATCCGTCAGGATCTGAATGTCCTGGACAGCTGATAAGAGATGGGCAGCCTAAGCCATGGAGGTAGATAACAGACTCTTAGTTTTCATTATAGTTCTTCATGCTAAAAATGAGTCAATGGTGAGAGTCAATGGGTGTACCCTTCCTCTCCAAAACTGACTCAACAAGTTCCGGGATGCAAGGGTAATTTTTTGGCTCAGATGTGAGCATGCACATAAAGGTGAGAACTGTGGAGATCACAGCCGCCTTTGCTCTCTCCAGCTCTGGCTAGGATCTGCAGCCTTAGAGTGACTGGAGCAAGCAGCTGCCTTGTCCCAAAGCCTTGCCCTGTTAGCGATGCTGCTGCTTCCCCCGGTTGCCTGGCTTAGGACTGCTGCAGTTCCTGGCCAGGGAAGGAAGCACAGGAGAACCCTTATGCTGGAAGATCTCCTGCAGCACCTCTGCAGAGGAGCACAAACACCACTCCTCTACCTCACTTCTGTTTTTGTCCCCTGTCCCTGCTGAGTGTTGCCACAGCTGATCTGCCATCTGTACAGAACAGACTGATGGCTCTTTCTCTCGCCCCACACCCTCTGCAGAGGCAAGGGGCTGGTGACTGCCTGCGACAGACGTGCAAAAGGGCAAGGTGAACGTCACAGGCAGCACCAAGAAAATCCATCCGAAACCCTGTTCCATATGGGGAAGCACAGTTCCAGCTGTTCAGCTTTTGGAGTAAGCTGGCTCTGAAGCTGCTGCTACCCTGGCTATAATGCCAGGCAAGCACAGACCCATCAGAGCTGGTGAATAGGCGGAAAGCAGTGGGGGTAGCAGCATCACGCTGGTACAAGGAATCTCGTGATGCTATTGCTCCCCATGTTTATGCTGTTAACATCCAAGCCGGGTGGAGTTTAATGAGCAAAGGTAGATGAGAAAAGGAAAACAACTGAGACAAATGATGTTTAAATGTGATGGCTCATTAAACAAAAGCTCTCTGCTATGTTTCTTGCCTTGGTAGCAACAAAAGGGACAATGGCCATAAGTAAGAAGCAACTCGCTGACAACAGGAAGGGTTTCTAGAATGTAACACAATTTAGCAGCACCACCACCAATAAGCAGAGATATTTTGCCTCAAGTAACTCAAGTGAAGTGGTTTGCAATGTCTTTGCATGAGGCAGAGAACTCTTTTCAGCCCAAATCCTAGGAGCTTCTCACTGAATATCAAGGACCAGTCCTGCTTTCATGCACATCCAAACTCCTGCTGTCTCCAGCAGATGTTTAGGAATGCAGAAGTCAGTGCAGTGTGGGCCGTGGGTCTCATACTAATGCGTTGATGGTCCTCTATGGCCTGGCTTACCAATGCTTGCTTGTAGGGCTTTGATCCTGACCAGATGCTATAGTTTTTGCTGAACTGTAGGCCTTAACAGACTTTGAGAAGTTATCCTAATCAATCCCCCTCCAAAAGGCAAGAGTAACTTTACCGGTGTCCTTCTGCCAACTCTATAACCTGTTCCCAAAGCATCTGAGTGGTAGAGGCTCAGCAGACCCCAAACTGAGCAACTATTACAGCGTTTCATTGTCATTATCCACCTTGTCAGTAGATTGTCCTATCCAGCCAGGATATGAAGGACAGATTATTTCCTCCCTCTTTGCCAAAGCCTTGGTATCGATTTTGTAATAGACTGCCTTTCAGCTTTCCAACAACATGCGAGAAAAGATCTCCGTAATGTTCATCTGTCTTATAAGGCAAATGGCTACTCTGCATTTGTATAAATCATGAAACTGGGTGTGACCTTCTGCCTGAAAAAAAAGATGCAATCTATCATACTGAAGTTTCTATTGTGTTATTTATGAGAATGGTAAAGGCAATAGTCTTCAGACATAAAATACCTGATCCCACAGGAGCTTCCCCCAGTAAGCTCTTGAGCTGAGGAGGTGGCCCTGCAGTCCAGCAAGAGTGGTGGACGGGGCCCTGGGCTTCTTTGCCAATTCAGAAATTGTCAGGAATGAGAAAGGCTGAGTACATCATTACTTCCGATGTTAGGACATCTTGGATGGCAAGAGAATAATATCTTTACTGCTTTTTTCTTGTTTTCTGCATGCGCAACCTAGCCTTATCAGAAACTACATTTCCAGTCCAGGACTGGAAAATTTAGCCATTTGAATGCCCTAGAAAGTATGCTGCTAGCTCTCTCCATAAGAAAAAAATATTAGGAGCAGACACAGAGATATCAGATTTAAACACCTTAGTTGTTGGCCTTTGTGAAGGTCAGGCACCGAGGAACTAACCCAGATTCTAGGATTCCCACTGAAATGGTGGTGCACAACAGCAGTGGTACAGGCCCTTTTGTCGGCTGCGCTCTGCACGTGACTGCGCTGACATTGTAAACCACAGTAAAACAAATAACTTTATTGTAACTGCTGCAACAGAAGGTCTTCTGTCTCCCAAACATCATTTGCTCCAAGAGGGATTGAACTGACTTGAAAGCAGCTTTCATCAACACCCCTTCTGTTCCAAGTGAGGAGCTTGCACTGCTGCAACTGCCTATTCACAAAGCTCATGGGAAGACAGCCAGCAAAATATAACGTCAATAAGGAAAGTGCTTATTGGTTAAGAGATGGCAACTCTGCGGACAGGAGAAATGTTGCTGAGACAGTCTATCCACAGCGGGGAGCTTAAACATCCAGTTCTCACTTCTGTACCACTGTATCTCCTGTTTAGTGGATGTCAAAATGTTGCATTTAAGCAACATCTCATTTTGTGCCGACAAATCAATGGTCTGATTGACTGCCCTCAGACTGATTTTTGTTCAAAATTGCTGAAGCCACATTGCCTGGATGACATGAATCAGAGAAATTAAAGTCGCACTGATTACGATGTCATAAAGCAACCTGAGTCTGCAAAAGAGTAACCTATGTACTTGATATCAGGGCACACTGTGTTTGCAGTTGACACTTTGAAGGCAGATAGATACCTAACGTTAGTCAGAGCAACCTACAAGAAAAACAGGACCCAATGGTAAGGCAAGGCCAGCTGGACATGCAGTGACTGAAGACTGTTTCGCCTTGGCCTCTGGCAGTGAGTGAATTTCCTGAGCTTCTTACTGATAGCAGGCTTTAGCTCCAACTCCATTGCTTAAATGTGGGCATGTGGAAAGCTATGACATTGCAGTCAGCAGAGATCCAGTCAATGCAGGTGGTGCAGTTTGGAGTGCCGTGCTGCTCTTGCTGAAGTAGACACAGTTGGTTAGCTGAACGGCTCTCCAGACTCTGAAGCCTCCATTGACTCGGGTTTGTTTGACTGTAAGCAGACATTTGGCCCCAAGTTCACACATAGGTACCTACAGTCCAGACTCCTACACCTCACGCTGGCTGTAAGTGCACACAGTTTAACTCACTCCTGAGCTGCAAACCTCACCTTGGCGTACGCCTTGTGAATCAATAACAATAGCAAGCTCCTGTAAAAAGTGGTTACCAAAGCATAATCTCTGATTCCCTGGGAATATCAGCTTAGTATTTAAGACCAGTCCTTCCACTTCATTTCATGCCATGGGGATGTAGAAAGTATCTGGAAACTGAGTCCTGACCTAAATGTCTTGTGAATGGCGTGTTCACAAAACATTCAGTCCCAGAAGTTAAGAATATTTAAGTACGTATTTCTCTCAAACTTTTCACTCACCTTGCCTGTCTTATAAATGGCTGCTTCTCCTGGTTTTACTCTGATGGATTTCCTAGAGCTTTCTTAATTCTTTCCAGGTGGCCTCTCTCCAGTTTCACATCTACTGATGACCACATTTTCTTCCTGCATCTATTGAAAGCAGTAACCACTGTTATCTGTTCCAAAACACCTCCCCATGGACAGACCCAGGGGGCTTCTGATGACAAACAGCAATTTCATGCTCACTCATGTTATGCTGACATGTAAACCCACCAAGGATGACCGGAACAAATGGGACCTGACTGTCTTCATAAATTTCCTCGAGTGCCTGGTAGGAGGCAGAACATGCTCTTGCCAACGACCTCTGAGACTGCAGTATAAAAATAACCTAAAGCATTTAAAAAGCAACAAGAGGGGAAGGATGCATTTTATGTCAATTCAGTCAAAAAGTCTTCAGAATTAGTTGCCTGAAGTGTTTGGGAAAGCTGACAGAGTATAATAGCACAGAGACTATTTTCTTGCTTCTCAGAAAAGACAGCATTAATCGTCTGGGCTTAATATAGCCTTCCACATGCCAACTGGGTGCAAAATTATGGCTGGTATTAGAAAACCACTTACCATGTGGACAGGCTTAAAGTGCAATAAGCTGTGGGGTGTGGATGCAGATGGAGTATGCCTAAGGACATATAGTGACCTTGAGAATTGTATGCCATGTCTCTGGGGACATACTGCCTTTTCATTATGGACCCTGACAGAGATGGAGCTCTTCATCAGTGGAGGGGCAAGGAAGGACTTGGATTTGGAGTCCGGCTTGAATTTTTTGATCCAGGTATATCTAGAGATATCTGAGCACAAGAGGTTTACTGGAATTGGTTGTATACACCATTATAATATCTGTGTGCATAATACATAGACCAATATACGCCAGGATTGTGCCAGGGAGAGGATTCACAGCTCTGGGTGTTTGCAAGAACATCATGTATAGAAAAAAACACAGACATTCTCCATCGTCTTCTATACCCAGTCTGGCTTGATTGGTGTACGTTCTGCCAAATAGCTACATTTACTTTGATGGAAATGGAGCAGAAATATGGCTGGGTATCTCATCTTAGACTTTTCATAGCTTTGAAGAAGGCAGAGTATGATAAATAAGGTCAAGCCCTTTAACATCCTGTATTCTAACATCTGTACAACGCAGCTTAGAAATTGTTCTAGTATTACTACCTAGTAAAGTGGGCTCAATCGCTCAGTGCTTATGTAACACTTTTTTCTGTACATGAATTGTGCCTCAATCCTGTTTTTCTCTCAGTAGATTTTCTCAAAAGTTATTAAACAGTTTTGACTAAGAAGTTACGGGTTTTGCAGTGAATTCTTTGTTGTTCTGTCTGTAGTTGGCCTCCTTGGTTATGCAGTGATCTCCCTCTGTGATTTCTGATGAGAGGATTAATTTTAAGAGCATGATAATAAATACACTGTTGGTGAAGTCTTTTGGACAAATGTAAATCTTTGCTAAAATTAGAAGATATTCAGCCTAGCATATCCGTTGTTATCCATATACTGACATACAATGACATCATGCAGAGCGAGTCAAGCAGAAGGCTGATTGATGGATCAGGATTTTTGATAATCAACCAAAACTAGTATTTAGGTAATTATGTCTGTACAGGATGTTATGACATGTCTATCCTACATGTAGTGCCAGTTACCGAGACAGCTTCTCTTTATTACTAAAATATACCTTTACTGCCTTAAAACATTATGACAATTGTGGGAATTTCTCTTATTACTGAACCACCTGCTGCCTTGGTGAAGGTGACAGGGCTCAACTTGTGTGAGCTAATGCTGAACTGGAAGCACAGAGGAGACTACCTGCGGCTCCTCATCTGACTGCTGGAAGGATGGAAGGCTTGGCAGCAGGGCTGGAGTTGAGAGAAGCGACTAGAAAGAAGAAGGGGAAGTGAGAACATCCCAGGCACCACATCTGCTGGTGTTAGTGACCAAACTGAGTGCCACTGAGACCCGCTAAGCTGAGGGGCTGATCCAGGTCTCACCTTCCAGCTGGGAAAGGGGCCCCAGGGAAGTGGCTGGATACTGTGCCACCACTTGGCTATTGCAGCTATCAGGAGGTATGAGCATCCTTTACTGCTGCACACGCTCTTGCGCAAACCTCTCTCCTGTCCACAGTCAGGAAGGGAGAGTCGACTTCACAAAAATCAGCTGCTATGCACTTAATGTCGTGTGTTGTCATCACCAGCTGTGTCGGTCGTTTGTCGATATTGGAGATCCACTTTCCTTCCCAGCCTGAAACTGGGAAGCATAGCCGTGCTCCTCAGCGCTAGGCCACCATTTGGACTGTTCATGGAGGGTCAACCCTGTCTCCAGAGCACAGACACACATCTATCTCTGACCCTCCACTGGGAATCTTCCAACAAACTCTGTTGCATGTTTGGATTTGGGAAGAAGTGGCCTTAATTGCCTGCTAGACCTCTAATGTACACATTGCAAAAACTACCAGAGCCTGTCTGAAGGGCTAAATAACAAGGCACAAGGTGCTTGCTCTCAGGCTGGACTGCCGTGGCCATGCTGGTATTCAACTGAACCCTGGCAGTTCAAGGCTGCTCACTGTGCTCCTTCTGCTGGAAGATGCCTCACCGTTCCTGCTTCCTTCTCACTTTCCCCCTCCCCATGCAAGGCTCCTTGGCTTTTAGGTGGGGGCACGTCACGGCAGATGTATGTTCTCTTTTGAGACTCGCCCACTGTTTGGCTTAATTAATCCTGACACGTTGCAGTTGTTGTTATGGAAGAAATGTCAAGAGAAATTAGACCGGCTGGTAGCATGAAAACCAGGGAAGCCAGGGCTGTGCGGTGCCTCACTTTCCTTGAGAAGTTTGATTTGCTTTCCCGGCAGGGGTGGTGGGGGACTGGACGGCTGTGAGCAGAACAGGCTGACCTGTGTCACCCACACTTGGCACAGTCCCCTTGCACTGGGATCCACTGAGGGGGCAGCAAGGAACCATTCCCCAAATAAGCCCAGCAGGAGATCTAGCCAGCAGCAACTGGTGTGGCTGGGCTTTCGTGACAGCTAGGACAGCCCTGGGATTTAGCTTGGTTTAGGGTCCTGGTTCCCTGAAGCGTAAGGCTGTGAGGAGCAATGGAGCTTAGTTGAGCTCCTTGGGGAGGAGAGAAGCACTGCTGAGTTGCTTCTTTATCTTCTTTTATTCTATCTATGAGCACATTCATCTGCTGTTTCTCACCACTTCCTTCACCTTTATATCTATTGACTTGAATGATTTCATACACCAATCAATTCTGTTGGATTTATCAGCAACTTTCATGCTTTTTTTTTCTTAAAGCAAACAACCTTTGTATTTTGGTGTTCCATTAGACCATCACATCTGAGCTCTTTCCTTTCTGCAGTGATCTGATTTAATAAAACTAGAAGCTAGTGTAATAATACACAGTGCAGCTGCACAATGCGGATGCACTGTAAATACGTATTTCCCCCTATATGAACATCTCCTCTTCTGTGCTCTCCTGTGGGACATCTAGCTTGTAAGCCTGCAGATGCCAAAGGCCTGGAATAGAATTGCACTTAAAGAGAACTGGCTTTGACACTTAAATATCGCCCAAAGTTCAGGAGTGTATTTTGTGCTGCTTGTCTTGGGGATGCAAGCAAGAAAAATTTTGCTTCTGCTTGATGCATTGTCAAAAAAGTCTCTTTGTTCTACCACAGACAGGCACTTACTTGCCAAAGGGATGTTACTTATATTTAAATATTAAGAACAAGACCTTGCCATGGCATGGTATCTCTGGCTTGCCAAGCTCAGAAGTAAGTTTGGCTTCTAGTAGTGTAGAAGGAATATTTTACTCCTGTTTTGAACACACAGACTGCACGTCTTGTTGCAGGCGTTGGATGTCTCGCTCCTGATGTCTGTGCGGGGCTCAGCGCAGAAGTGCTTCTCTGGGACTCCTCAAGGGAGTGCACCATGAGCTGCACTGCACCAAGAAGCAGAGAGGAGGCCAGGAACTCAGAGACAAGAGTGGAGAGGAGGAAAAAGAAGGACGGTTTTGTGAGGGCCATGCCACTCCACAGGGGACAAAGGCATGTCTGCAGCAGAGGCGCTGGCTTTGGTAGCCATGATGGCAGTAGCTGCTCTGCACTGTCAGGCCTCTTTGCACTGCACCAGTGAGCTCCAAGCCCTGGGGCTGCTCAGGGGTCGGTCTAGGCACAGGGTTACCCCGGGGCAGGAGGTTGTAAGAAGCAGCGAGACGGTCATGGTCTCTTTCCCACTATACCTGTGTGTGCAGAAGAAAGCTGGGCTATTGCTGGCCAGTGACAGTCCCTCTAACCTGCAGCAATCAGTGCGTCCTCGCTTCTGTGTGTCAGCCAAAGCTCAGCTCACCCCTGTGAGAGCAGTCCCATGGTCTTGTGCATTGTGTTCCTCACCCCCTCAAATGATCACAGCATCGCTTCTTCTCCCTCTGTCATGGTCAGGGCAGAGAGGTGCTCTGTTGTGCTGTAGAAGACCTGGTTTGTGGGGACAAGCCGTCCTCTCTCACTTAGGGCTTGATGTGAGCCTTACTACACACATCCAAGGTGTAAGGGGGCAAAGGGAATGTGATATGGGGGCTATGAGAAACATGGCTCAGACACCAGTCCCTGATTCCACATCTATTCATTTTCCCCTTCACTCAACTCTTCCAGAGGTACTGCTCTGCTAGGTTGGATGTCATCAGGCTGCACAAAACACTTACTGTCGGCGGTCACAGCAAGTCTTCCTGTCCTCTGGGTGATGAGTTTCTAATTAATTTATAGAAAGAGACATGAACCTGGTAGGCATCACTGCTCCCTGGATCTTAATGTCCATTTGCTTGCTGGGAGAGCTTCAGGAGCTGTGAGTGTGGGCAGCAGCCTCACAGCCCTGTATGAAGGGCTATATGTGTATGTTTGCGTGGTGCTGATCACGCTGCGTGAGGTGGGAATGCACCTCTGCCTGTGTCTCTCTGTATGCATCAGGCCACTGCCTGAGCCGGGGCTGCCTTCTGCTGCTCTGCCTGGGAGAGGTGCACACACCAGGGCTGCCACACAGCACGTCTGCTTTGCTATTTTTTTGTGCAAATCAGGTGTATTTCACCAACCCAAACTCCCATGGCTTAGAAAGGGGCTGCGCTAGTCTAGAGCTGCCAGTTTAAGGCATTTTAACACGAGTGCACACAGAGCCCCTTGGTGCTCTCAAACTGGCCTCTGTCTTGTGTATCAAAGTATTTACCATCTGAACAGGTGAGATGCTGAAATCCTGGGAGCTCGAGAGCTGTTCTGTGCGCTCAGAGCTATCTCAGGGCTTCTCAGCCATGTCAGCAGGATTGACTGCTTCAGAGCTGAAGGACTGAGGCTAGGCCAGGGCTTTCGGGAGGAGCTGCTGTTGGTGGACCTTTAGAAGTTTTCCTCTTCTTGTGTCCTGCATGCCTACAAGTCCGTGTCCTGCATGTCTACAATTTCATGTCCTACAAGTCCTCTGCCTGCCTGAGCACAGCAGTAGCCAGCCTGGCTCAATGATTTGGCTTAGGTGAAGTAGGCAGTGCAGTTATTGTCCCATACTTCGCACCCCTTGGTCTAGCCTACTTGGCTCAAGAGCTGGGTGCTGCAGCTGATGGTAGCCCTCCTCCTTCCCTTCACTGCTGTTGGGTTGGGCACAGCAGGCCACTGCCACAAGTGATGTGGGCTGCATTGGCATCCAGACAGGTTTTGGTCGGGGGTGGTACCAGTTGTCTTTATCCCAAACCTCCACAGGTGAGCAGAGGTAGCTGTCCTGATGGAAAAGATAGCTGCCCCAGCTCACCGGCACTGCTGAGCTGTTGGAAGCTGCCAGCACTGCACAGTCTGCCCGGGTACCTGTGCAAGTTTCGTTCCCTCATCCAAGTTGTGCAAAATCCTCAAGCTTAGCTCACGTCAACCATTTTGATGGCTTCAACTAATCTGTTTGCTTTCTCCATGGCTTGGATTTGGGAATGTTCCTGTGAAGTGGTCTCCCAGCAGTGCTGTGTAGGCCCTCCATCCTCGCAGGGGCAGCAAGAGCAAGCTGAGGTACATCTGCTGTTCCACTGGCATGGCTGAACCTGAGAGAAGGCACCTCTCCATCTCCTGAAGCCTTTCTCACTCACAGCCTTGCCCTGCATTAGTTAAAGCAGCGCAATCTCCTCTCTGAGCTCTCTCATGGCAGTATAAAAGTGGCTTACATGTGCTTTTTAATTCATAATTTCCTTACAGACTTAACTTGGATCATCATAAGCTGTTTCCAATCCTATAGAGCGTGAATGAAAGCGGGGGGCCTTCAACTAAATGCGTGTAACACCAGCACAATTTTATGGGTGGGCAAGCTCCAAGCAACATGACTGAAGGTATGTGAATATTCACAGCCATTAAAGTCAAAATAGATACAGTGCGGATGGCCTAATAGGTTCAAACAGTGAATGCCGTAGCAGGAACTGCTGTCAGTGTCCATGAAAAAGAAACACAAAGTTCACTCAAAGAAAAGTATATTCACTGTGCATTATTCACCCAACCACAGCTTCTTCTCAGTGAGACTAAGCTGTTAATGGCTGGAATGGGGGAAGGCAAAGCAAAAAGTGCAACAGAAATGGCAATAGAAGTGAAACATTTTTTCATGTTTCACCTATTGGGGCTAAACTATTAAACGCGTTTGCTCAGGGTGGGAGGATGTGGTCTCCGTGAGATGTGGAGCCCTCAGGCAGGAACAGCAATGCAGAGATACCCCTGAGACTTTTCACATTGGCTCTGAAGGGTGCTCCAAGGATGGTTTTTCACTGGACCCCCTCGAAGGAAGGAGAGAGCCCCCCACCCTTCACTGTGGGACTGCAAGGTAGTAGGAATGGAAGGATTAGCACCTGGCTGGGTTGGGAGGGAAGACCTACTGATGGTTCTCTTGTCCTTATGCCCATGCTCTTGAGTAAACCACTAGGAGTTAGCTATCATTAGTGTCTCAACAAATTACGATAAGTTTTGGGGACCAGCTCCTCTGGGCGCTTTAGTAAACCTGGGCTTTATTAGACATCTTCCAGAAAGTCAGCAGAGTCTTTGCACATTTGCTTCAATGTTATTAATTTACAAGAGTTACTCAATTAGGAGAGTCCGCTAACTTGTAAAACTTTACTTATTTACACTGTTTCTTGGAGAAGGATTTTCTCAAAGGGTGATGATGATGAGCTTAGGCATTACAAATCCTCTTGCTGCTTTTGTCAACAGGCAGCCTGAGAGCATTAATCAGAGAGACACACGCTTCCCGGCGGTGGCTTCGCTCCAGTTCCCCACTGCTGGGCAAGACCCTGTGAGGCACCAGCTTCTCCCCAAGTCTGGAGGGGCTCTGCACACCGGCATGAGCTTTTCCCAGGGCTGGAAACCCCTTTTGAAAGGCAGCAGCAAATCGGGATGTTTCTCATGACCCCCTTTTTAGGCAACAGGCAAGACAAGGCTGTCTTTGCCTCAAAAGCAAAGCACTCTCCCTAAAGCGTGCATTTTAGCTCAAGGCAATTTTCTTGCACCGTACATGTCTCTACTGCATGCAGCTTCAGCTGATGTGGAGCATTCTTGGGCTTCAAAGCATGCTCCGAATTACTTTCCAGACAAGGGAAAATGGCAGTTCAAATTACTCCTGCAGGGAAGAGAAATGGAGCACAGGGTGAGGAGGACTGGGAGTGTTGTGACCTCCAAGCCCTCAAGACTGTCTTGATCACCCTGATGAGTGTGGCAAGCACTCCTTCTTTGTCTAGGAGCCTCCAAGTGATTTCAGTCCAAGCCAGTTATGCAGTTCTGCGTTATTCGCACAGCAAATGTGGTAGGTAAACGCTGGTGATCTGCTGCTCCTGGGAGGTGCTGGTATACATTAATGGTATGAGGAACTTGGCACGACTTCTGCCCTGCCCCAGCCCGGGGTGTTATTTATCCCTGTGTCACTGCTGCAAGTGAGATTTAACAAAGAGGAGTTTCTCATTCCTGCTAGTTGCTGAGATTTTGCTCTGGGCACCTGGTGAATCCTCATCTCCCTGGTGTGCAGACACTGTTGGTGCATGAAGCGTGAAGTTTGAACCCATCCGACAGACTGGGACAAGTTCTTCCTTCATGATGGATTTACTGAGATGATGCTGGGGAAGGTAAACCCATCCACCAGCTGGTTTGGGCAAGAAAGCCACTACCCCTGGCAGTAAGAAATAAGGGTAACATCCAGCTGCCTGAACAGGCAGATATTAGACACGTGGAGGCTTTGACACAGTTTGCGTAGAAGTGAATTATTGCTCCTTTGACCCTTTGTCCAGTGTCTGCTTGTCTGGCTGCTTGGACTTCTTTATGTGTTGTTCAGAGCATTATTCTGTGTATTGACATTTGCCACCTTTGAAAGCTGCAGGGAGAGAATAGCCCACTGCCTTCTTACGTGGAAAATGCCAATAATGAAATCAGATGCATCAGGTTCTCCCTTCACTAACAGCTCCATGGTTTCACGAGTGTGTTGGTAGTCTTTGCTGCCTTGAAGGGTTTTGCTTCTTGAAGCAAATTGATTTCCCCTCAGAGTCAACATGAAAGCAAAGTTTTTCAGCCCTGATGGTTCTACAGGTGCCTGTGCAAGATCTAATATATGTGTTAATGTGCATGCAAGGATGTTGCTAGGAAACTTGTGAGAGCTAAATGAAGAACTGCTGTTAATAGAGGCAAGCGATAGAGCCTCAAAAGTATTTCTTTGCAGCCTTGCTGATGTCGTTATTATATAAATGGGGCCAGCTGAGAAGCTGGGTTGGGTCATCCCCTGGTGTCAGCAGGCCTGCTTAAATAGCAGCAAAAAGAGGCTTGGTTTGGCTGTTGTAGTGGGATTTTGATGTTGGTCTGTTCCAGAGGCGGTTCACTACACCATCTGCTTCTGGAAAGGGCAGGTATGTGTTTTTTCTCTGGGTTAGCTGCTGGGGACTCTGCCTTGTTTCAGTGTGTTTATTTGGCACTTGCTGGTGACCAGTCTGAACCAGCCTGTTGCAAACCTGTCTGAGCCCCAAGTTGGGGCAGTACTTTCCCAGCCAGCCTGAAAATGTTTTGTGGTGTCCAGAGCACTGAGGGAGGTGACTTTTTGCCACTACCTCTGTCCCCAGTGAGTCTCCTGGAGTTTAATTCAGCTCAAAGGTTATCTTGAATGAGAGATTTTCCTCCCCTCCTTGTGGTGTAAGGGTCATATAGAGCCCAAGGGATGCAAAGTTAGCAGAGACTGCTAATATCTTACGTTGGGAAGAGGCTAAAAAACTTCTGGCTCGGGTTGCCTGTGGATACACTTCATACATGATTTTCCCAAGTTAACAGCTCTAAAAGGCATATTATTTCTGTAACAAGTGTTGTTCTTTCTGCCACTACTGACCCCAAGAAGCAACCCTTTTTGCTTCTCACAAAGGGTTAGGGAGTGCTGAACTTGCCTGTTTTGGAGAAACTTTAAATTGTGTGTATTAAGTACTTTCCAACCACTGTGGAAGTTAGGACTGGTGATCCTGGCTTGCTCCTGGCTGAAGCTGTGACTTTCTGCTACTTTTGCTTCTTTTCTAACTTCTTCAGTATATTGTACTTCCCTTAATGTCATCACTTGTTGCATTTCTTTGTTTTTTTCCCTAGCTGTTTCTAAAAAAGCCAAACAAATTAAATAAATTCCAGTAAGTAGCAAAGGTTTTCTTTGGGTATAACCATTTCTCTTGCTAAGAGTGACCTGCAGGTGACTGCTGTCAGCTGGAGAGGGGAGGTCTTTGCTGTAGTGTGTGGATGTGAGCAAGTTCTGTGCCAGATAAGTTTTTTTTGGAGTGAGTTGGGGATGGAGTCATTCCTTGTGTCTCCTGAAGTACATACAACTCATTTATGTGGCTCATCCTGAAGGAGCCCTGAATTTTTTAGCCCATTACGTGCCAACTACTATTGCAAAAAACCTCACTGGAACAATTAATGAGCTTAAAATGTTTATTGGAAGAATTCTCTCTGCCTTGGCTCCCTAGTGTTCAGGTCCAGTGACTTATTTTTTAATCTTGAAGACTTTGCGTGCCTAAAATATTGTCTGGGGTTTTCTCCATCTCTTAGCTGATCTAATAAAAATTAATTCCTTTCCCTACAAACTTTCTCAGCTACAGCCTAAAGCCTTCACAACTACAACAATGCTACTACTGTGAACAAAGTTGCCTCTATTTCAATGAATCCAACTGTGCAGAACTCAAAGGGAATTAGCTGTGCAACCATTTAAAAATGACTCAAATGCATTTCTATGCACAAAAAGTCATAGCATTAAAATCTTGAGTCTTTTCAGGACATATGTCCCCTTTGTGCAGCTGTGCCCTTCCCTAATAGCATGAACCTCCCATTTCTATCCCTTCACAACCATCAGGCATTAAAGATAAGAGGGTTTTTGTTGTACAGGGTTTTTATGCCTAGAAAAGCATCACTTGCCCAAGGCTGAATCTGAATCTTGTCTGTCCTGAGTGGGGATAGTTTTGGGGAGAAATGCCTTTGAAACTGATGAGTTATTTGTAACGCTAGAATATGTCTCAGTGAAGATGGATTAATGGGTAGAGTACAGCTGAGCTGGTGAAAGGTACATGATTAATTCAGTTTTGACAGGACTATCATTTATAGCCTGGATCACACCTCCAATTAGGCATATCACAGTCTTTATTTCTCCAGCTGTAGTGTCTAGGAATACTATACCTGAATGTCAGCCGTTGGTGCTGTACAAACAGAAATAAAGATACAATGTGAGAGAGTGCACCTGAAAAATGTTGAGACTATTTTGGAAGGCAATGTGGCTTACTAGTAAAATTATTAGACTAATGACGTTTTCATGCTTAATGAATTCCTGACTATTTCCATAAAAGTCCCAGTTTCTGTCTGCAGCCATTCCCTTGTGAAGGCCAACACTGATTCCAAGGAGAAATAAGCTAAGGAAGGCTATTTAAGGTGGCAGGAGGAGCACTGCAAAGGTGGATGTCTGGTGATGCTGTTGATGATGTGCGTTTTTGGGCCCCAGGGTCACCAGAGGTTGAAATTTTTCTCATGAGGGATGTGTGGGTTCCTGCCTTCTGGTGGGCTGAAACTGTAACACAGGACTATAGAAAAGGGGGATTTGCCTGTAAAGGAAGGGGTCTGTCCTAGGCAGAGACAGGTCTCGGTGCCTCATTTTTGGCATGACCAAGGCAATGAGGGATCTAGTTAGGCTGGAACTCCTGGTTCCTATAAGGGCATTAGCTGCCCTTGCTGTGGGCCCACCTCTCTACATCAAGCAGCCTAGGGATAGCAGGCTTAAACTGGAATGCTACCCCTTTACACTGTGGGGAAGGACCCCCCTGCCAAATGATGGCAAAGTGGATGTCAGTCAAAACCCCACATTGCTGTCTCCGCACCGAGGACCTTGCTGTTGCACCTCTGCCTGTCGGACTTGTGAGGCTGTTGTAGGAGCTCTGCTGTGTACCTCTGTGTCGCACCTCGGGGCTGCTGTTTGCTGCACAGCTTGTGCTCCCCTTGTTAGTGATTTAGGAAGTATCGCTGCATAAATCAGTATGCAGGGAAATAACTTTGCGTCTCTGCCAGGTGTCTGTTTTCCTGTAGTCTTCCCCAGTATTCCAGACTGGATTGGTAATGAGCAGAGCTATATTTGTGTGGAAGTGAGATGCCAGCCTCTTAAGGATTCATTTATTGGGCTGCAGGCCAAGGCATATTCTGGCCCTTGACTGCATGTTACTTGCTGCATTTTCCTAATCCAATGGGAAACGTTTTAAATTTTCAGTCCAACAACATGAATGCATCATTGCACAGTCCTCTGATTTTCTTACAGCAATGTATGAGGAATGGGGCTAAGGAGGAAAGAATGAATGGTGTTTTTTGGTCTGAGGAGGGTCAAGATCTACTCTATGGCTTTGGGCTCCTTCTGGTATAGGTAAGATAAGGACTGTGCTCTTATCTTTTTCACAACATCAGGATCCATTTTGGGATGCTTCTGAAAAATCTGGTTTGTAGCTGCTTGCCTTTACCTTCCTAGAGAAAGCCAACTGCTTTCTTCCCTTTTGGGAGAAGGATTCATCCTTGGAGATGACACCTCCTGGAAACCATTATAGAATGTAGTATCCCTGGTAACTGGAGCTGATATTTCTATATTCAGAAGAAATCTATGCCATCTTAAACTGGGATTTGAATGGATGGGGGAGGATAACTTCAGAAAAAGCTGCCCTGAGCCACTGGGGGTAGGATCAGAAGTCCATGTGAGGTGTTCAAATGTGACCTTGCACACAAGTGTAAACATAGTCCCAAATTCAGTAGTACCTGCATCATCTTTCAAATGGTGGTATGTCCAGGAAGGTCACTTAGATCTTTCCTGTCCTACGTACATTTTTAAATTGTTAAACTGTGTTAGTGCAGATACCACTCTGAGAACTTGAGCTGGTTAGCATGCCCTGTTATCTGGATGAGCTTGCTGTTGTTCTCTACTGATTAAATTGGATTGAGATCAAGTACTGTTGCAGTGATGTAGAGGCTTTGTTTCATTACCACATGTGAAAACAAGGAGAAGCTGAGGAGGCTTGGCTTCTTCAGCCTGGAGAAGAGCAGGGTCAGGGGAATACCTGTCTTCTAATGCATATGTGGAAGTTATCAAGAAGATGGAGGCAGGCCCTTTTTGCTGAGGATAATTAATCACTGGAATAGGTAGCTCAGAAGCTGTGGAGTCTGTGTCCTTGGAGGCTTTGAATAACTGTCTGGTCAAAGCCCCAAGCAACCTAGTCTGAATGGGATGTTGACTTTGCTGAAATTGTTAATTTGCTAACTATTTTTTTTGAATTAAGAATTTTAAGTTGCTGTTTTCCTCAGCTTAGTTGCCTCATAGGCAACACTTCTGATTCACAGCTTTAAGAAAAATCTTCCAAACCTTTTCCTTATTTGAGAAGCTTATACTGGGGTCTCTTGACAAAAAGATGCAATGTGAAGAAAAACACTTTTGGTAAAAAATCAATTGAAAAACATGGATATGGTCTATGCTCAGTTTTAGATGTGTCTAGACAGAGTGAATAACATTAGGGGTGGTAACTAGGACTTCTCAGAACTATTTCATATTCATATTCCAGTTGTACCCAAGGGCCTGCTGGTAATGAAGCCTCCCATAGGTTGGTCCAGAGCATGCCTTTGAGCAACATGCAAATGAAGAAAAAAGTGAATTTATTATTAAGGCCTTAATTTAGCTAAATTGAGTTGAATCTGTGCTACCAAACTGAAAACTCCAATTAGTTTCTTCAAACCCAGATGGACAACTACAGAGGATCAGGCTTTTAAGAACTGTGTGTTCCCCCAGCAGAACGTGCTCTCTCTGCCTGACCAATGCTTAATTGCTATTACCTTGTACCTTTTTGGGAGCCTGCTGTTTTCAAATGGACAGCCTCGGTGGAGGTCACATGCTTCTCATACTGATACAGCATAGAGAAATACAGACATGGTGTGATAACAGAGGCCTTGAAAGAGGGGATAGAAGGTGCAGTGCAGAGGAGAACAGGCATGGGGTGATGAGAAAAGAGGTGCGAGATACCAGCATAGACCCCCTGCTCTATAAACAGCTCACCAGTGGTCAGATAAAGAAATGCGTACATGAGAGCTGGGCAAAACCAGCGTTAAAGAGGAAAAAAAAAGAACAAAATATACTATTTGTAAAGGTTCTTCATATGTAGTTGTCTGGATTTTGGCTGGGACAGAGTTAATTTTCTAATAGCTCGTAAAGTTTTGGATTTAGTATGAGAAGAATGTTGATAACACTGATGTTTTCAGTTGTTGCTAAGTAGTGTTTAGTCTAAAGTCAAGGATTTTTCAGCTTCTCGTGCCCAGCCAGCAAGAAGGCTGCAGGGGCACAAGAAGTTGGGAGGGGACACAAGGCAGCGGACCCAAACTGGCTGAAGGAATGTTCCATACTATGTGATGTCATGTCTAGTATATAAACTGGGGGGAGTTGGCTGGGGGTATGTGTGTGTGCAGATTTTTGCTCAGGGACGAACTGGGCATTGGTTGGCCAGTGGTGAGCAATTGCATTGTGCAGCACTTGTTTTGTATATTGCAATTCTTTTATTATTATATTATTGTCATTTTGATTGCTATTATTATTTTCTTTCTTTCCATCCTATTAAAATGTCTTTATCTCAACCCACAAGTTTTACCTTTTTCCTTCTGATTTTCTCCCCCATCCCTCTTGGGGGTGGGGAGTGAGTGAGCAGCTGTGTGGTGCTTAGTTGCTGGCTGGGGTTAAACCACAACAGTAGTAAATCTGGATGCAGTGTGGACTTCCAGACCAAGGAAGGAGGAGTGAGATGCAAAATGTTGCTAGAAAATGTATAAACTCAGCTCCATATGGACCTTAGGTGGAGGAGGAAGAATATATCAGCATTGTGCTCTTCCCTGCAATGAGGAAGATGGGATGTTTGCCAGGAAGAGTGAAAAACCATTTCAGACTCTTTCCAGATAATAGTCTTTCTTTTTTCCTCTAATAATTAGATCTAGGCAAATAATATTTCTTTGATTAGACTGCCACCAACAGTGGCACTCAGCAGGTGAATGATAGCTATGAAAAAATAAAACAGAAACAATGTCCAGAAAAGGTAATAACTTCCATGGGCTCAGCTTTTTGCCCTCTGGCATGAGACATTCTCCTGCCCTTCCAACTTGTGGTACTCCATAAGACCAAGCTCTCCTTGTGATGTTTCCTGGAGAAACCAGCAAGTGAGAGATACCATAGGCTGCTGCCAACTGTAAGTCAGCTGGCACTAGGGGAATATGTGAGATGCAGTTTTCCTCTAAGGCTGGGGGCAAGCACACATTTAAATTGCTACCTCTGCTAGCCCAGTCCTGAACTTGGGGCTCTACTTGCTGCATCCTTATTGTTCTCTTAATGAGAGAGGGACCCTGTTATGACTCCTGGAGACTTGACTTCTGTGTGCAGTGGCTCTGCTCAGTCGTGGCTCTGCTGCAGCAACAGCTACAAAACCCAGAAATGCTTTTGTTGGTGTGACTGTTCTGTCCCAGACCATTTTGCTAAGATAAGCAAGAAGTAAGGGAACTGGTGTAGTGGGTTTTGTACTGCTGAGTGAGGCACCTTGCTGAGACTGTAGCTCTCATTTCTCATACTGTAACAGTGTTGTTGAAAGCATTCATTTTCATTCACCTTTAGGAGTTTAATTTGCATAATCATTTTTCTTGCAAGGCTTCAGAATTGGCTGATCTGGACTCTCCACTTCAAAATATCTTAACTGTGCTTTTCAATATGCACACAATGCTGTGAACTAGAACAAAACGATCTTGTTGTGTTACCATAGAGACATCCAGGGTCTAAGAAGGGTTCCTGCTTGAAATTGGACTGTTAAAGGGACAAGGGGCTGTTAAAATTTGATGGAGGGCTTAATCCTTGACCAGGCACTGGTATAAATCAGTGCCATCAGGGTGAAATGAACTGGCAGTCCCAATGTAGTCCTTTACAGACAGCACTCTTCAGTCCAGCTGGCCCAAAGGGCTGTTGTCTTGGTAGATTCAGAAAAAAGTAGTGGAAGGGGGGGGGCAAGGTCCAGGAAATTCACTTAAATGCTAAATCACTTTACGCTTTTCCTTCATTTTCCCCCCTTCTTTTGATTTGAGTGTTAATTAAGAGGCTTTCCTTTGCACTTAGACAACTCAATTTTGCTTTTTAAGCATACACTTTTTTTAAGCACCACTAAATGAAGGCAGGGGTGAGGGAAGGTGCAGGGCTGACAACTCTGCTCTGGAGACTGAAGTCCTATGTTCACAATTAAAGGCAAATAGTGGGACTATAGCTGCATTCTTGTATTGACCTGGAGAAAACACGATTTGGATTGAGAGGACACTACCTTCTATGAGTCTGTCAAGTTTTTAGTGTTGGTGCTGTAATTGCCAGCTATAATGACCATTTTGTGCAATGGAGGGAGAAGAAAATGTCTTGCTATATACATAAAGGGAAGCAAAAATTGGTTGGGAGTTGATTTGGCCACAAAACCTTTTGGCAGTTAACATTGTCTTTGCTTGGGACTTGCAGTGTCTGGGCTACCTATGGGAGCATCAAAAGGGTGCTCACAAATCCTACTTGCCAGCTTATTTAAAAGCCCTAGTGCAAAATGGAGAGAGGCTGTGCTCTACCCCATGTTAGTTAGTTGATGTGGACTCTAGAATTATAATCCCTAAATGGGCATTTGAAAGAGCATTGGTGCACATGTTTTGAAAATTCACCTTTTGTCATTGTGTGACTGTGGTGGGGGATGCAAATCTGCCTTGTGCTGTACATGGAGTTATTCCTCTCCTCCCCAACAGTGGCTGCTGGTTCATGCTCTTATGATTGTCTGGTGAGGGCAGGGTTTAATCCTTCCTGTTGTCCTTAAGTCAGCCCTGATGACTTCTTCCTCTGGCTTAAATCCTGACCCTGATGGACTCATGTGATGACTGTTCTGTTATGTAGCATGCATGGTAAGGTCTCTAAGAAAAGACAGTTCTGCTGTCTTTGCTGTGAAACAAACCCTTTCTGGCCCAGGCTCATGTGCATTGGGCACACCCTGCCTTGCATAGGAAGCCATGGCATATTGTGCCAAAGCAGTATGTTCAGCAGAGCTACATTTGTGCGCATCCAAGATGCTATTAACTCCTCAGGCGCCATGTACTCTGACAAATACCATGTGGCCCATGGCTAACACTAAGAAATGGCAGGCAATACTGTCAATAATAGCTTGGAAACTTGCATTCCTGTCAGCAGTGATTTACAGGGTGGTTTAGAATCCTTCCAGAACAGGTGAAAGGAAGATCAGCTGGCATGGGCTCAGGGCAGCTTCCCAGCAGCACAGCAAATGCTGCTATGAGAAGAGGTTTGAGTCTGGAGTGGAGCATGGGCAACTAGGAATGTTAACCAGCAGGTTGTGTCAAAGTGCAAGCTTATGTTTTGTTCTTATATTACTGTAGTCTTATGTTGCTTCTAAACAGAAGACTTCATTTGTTGCCACATGGCTGCTTAGATTTTGGAGGACTCACCCTTGGGATGTGGTTGGCTCCTTGTGTTGGAGGATCAAGTCAGACCCACAAGACGCTGAGCACTTGTCCCATGAAAGCACTGACAGACAGGAATGAGGTGCACGCTCTCCAAAATTTAAGTCACTTTGGTGTGGTGGTAATAAGTAGCTTCATGCTTTATAGGTGGGAAACCTTGCCCAAATTAACCTCTAAGCTAGTAATATATAACACCCCCCCTCATCACTGCATGGGCTACCTATCTCATTTACGGATACACTGCACTGCGAATACCAAAAATCTGGTCTCTCTTCTGCCTCAGTCCAACAGAGTTGCTTTGCTCAGCTGTGGAGTACCATGGACAATATTGTGGTCCCTGAGCCAAGCAACCCTCCTGAACTGGGAAGCAGCTATGAGGGTGCTACAGATACACGCATTGCTCTACGGGCTTGGCAAAGTTGGTGTTTGCTGAATGTGGAATTCTCTGCGCTGTGCTCTCCAGACTGTCCTGTATATCCCCAGGGTTTTCATCATTACCTGAGATCCCTCTGGCCTTTCTAGATAACTTGCTGGATTAAAAGTTATTTTTGCAAGTTAGCCATGCAGGCACCATTAGTGACACCAAGATTAAGCAAAGTGGCTGTGTGTCCACTGTTGCAAGGACTTTAGCCTCTTGTTTTCCTGCACTGTCTATTCCTTTTTAGTACTCATAGGAAAAAACAAGTGGCTGGAAAAACACTGTGTGGTTACTAGTTGCCAATGAACATCAAACAGTTAAGAAATGCAGAAAGCTGCAGTATATTTTATTAGACCAGTGGATGTAATAAGGAAAAAACAGCTGAGTTTTCAAGCATGGAAGCCCTTCAGGTCAATGTGCCCAAAAGTGTGTTGGTATTTTTCAGCTACATCAGGTGGTCTAGTAAAAGTTATTGCTTCTCTGTAGAAGTTATTGCACCTTGCATATCTTTAGACCATCACAGCCACACAACACTGCTACTAAACAAGATTCTCGAAGACCCATTTTGTATCCCAACTGCAGGAATATGTCCACATGAGTCTTAACTTTAGTGTATTTCTTCTCAATTTTGCCATCTATTTATTTTCTGTCACAGCTGTGTGTAATAAATTCTTTCAGCAATTCTGGAAAAAAATGGAAGAGTGATTGATTTCCATTTTCTGAGCTTTATGGGGTGTGCTACTTAGAAGACTTGTCATTACCACCATTTTCTGGTGTTTAGTGGAAGATTTAATTCACCTACTGTAATGATTTGGGGAAATCTGTCGATGTACAATTTAGAAAGTTATTATGTAAATGGCAGCATTGTGAAATGCTTTTATGTGGATGCAGCATCCACCATTTGCTAACGGGTGGCAGCATGTCTGACAGGGTACAACGGACAGTTGTTAACCACAGCAAGAACAACATGTCCAAAGAGAAGATTTAGTTGAAGCCTTGGGGAGCAATTTGTTCCAAACATGTCTGTGTAGACTGGGTTGGGGGGAGTGGAGTGAGAAGATAAAGGATTTCAAAATATTGAACAAAAAGCTTTGGTTTTCTAGATGTAGGCTGAAACACTGGGCAAGAGGAGGGGAGCAGAGAGGATTTTGTAGCTGGGGAGGTTTGCTTTTACTGTGGGAGCAGCCAAGTAAAACTCGAAGATGTAGAAAAGATGAAGAGAATTGACAAGATTGTGGATTAGCTCAAAGTGTGTTGGGACACTCCAGGGATGGTCAGAAATCACAGGGGTGGGATGCATAGAAATGCATTTATTTCCCTCACTGCTGAGGAAAGGAGCACCTTGCAATGCACTAAGTAAAGCTGGGGTGTCACAGGTACTACGTGTCTGTGATGAAGAAACCAAACCAGCGTGCCCACGAGGGTGGCAGGGTCTAGGGGAAGCAGTGCCTCAGCCCAGCTCCCGAGTGCTTGTGAAGCTTGGCTGTATGGCTCCCTTCCCATCAAGGGGGACAGGCAGAGAGAGCCTGCTCCCAAGGTGTGGGTCAAAGTGGCTCTGGAAAAAGAAACAGCGCAGTGGCCTACTTCAATGCCGTGAAGTTTGAAAGTACGCCTAATCCACACGGGTTTCCATGGACACATCCGCTGCTGCCATCTGGCATTGAAGGAGTGCAGAAATTTGCCTGTTATTTTGGGGCTGGTTTCACTCGGATATTCCCAAGGTCTTGCTATGTGGCTGATGTGCAATCAGAGGTCATTGCTGTGGCAGGGATCAGGTTAGCCGGACAGGCAGCGCTTGCCTGAAAGCCTATGTTGGCAATGCGTCGGGCTCATGGTGCCTGTGTTGGACTGCACCTGACTCTGGACAGTGAGGGCAGATGAGGGTAAAGTAGTAAATACCCACCTCTCCCATGGCCTGAGGCTTCTGCTGATTCCAGTAGGTAGGCTTTCATAACCACAAGCCTTTGTTTTTTGGACAGTGTTCCCACATTAACTATCCCTGTGGCCAGGAGGGGGGGGAAAAAAATAATCTCCTGGGACAGATGAGTTGACAGGAGTATTGCTGTTTCTTCTTCTGGTTAGTGACATCTGTTTTATATACACAGGTGTTCAGCAAAATAAATCTAGGGCTTTGTTTTATTTTTTTATTGAAAAGGTACAGAGATAGTTAATTGGGTGTATCTGAAGGTCTGTTATATTTCTTCTCAGATAGGATTAAAACAGTTCAATCTGCAAACTCTTATTTCCTCTGTCAAAAGGAGATAACCAATTCCACAGACTGAAGTTATTAATGATCAACTGGGTGAATTTTATCCATCTCTTTATATCTTGGAAGGACACTTCACTGAAGCTGATTTTGATCAATTTGTAAGCAATGTCACCTTTAATAAATTCCCATCTGACAATAGATAACCCAGTAACAAGCTGGGAGACAGCAAAGGTGATGCAAGACTTGGCATCTGTTGTAGCTCTTGAACCCACCTGCATCCCCACTGGGTTTTTTTAGAGCCATGCTAAGGGAAAAGAAATAAAAAAAGCATTGTCCTGGAAGAAAAGCTGCCTTTTCAGATTTGATTCAGAAAGATGTTTTTCCCTGAGACATGAGAATTGCATTACTTATCATAATTCTTTCAAAAGAAAAAGCAGGTGGGAGTGGTTTAATTTTTTTCTTTTTCTGTCCTTGCCCAGCCTAGCATGTAAAGTCTTGGCAAATGTCTTGGCCATTCGGTTTAAGGATCCCGTTCTGCTTTGTGAGCAATGTAATGCAACTGAGTTCTGCAGTGGTCACCTGCCAGCATCTGATGCTTGGGATATCGTGAACATATCTCCTCTATCCACAATGTGCTGCTATTCCATCAATGTCGAGGAAGAGATATAGATGCTTGCTGGTGGGAAAATAGAGTGCAGGAGCAGCAAATACATGTCTGCTTGTAGCTCTAGCATCCAACTGGCTGGAGTGTGCTGCACTCACTGAAAAAATGGTTGGCGTAAGGCTAATATTTTGGGGAATGCTCAAGGGCAACTCAAGTAGAAAGTCGGAGTTCCAGGAACAACATCTCCTCGTCCACGTCCTTTCTGTACAATCTGCAAGCTATTTTTGGAAGTGGTGGTAAGGTGGAGAGGGAGCTAGGGTGAGAGGACTGACTGGTGCATCTGAAGATTATTATTCCCTGTGGCTGCTCCATCCTTCTGGAGCGTGGCCACAGATTGTCCTTGCAATTGCTGTGAGAAGCAGCTAAAGTCACTTGCTGTGTCACTGTTATGCAGGTATGACATAGTATCTGCTGCGGTGACCAGATCCTAAAGGTGACTAAAATACTCCCTGCTCCTACCAGCTTGGGTCAGAAAGGAGTTATTTGGGTCTATTCTGGGCAGAAATGCTTTCTCTGACCACCGGGCTCTTGATTCACGTTATGCTCACTGTGTTCTTTAGGAAGCACATTAATTCAGCCACTGTACAGGGCGAACTGATCTTTGCTGTTTACCTGCCAGCTGATGCACAGCAGGTTGCAAGGAACAGTCCAAAGCGAGCTGGGATGGCATTTGCCAAATGCAGGGTGTCCTTATACTAAAAAACACACTTATTTCCATTAGGTCAAGGGAGCCTCTAAGTCTTGGCAGATCAGGAAAGCAGTGCAGTAGTCCTAGGGAGAATATGCAATTTTTCTTGTTTGTACTTGATTTGTCTTTGCATCTTTTCATCCCCAGAAGTTATATGAAGGAGTAAGGGCAGTGGCAGGCCACTCCGCCCAACATGCTCTGTGCTCTCTGACGTTGGCTTTGGTGAAGGAGGTTATGTTTGGCAAGAAACATTCAAGAGCTTTCATTGTAGTTAGGAGTGTGGACATACAGTGACCACCTGGAGGAACTGAATGGGTATGTACCCACAAGGATGGGGGTCTCCTGGAGCTGCTTCCTCCATCTTCTTTTCTAGATGAAAAAATATAGCAGGTCAGCTGAAGGTAAGAGAAGTGGTCTGAGGGAGTCTGAGAACTTCAGTCCCCATATTGCTGGAGAATGAAGGAAACAGCTGGGCTACGACTCTTCCTTCAGTGCTTTTCTGAAGTGTGTTATGCTTCAGCTGCTTGAGCCTTTGCCAAGAGCTGGCTCCTTAATGGAGCAAAACTATCTCTTACCCTGCCTGTGGCAGGGCTGGAGTGCAGGGTGTTTTGCAAGAGTGCTAGACCTATGAGACTGTCCATGTTGTCAGGTTTGATGCCTGAGGACATGCAGCAGGCACCTGACACCTGGAAAGAGACTGGGGCTACATCCCCTAAATCACCATGTGGTGCCTTCTCACCATTGTACCATACCACTCATTGAATGAAATCCCAGCCCACGTGGGAGTCGTCAGGAGCTTTGCTGCCTGATGAGGGCAGGTCAACCATTGCTCCTCATAAATTTTTTCTTTTTTCCCAGAACCAAGAAAATCAGTAAACCTGGACTGCTGGGGTGACACTTTTACCTAGTCCTCTGGTAGAATGGTGCCAAAGCTTGATGCATGGCAAGGCAGAGCTTAACCTAGGCTGGTTAGATGGTAGCTAGTTTCTCACTTACTGTTTCCACGGGTACCAGCTTACCTTTTTCATGTTGTTTAAAGTAACTTCTGTTCTGCTACCCCAGATGCTTTGCCTTGTCATCATTCCCAGGAGCAGCTCCCACATTCTCAGTGGGAGTACAGCCACATAAGGGGTGAGCGCAGCTTTTGATGCAACTGAGGAGGCAGAAACCTGAGAGGTGCTGAGTGATAGGGTAGGCTGGGCATGGGGATGCTCCCAGGGCTTCTGGCTGGGAAGGAGGTAGGGAGAAGCTTCACAAGGTGGATTGGCTGCCTGCAGGATGCAAAGGTTGTGCTTTGGTGGGGAGGAAACTTTGGTTGGGGGAATGAAGCAATCGTGCATTTTGCAGAATTGTTGGGGGACTTTCCTAGCCAAACTGCTTATTTTCACAAAGCAAAGCTAGCGTGGTCAGATTTGGACAGGGAGCTGGCTGTGTGCAGGGAGTCGGTCTGTGCGAGCTCTCTGCTTTGAGCCTTTTCTTGGATCACCATCCTAAATTTGGAAGGGGCTCCTTTCCTCCCTTCCCGCCCTCTTCTGTGCAGGCTTGATGCTGGATTTTGACTGCTGTGTAGCCTTAGGGACTACAATCAAGCTCATGACCCTAAATGACACAACTTGTTGGTGATTCTTGCGGGGCCCCAACTCCAAGAACTGCCTTCAGAGGTATCTCGGTCTGGTTTTCAGGCGTGCTGAACGCTCATGTACCCCACTCTTGAATAGCGGAGTAAGGGCGGCTCATACCTTCCAACAACAAGCTGGTGATGTTTATACTGTGCGCTGCAGCGGTGCCCGGTCCCATGCAGCCCGTCCCAAATAATTTGCTGTGTGCTGCTGCTCTCCTCTTCCCTGCAGCTGTAGGCAGGCCCTGGAGAGAAACACCCCCGGCGCTGAAGCTGTAGAAGCTGTGGGGGTGCGATCTCCAACCTGTGCCGGACTGTAACTCCTCACCCTGGCCCGCGTAGCATTCTTACGGATGCGGCGGGGACACACACACACACGACACCCTAAATTTGTGGGTGGCCAGCGCAGAGGAGGAGGAGGGATGGTGGGATGTACCGCTGTGTGCTGGGACGGGACGTGCGGGGGCTGACAGCCGCAGCCCGGCGGGTTGCGGGGGCGGCTCGGGGCCGCCAGGCTGCGCTCTCGGGCCGGTCGCCGTTCCCGCCGCCCTCCCCGGGCTACAACCGGGGGCTTTGGGGTACGGCGGAGCGTCGCTGGGAGCGGGCGGGCGGTCCCGGGACGGCGGCGGTCCCGGTATCACCCCTGGTGGTATCTGCTGGGGAAGGGGGTGGGGGGTG
>VYZV01021596.1:156427-219123 GCA_013401275.1 Pandion haliaetus | reverse complement strand
TGGGGGGGGGGGTTCCCCCGGCGCCCACCCCACGGCGATGCCCCGTTCCACTGAGCCGGTGGGGAAGTTTATGGTTACGGTCCCACCAGTGATGCTCGGAAATGCGGCGGTGGGTGAGGGTTTTTACAGGCAGGCACGGGGAAAGGAGCGCTGCTCCGCTCGGTTCCTTTTGCTGCCTCCCCTGCACCATCCTTCTTACTATTATTATACTGAAATTTTTTTTTTTCTGCTTAACATGCTGTAAAACTTGCTTTAGGCTAGGCTTTGTTGGCTGGGCCTAGCCCCTGCTCGATAAGCTCACCTGGGTGGAAAACTCTGGTCTAGCCTTCAGGCCCTGAGGCAGCAGGGAACTTTCTGCAGAGATGGTGACAGGCTGCCCAGAGCCCTCTGTGTCCTCCAAGGGTCTTCCCCTGGCCTCCTCTACCTCTTCCTCCCAGGTACATGGCAGGCTCCTTCATCTCTAACTGCCTGCCCCTGGGGATGTGGAGAGATCCAGACCCCTCCATCACCTCCCACCCCCAGAAACCCTTCCGAACTAAGGTGTGTACCCCAGTTCTCTGTGTGGAGAGGGAACAAACTGCATGACAGGTGCTACTCACATCACTTGGTGCATTGCTGGAGAGCACTAGGAGATGCTGCAGTAAGGGCAACAGAAGAAACTACAGAATGCAAAATGTTCAGGCTCATCTGTTGATCAGGTGGCAATGCCTTCTTTCAAGTAATGCCAAACTTTAGAGCAGGCCTGCTCAGTTACCTTTTGTTGAGGTCTACAAAGTAATTTTCTTAAGGTCTGCTCATTTTATGCAGTGGTCCACTAAGCAGTTTTGCGGAGGTCTGCCCAGCAGTGAGCAGCGTGCAGCTCTGCTGAGCCAGCTGGGCACTGCTGCTGGCCACCTCTGCAGCTGGGAAACTGGGAAACCTGCTGCAGGTGATCCCTGAGAGAGCAGGAGGACAGTAAGAAATGATGGGCTCTCCCACAAGAATACCAGAGATGTCTCAGCAAGGTCTGGAAGAAATTTCCTTGCAGGCTGGATCTGGATGGAGTCCGCTGCTTGGGTAGCAGTGCCTGGCTCTCGCTGCCCTGTGAGGTGCAGCAGGCCATTCCTCTCTGCCCTGGACCCGCCGAGAAACAAGTCTCATGATGGACAAGGTGAACTTTTCATAAGTGCCTCAGCCCCAAAAGCACCCTGAGCCCCATTCTCAGAAAACATTTGGGAGTCCGAGTTGCATGCATTGAATGGAAATTGCACCTGCTGATTTCAAAGAGATGAATTATAGAAAAAAGTTTATTAGCATTTAATCGAAAGAAATAATCTCAGCTGTTTCACCTTCATGCTATTTCTTTACTTTTTGAACTTTTCAGTTTGGAAAGTGAGTTCAACGACTTTCAGGTTCTCAATGCCACAATTTTTTTGTCTGCAGATGTTGCAAAGGTGTAACTGTCTAGAAAGTTACTGTGCCTACTGCAGTTAGAGGCATATAAGTGATGAAGCATTTCTGTTATGTGATATCACTGCAAAAACATAAAACAGTAACCAGATTTAAGGTTAAAATTAAAGGGGTGTTTAATTATCTCTTTAGGCGAAAAGATTGACTCCATATTTAATTTCCTTTTTTTGGTTGAGGGCATGTGGGGACAATGACAATGGAGACAACGAGGCACAGAAAGAGACCTTTCCATGAAACTTTTATCTGTACTAGTGTAGTAGTTTTTCTTGTGCTTTCCTTAAAGGCTTAAAGATTACTTGAATGAACCACCTGTGTCTCAAGCTAGGTTTTTTTCTGTTTGTCTTGGGAAAAGTCTTTAGAAGATGGTGGTAGATGAAAATAGCTATGGTACGCAGTTACTTCTGTGTTACACAGTATGGCCGTACTTTCAGTGGTTCTTGAATTTGAAAAGAAAACCCTGATAAGGTATAAGGAACAGACATACACTCTTGAAAGCTGAAATAAAATTGGGAGAGTTTTTTCTAAATGACATTTGCAGAAGATCAGCAAGTGTATTTCTGCTCTGGTTTGCAAAGTCTGGTAAGGAAGAATGGGGTTTTTTTCTTCCTTTTTGAGGCTTTATATTGGTTTAGAGGATGGAGAAGAAATATGATGGGGTCAAATGCAAAGTGAAATGGAAGGTGAAAGGTTTAAAAGTTAAAGGATCAGAAGCTGTAAGAGTATATATCCAGAAGAAATACTTAATGCCAAACAAATGAAAAGTGTGTGTGTGGGAAAGGTCCCTGGAGGTCGCTATGTCATTCTCGTATTTTATGCCTGTGATAAAATACAGTCAGACTTTGTAGTGAAATGTCAATCAAGTATTATAGTCCCATTTTCTTATGTTGTTTTGCAATTTGTAGAATAGCAATGATTCTTTTTAACTGGAGCTAGATGACTGCTTTCTTTGGGCCTGTAATAGCCATGTTTAATGCTCTTGGGACAGGGGCAGTGTCTGTGTTTTCCCTCTAAAACATTATAAGTGTAATAACTTTTGTGGAAATAATATTTTTCAGGCTCCCTAGAGAAGTTTAGGGAAAGATAAGAGGGAATTCTGTTTAGAACTTTGAAACCAAACCTGTGATTGCAAGTCAATTCTGCTATGTAGCCAGAAATAGTATACTGCAAATTGTCAAATGTGTTAGAAATCACACATTGGGTACAGCTAAACTGCAGAACCAACTCTTTTTTTAACTGTATGGTGTTTGGATCCTGTGACATAGTATTGTAACAGGTGAGCTGTCAGCATGTTAGTGTCCGTTGCAGCTGGATCTTGCAAGATTGGGGGGTGGTAGTGGTGCATGTGCATGCCTGGCAGTGCTGCATCAACGCAACAGCTGGTCTGCAACTTTTCACACAGGTCTGTCTTTCCAGTCCTCACCTGAAGTCACCTTCCTGCCAGTCTGAGGTTATCACAGCTAAAACTGAGTGTTTAAGTTTTGGCCTTGCAGCACCCTTGTGTTAACCCATGTATCCTTTCCAGCCCTGCACCAGGTCTTCGGCCCTAGCAAGAGAGGACTGTGGCAGTCCCTTGCTCTTCCATGCTTATCTGTTGGTTTTTGGGTGTGGTTTTTTTTTTGGAACAGATTGCCATTTGTGTCAAGCTGTGTGGTTTTGTGATGTGTAGATAAATCATTTTGCTTGCAACCTGGCCTTGGTCCCCAGTGGTAGACACAGCTGCATTAACTACTTCTTGCATCTAAGTGGGCATCCTTCCCTCATTTTGGAAACTGATTCTTTATCTCTGTTTCTTCAGTATTGCCTAAAGCTCAACTTTCTTTTTGTAAGATTCCCTTCTCTGAGGGATCTCAAAGTGCCTTGAACAGCTATATTTAGCTGCTCAGTAGTGATGTGGATATACAAAGTATGGTATAAACAACTCATTAAGAAACTTAGAAATCATTTTTCCTGCCTTCACTGGGGAGATGTGTTTTTATTATACCAATAGTACAGATGGAGAAAGTGAGGCTCAAAGGGGCTTTGTGACCCACTGAAGGTCAGTGGATGCTAGTAGTAGTCTTGAGTGTCTTGGTCCAAGCTGTAACCACAGGAGAACGCTTAAATTTATGCAGCAGGTTAAGCAATACTGTAACAGTACTCTTTAGGGATGTTCACTACTAAATTGTGGTGAGTCATCTATATTTAGCAGGATGCTACTATCATTGTGTTTTTTAAGTAAAGTGCTTTTAACACAGTTTATTTCAAGGAGAAGTACATGCACTGAAAATCTGTTCTTTGTAGTTTTCTCCTTGTGGAGCATTAATGCTGCCTTCCCTTTTGTAAGTGTTCAGAGAAATTTAGCTCCTGGTTGTTTAACAGACAGTAGCGTAACAAAGACAGTTCCCTGGTTAATACTACCTTGTGTTTGCACAGTCATTTACGAACATTAACTAACTGAGAGCCTCCAAACTTGCTTTGTGAGGGCAGTCAGTTTGATTTGTAGCATGGAAAACTGAAATGTACAGAGGTGAAATGACTTGCTTGCTGTCAGGTAGGACATCTCCCCGGCCTCTCCTTGTGAGAAGTCACAATTACAGGGCTCCTAATCATATGTCACCCCACTTCTTTCAAATGTTTCATATCTTACGCACCAGGGAGAAAGCACAATATTAATTATGCACAGTGAACTGTTGTGGGTTTTTTCCTTATATCTTTTGTTTTGGAGGTCACTTGTGTCCATTCTGGCTTCTGCCTTGTTTTTTCATTGCTTGAGCAGGGCTGAGGACAAATGCTGTCTTTCGTCAGGATTGAGGAATTTGGCTTTGTTCTGAATGGAAATAGAAGTTAAATGCTTTGATGGTTTTGAAAGGAAAATTTTGAGAGAAATTCTGTCTTAAGACAACCAATATTGTATTTCTTTGTGGAATTATAATACAAGAAAATACCCTAAGCAGAAAGGTATTTTGATGTGAAAAGTTTTTTGCCTTTTCACCCCAAAAATGCTTAAATGGAATGTTTCTGTACTTCTGACAATTTTCCCCTGTTTTTTTTTTTTGAAACACAGTTATGATTTTACAAAACATCCAGTGTTTGATAAGGCTTGGTTAAGTGGAAGTATCCACAGTAAAAGATGGTGGCTGCTATTTTTTACTTCTACAGGGCATTTAAACAGCAGTGGTAAAAACCAACTTTGCAGCAATTGGTGGTATCTGTGCACAGCCTCTGTCCATTATTTTTGCCATCTTGGCGCACATATGCAAACACCATGTACATGTACGTGGCATTGCATGTGTCCTTTCCTTATCCATCATGCTGTAGAACACTCTTTGCACCAAAAGAAGCAGAATATGGTGTACGAACTAAGACAAGTTTCTATTTAAGAAATACAGCCCCTTTGTTAATCTTTGTTTCTCCTTTTGGAGCAGTTGCTGGAAAAGTCGGAGCAGAACTCACAGATTGAGCTCAGTCTCTTATTACTCGTGTACGTGCAGAGCCACAGCTCTCCTCCTGGCAGCACAGCAGTATTTATGCATTTGCATACCTGCTTGAAGTTAATTTCAAGTGTAATTTTGGTATTAGATTGATCAGATCACTTAGCAATAAAAATGTGTGCATTTTTTTCCCCTCACATCCTCATGAGTCAACCTAGCTCTGAGAATGCAAGCTAGATTGTGTTTCACAAGCATCAGCAGGAAAAAGCCGATGTCTGGACTCTGCTTGGTTACATCTGGGCTTCAGTTTTACTCAAAATGCCAAAGCCAGGAATGTCACTTTTGCGGGGGGGAATGGCACACTTTACAACATGTGGTGCATTTCTGGAGTGGTCTGTCTAAGCAGCGCTGGGCCAGGTCAGACCACTGGTCTGCAGTGACGTGGCCGATGCTGGATGCTTCAACCGGTGGTGCTGAAACCCCTGCCATGAGCAATTAGTGCCAGACCTTTAGCAAAGAGGACTCTGGTGCCATGCCAGTGCTACAGGTGACCCTAGAAGAAGGTCGGTGAACGTATTGCTCTGGACTTCAAAGCCTACTTACAGTAATTTTCTCTTAATTTCAGGGAGCCTCCATGCTCCACTTCCGTGCCATAAAATGAACGAAGTTATATTTATTCCTCCTGCCAATGCAGACCGAATAAAATGGCCATCTCTTCTCCTTTCCTTGGGCAAGCCCCCTCTGCTTGCAAAGCAAGAGGCAGAACTTCTCCCCTTGCCAGGAGCATGGTGGAGCTGGGATAACAGAGCCCCTTCTTGCAGCCTCTTCAGTTATCAGGGGGGTTGGTGCGCAGCCCCGCTGGGCACCCAGACCTCAGCCTCCCGAACAGCGTGGGCTGTCCAGGCTCAGCTCTACCCCTGCCTGGTGTATTAGCAGTGTCTGCCAGGAGCAAGTGGGTTGGTACACTCTCTCTGCATGCCCACTGGGGAGATTACTTCCTAATCCTTGTTAATTAGAAGTTGGCTAATGCCTGGAAGCATGAGGGTGTAGTGCTGCTACGCTTTTTCTTTTCTTTCTACCTGACGTATCTGTGGATGTTCCCAGTATCCTTATAAATGCACAGGCCTCTGATTTCTGCTGAGCTCTTCACTTTGATACCATGGGCTAATCATTCCTGGTAGTTAATTATGGGCTGCCTTTAGAATAAGCAGAAGAAGTAAAAACAGAAAAGGAAAGGAAAATAATCATAGTTTCCTTCTGTCTGGTCACATTTCCTGCTCTTGTGTTGTATTGAACAACCTTTTATCTTTCTCAAAAAAACCAAACTAAAAACATAGAAGTGCCTGTTTCACTTCATACCCATTTAATAATTTCTACCTCCTCTCCAGATTAAATTGTTCTATTTTCAACTGTGCTTGACCAGTAAGTGTTATTGACTGGTGAATGATGAAACCTTTGTGTGCCTTCTGTATTTTCAGGTGTGCCATCCAGAAGTAACTGCAGCAAATACAGCTGAGGGTGCACTATCAGTGTTCACAGTGGCATTTTAATAGTTCCAGCATCCTTTTCAGCCTCTGCATTTAGACATCCTAACAGCTTGCTTTCTTTTTTGACCACCGTTGTATGCTGAACAGATGTTTTCATTGAGCCGTTCACAGTGATACCAAGATATTTTCCTCAAGTGATTACATTTGAATTAGAGCCCCATGGTACATGAGTAGTTCAGATTTATTCTCTCAAGTTCTTATTACTGTCCATTTGGTAATGTTGAATTTCATCTTGCATTATGCTGCCCACTTGCTGAGCTTTGTCAGATCCCTTGGAAGTCTCTCGCAATCTTCTTTTGTCTCAGCCAGCCCAAATCACTTTGCCAGCTCCCTGTCTCTCTTCCAGATATTAAGGAATAGATTAAACCACCCCAGGGCTGGTATGAAACCTGGGGGTAATCCCTTGTAATCGGGGCCAGAGCAAGGGCAGGGGGAGAGGGGCTTCTGTCCCTGGGCACCGAATGGTGAGGCAGCAGCTCTNGCACCAAACTGGTATCCTGCCTGGAATGGTTTGGCAGGACACTTTGAAGTGACTGAAAATTAATCACTTAGTGCTGTCCTTTTCCTCCCAAAATTCAAGTGGATTGAAGGGCCACAAGTTCCTCTGAGCAGAGATAAAGCTGGTTTGTCTCCTGTTGTGTACTTGTAGGGGCTTAGGGAATTTGACTGGTTTTACTGATCCCTGCTGACACTTCCAGGTTAGCCCGTACCCTCTCTTAGGGAAAGCACTGCGAACTTCAAGAAACACCTGACTTAGCAAGAGCTTGTGTGTCTTTGCTAGCAGCGCAGCCACTTCAGAAATGTCATTCTCCTACTGCTCAGCACTTCTGGACTTGTCCTTTGAATATATTGAAATGATTGTTTGTTTTTTGACTTTTGCAATTTGGCCTTCAGTTCTGTTCTCAGCCCTCCTAGCTACCATCTTATGAAGCAACTGCTTAGACTGAATGACTTCTTGTTCCTTTTGTTTGACCACACAATGTGCTTTCTTGCTTCTCAGCAGTTTTTTTTTTTTTGTTCAGGGGCACTGACTACCTTTTCAGTGACAATGCTGTGATTGCTTCAACACACCACCATACAGTGTAACAACTTTAATTGCCCTGCTTTTGGATTTTGGCAGTTTTGACCATTTTTGCTTGTAATCATCTTTTCTAATATTTAAGAGGCATGATGCAAAGTTCCAGTACTGTTTTTCTCACAAGGGTGTTAAGTTTGATCATGTGGTGGTCAGTGTTACTTTGTGACTCAGGTTGCTCTTTGCATCAGTTGCAATGTTTTAGTTTGAGTGCCCTGGGACTGGCTGTTCCAAGCCCTACCTATGCTCTTTAAGATGGTGCAAAATTGTAACCTGCTGTGAGGCTTAGCTAGTTGCTGAAGTCACTATTTTTTGCTGTTTTCTTTGACTTTGTTCCTTTGCTTTCACTCCATGTTGTGCAGTAGATATCCCCTTTCTGATCAGGAGGCCAGTGGTAAATCCAGGTTGCTGTAGTGACTTGGTTTTTAGTTAATTTTTCTCCCTCTTCAGCCCTGGCTATCTAGATGGGATCTGTGCCTTACTCATCTTGCAGTTTCTCTGCCCTTTTGCCCACACTGCATTTCCAGGCAGGACATTTGTGAATTCTGCAGCTGTGGGCCCACAGACTGAGAACACTGGATACTTCAGTTGCTGGTTAGCGTGGAGATTTCATCCTTTTCCCGTACTGTATAAAGCGGCTGTTGCATCACGTTGTAGGGAATGGTTCACTGCAGGCTTCAGCATCAAACCTGAAGTGCTCCTTGGAGCCTTTTGCTCCAGCTTCACACCGCCTGCTCCAACCTGCATTCCCGTGTGGTCTATCAGCATCAGCTGCACTCTGAAATGTTTGGTTTTGAAGTGATAGCTCAGAAAATATGGTCCTGCTTCTTGGTTAAAAGGTCCCTGGGTGCTCCTGCAGGGAATGCTCTGGGTGTCCCTGGCTCCTGTGCATTGCTTGCCCTGCTGCCTGTGCCAGTGAGGGGGGCCTGAAGCTCCCCATGACTCTCGAGGAAGGAGAGGGGGGTGGGTGACAGGCAGAGCCTGTTGTTTTAGTGAAGCCCTGTGAGAGAAGGTGTCAGAGGGCTTCTACAGGGCGCTGCTGGGCTTATGTGGCTGCTGGGCTGCTTCTGTAGCTGAGCGGGTGTTTGAACTTTGCTGTCTGACAGGGTTTGATGTCTGAAGGTCTCTGTTGGTTGCGGAGCTGCTGTGCTGCAAGCTTGCTTGGCTTTCTGGCTGTGTCTCAGGAGCTAGTGGCTCAGAGAGGTTGAGAGGACCTTGGCTACTTGGCAGAGGGACAGAATAGCCTCAGTCTGTCTGCAGAATCATCATGTCCTTGGCTTGTCAAGGGCAGCCCTTCCTTTTACCCCTATAACAGCTGGTGTGCCCTGGGCCTCTATTATAGGACTCATCTGCAATGAGTGCTTCCCTCTCCTGTGCTGGAAATGCCTTGGACATGGTGTAGGCTTGTGTTTCTCAGCTGCATGGAGTTGCAGTGAGGCTGCATTTTGCTTGTTCTTTTGGGGAATGCTCTGTGTTAGTTCTTCAGTAGCTTTTTTTTTTTCATAGTCTCAGCTGCTGTTCTTGCCCCTGTTCTCAGTGGCTGGTTGGTGGTTTTTTTTGTTGTTTTGTAAGACTGCATTTCAGCTGCCAGTTGTCTGTGTATGCACAGAATAGGTACAACACAGGCAGGCTCCCCCCATGCACCCTGGTCCCCATCCTCCAGCCCTTTTGCACTAATTCCCCCGCTTTCACCCTCCCTGGGAGCTCCAGCCCTGAGTCAAGAGGGCTGTAGTGGAGGGGACTGCTGCAGCTGAAAGGGGGGGAGCTGAGGCATCCCATGGCCACCAGCTTGTGTTGCATCCTAATTACAAATAGCCCTTCTGGCATCAGCAGTTTGTGGGAATAATTGACAGGAGGTGCCGGCTAGGTGCTGAGTCAGAGTGAGGTGTGCTTGCCAAGTCACTGCAGCAGAAGGAGCCCGCTCGCCTCGCGTGGAGGGAAGCCAATGGACGGTGGGTTTCCTAACTGCCTTTTGGGCCTCTTTCTTTCCTTTTTCTGAGCCTACAATTAGGCAGCAGGGATGCTATGCATGTAAGGGAGAAAGCAGGGGGTGGAAGGAGTGCTCTCTTTTTTTCTTGCTTCTTTACTTTTTTTTTTTTGGCTGTCAACACTGGGGATTAGGAGATGTGGGCTCTGTTCCCACCTGCTGCCACTGGGTCTCTGGGCTGCTATTTCCATGCTCTGAGCAAGTAGAAGGGGTAGAAAACACATGTTGGGGGTGAGGGACAAGTGAGTGGCCCTAGTCACAGATTGATGTCTCCTGGGTGAGGAAAAGGGGTGTGTGGTACCCTTAGCTGGGCAAGGGGGATAGCTTAGCAAGCCAAAAAAGCTGCAAAATAAAATGACTGAAAAGGTGTTTAGTCTTGTTCTTCCTGAGGGTTGCTTCTGCTGCAGCATGCTACTGTTTGTTTAGGGGTTTGAAACGAGTTGTTTGATGTGCAGGAAGATAAGTGCTTGTCCTATATACATCCAGCACCTGATGGACCTCCAGGTCAGGTTCATGAGAGCTTTGCTATGTACTTCTGACCTTCTTGTGTGGCTAGCAGCAGTGTTTATACCACAGCTGAATCTGTCCCAGAGACCTGGATCCTTTTATTTTCCTTGCTTCAGGGTAACTTCAGACGACTTTGTTTTTTTTCCCTGTTCTGTAGCACAGGGTACTATTTTTCTGCCTTGGACAAAAGTTGGTGGTTGTTTGCACAGTGATCTAAATACACGTGTGTCTGTGTGCTGCCTTTGTAGGAAGGGTCTATTATTTTTGCTTTGAGTAACCACTTTGTAGAAGGAGATGAGGAGTATGAAGGATGCCCACGTGTTTCAACCTTTCATGTCTATGCTGTGTTCCACCCACCCACTTTTTTAGTGCTAATCTTCATATAATCTTTCCACTGAGTTTAACAGCCATGTTATCTAAATCATCATGCAGCTGATGGGAAAACTGAGGCCCAGAGACGGGAAGTGCCTTGCCCATGATCATGCAGGATTCCCATGGCCAACCTGGGGTTGGAGCCTGCATCTCCTGACTGCCAGCTTTTGCCTTCTCCATGGGAGTGTGCTGCCTGCCTGCTGATTTAGTCAGTGGCCTGCTGAATACTTTCCCTCCTGATATTTCATGGCAGTGGCTCCTGGATGGTTATTGATTTTTTTTTTTGTCTTTAAAGAAAATCTGCAGTGACTAAATCAAATGCAGTTCTTCTTTCATCTGTGCCTTGGCCACCTTGACAATGAAAGTCATGCATGGGACCCCCAGAGAGGTGGCACTGGGGAGGGGATTGCATATGTGATGCCTGTCCTCCTTGCCTCCAGCTTGCTGCCTGTTCATGTACTGGGTGCAGTCTGTGATGCTGGTGGCAATCTTAAACCACCTGTGGCTTGAGGATGTCTTGGAGGAAGCCTTGCCCCGCTGTGTTCTGCTGTGAGATCAGTCAGGGATAGCTTAGTGGACAGGCTTGGCTGGAGAGGCCCAGGCTGGTCTGCTGCATGACTGGTCTGCCTTCAATTTGTGTTCTGTGTGAGTTTTGCCACGGATGGTGGAGACATGCTAGCCAGGGTACTGCTATAGAGACAAGTGGATCTGGTCCTCCTGCATTTTTGAAGAGTTGCCTTCATTGCTCAAGGGAACCTTAGTCTCCCTCTGGCCAAATACAGCCCTTCCTCCATATCTACTCTCTACCCATGCTGTGGCTTCACTCTGGAAATGTGGGCAGAAAAAAAAAGACCATTGTCTGTTACAATTGGCATTTTATAAGGTACCTGTGGGGATTAAGCACTCAATTCCCTCGGGTTCCTTTTAAACAACCTGAGCTGATGTGAATTTGTTGAACATCAGCAAGGAGAGGAAGCAGTCCTGTCAGCAGTGCCGTAGCCATTATCCCTGTGTTTGATGTGGCAACTGCTGTGATAAAGCTTAATTAGCTTTTAAGGTCTGTGGGTCAGGAGCTTGGACCGAAGTCTTCAAGAGGTGCCCAATATGAGTGGACCCTATGCCCTTGCCTCTTCTGGCCCTGTGCTGAGGGTCTTTTAAAGCACTCATAAGTACTGTGGAAATACTAGTGTGTAGTAATGCTGTATGTAGGGACTCTGTGCTGTTCTGGGGCTTGATAAATGCACCTGACATCCCCTGGGCCAAGGACTAAGCCTGCTACCAGTCAATCCAGGATGACAAAGCTCTGCAAAACCAACTTTTCTTTCATTTCCAAGGAGTAAAAATATGTATGGATGATGAGGTGTAGTGTTTAATAGCAACCTGTTGCCAACAGTGATAGCATTTGCTCCGGAGACAATTAGGAGATTATTTTGACAACTGCAAGAACCTTTTTTTACTTTCTTCCTCCATAACCAAATAACTGCAGTTTGCATCACTTTTGCACAGACAGAGAAATTTGGGGACAATCATCATCATTTTAGTTAAAAGCAAACAAATGTGGCATTAAAAAAAACCCTGAACTGCTGAGAGACCAAACAAGTAGTGGAGTATGGCAGTCACTTAGAACAAGTCAGGACACAAGCAAGATGAAAAACCTACCTTCATCCTTGGCTATTAGTGAGAACCCTTTCTGGGATTTTGTTTTCATGGCTAAAAAGAATTGTGTACAGTGTTACAAGTTTCTTTTGGGAATTTCTTCCTCTGGCTGTATAGCCAGGGCACAGCTGGCAGCTAGTCTTGCAGCTGGAGGAGAGGAAAAGCGACTCAGGTGGGGATGCTGCTGACCCTGTGATCTGGTGCAGGGCCAGTGGGCCCCAGAGAGCCACTGCTGTCCCCTGCCTGCAATCTGCTCCTAGCTCCTCCTTGCCCCTTGGCTCTCTTGATGCATGCCTCATGCACCTCTCACCTTTATGAAAATGTTCAGTATGTGGCTTGATGGACACAAAAAAAAAACCCTGCTCCTCACTGAATTTATGTGAAATGGACCCAAATAGTGGAAATCTCATTAAATTAGCCAACTGTGTAAGATTTCCATTTGTTTTGTTCAGAGAACAGCTTGGATTTTTCTCTCGGATTTGAAGAGTTATTTAACCTTGGAGCTCAAAATCAAATCAGTCTAAAATCAGGCCAGGTCTCCTTAGCTCAGCTTTTAAAATAAAAATGTATTACACTCAAAGTGTATTAAAGACAAAAGGCTGCCTTAATGCAATAATATAACTGGACAGTCAAAATAAAGCAGCACTGAGAAATGCATAAGTTAATGATGCCTTGTTATGTATCCTGTATCTTTTATGGCATGAATTTTATAGTTTAAGTGGTAGTAAGATTAGAGGTAGGTGAATAATTTATAGCAAATAATTTATTTAATGAATTCCTCTTCCATTTCTATTTGCAAATTGTTTGTGAACATCCTGTGGTTTCTTTGCATTTTACTTATTTGAAATTACTTACTGAATAGCTTCTACAAATAACATTTGACATACTGCATGCTTATGAGCAGGGTTTTTTTTCCTGTTTCCTTTGGGGGAGAGCAGTATTTCAGCTTCAAGTTTGGTTGCTTGGCGCTGATAGAGAGCAAAAGTTCATGCCATAGTATTTCACTCTCCTGACAGCTTAAAGTAATTGTTAGAATTAAGCTGTTTCTGAAAGGTATCAAGAACTGGCTATTACTTTTTAATAATTATTCAGATTATTTATGTGGCTAGGCAAGTTCAAATTTCACTTTTGCCAGCGTGTGCTAAAATTGTGTAAAATGTGTTGCTTCCTTGCACATTCACATCACTAAATTAGAATAATTGCAGAAATGAACAGAAAGATATAAGGTACATAGTCAGCAGTGTGCTGTGAGTATGCTTGACTTCAGGTGTATTCCTGAGTAGATGCATAAGTGGTAGAGTGGCAAATGATGAACTTAAACATATGCTTAAGTGGTTTGCTGAATTAGGGCCCAAAATATGGAACAAACCAAATTTATCTTTCATGAAAATGAACTTGAGATAATTTTGTTTCCTCATCTGAAATTATGGGGTAGTGTATCTTTCAGATGGTGGTAGGGGGAGGTGAAGATACAAATACTGCACTAGCTTGCAGTATTTCTGATCTAGTCAAATACATGACAGTTCATCTGAAGTTTCCCATGCGTGTCATTCTATGCTTTTTCCCCTTAAATATTGGGGGAAATAACATGAAGAATTGAAAAAAAAAAAAAAACAACCCCAGGCATTGGTTTTACTTACTGTTTTATTTATATCTTCATCTTCCAATATTTCTCAGATTTCAGAATATTTTCCATGTGCTTTTATTGGCTTATCTCTCTCTCTCAAAAAGTTAATTCGGGAATATTAAATAATGCTTGAAAAAAATGACCCTCACAAAGGAAGATTTTCTCAGTGTCTTCAAGGAATAGGTATGAATTACTTCAGCATCTTTAAAGGGCTGTTGTAACAATATAAACTGGGAAAGGTCTATATTTTTTCTGTGCATCTTTTGGAGGCTACATGTTGTAGAAAGCAGCTTTTGAAGTTGTGATGTACCCTTCAGCTCTAACGCAGGTGGTGTTTTGTTGGCCTACCTGAAAAGCACAGTTAAATAATTAGTTTTGTGGGTTTGCGAACCAGCGAGACCTCAGCTCCTTCCCATTTGTGTCTTTGGGCTGACCTCTGTGGAGTCTTTTATGTCTAGTAGAGGATTGAGTGTGGCCTGGTCTTTCCAGCTAGCAATGAGTATCTCACCTGTACCTCCCCACCTAGTTTCATGAACCTTATGAAAAGAAAAGTAACATCTTTGAGGCCTTTTCTCTTCTGTCAGAGGAGGGATGGGTGCTGGGGCCCCATGTCCCAAGGAGACAACTGTTTGTGGGCCATGATGCATATGAGCATATTGAGTGGAGTAGCTAGCAGAAGACCACAGACAGCTCATGCTGATGTGGTCTGGGAAGAGAAAAAGCCATCTCTGGGTGATGATGCATGGGAGGCAGCTGCAGAAGTAGGTGGTGACTTTTGGGTGAGGAAGAGTGACTGTTTCTGACTTGCAAGAGCTCAAATGACCTCTCTGCAGCAGAGACTCAAAGGAGTAAGATGTTTCTTATGCCACAGTGATCAGAAATGCATCCAAGCCATGCTCTGTACCAAAACCCAGACCAGATATATCCTGAGGACAAGCCTGCAAAATGTGGTCATCAGTGTCCATCGGCTCCTTGCGTGTAAGCGACTTACACCATGTACATGAGAGGAGGGCTTTTTCCACAGGGAAGTTTTTTGACCTCAGGACATATTTATTGCCCCTTAAGTGATAGCCTAGATCCCAATCTTGCACATATGGAAATCAAAGGGGCAGTTTCAGCTGTGTGGTGTGTGAAGGTGAGGGAACATTTGTCGGGCGAATAAAGCAGCACTGGAGCTGGACTAGCAGTGTGTGCTGTGGGGAGGACTGGGGAGTCCCTGGACCGATGCATTTCCCCATCTATATTCCTATTTCTTAATCTGTGCTCCTTGCCCACCTGTCCTCTTTCATGTCCTGTTGTGTGATTCCAGCTTGTATTGGGTTTCTGTGGCAAGGTTTTGGTATTGGGGGGGTTGCAGGGGTGGCTTCTGATGAGAAGTTGCTAGAAGCTTCCCCTTTGTCTGATCGAGCCAATACCAGCTGGCTCTAAGGCGGACCCGCTGCTGGCCAAGGCTGAGCCCATCAGTGACAGTGGTAGTGCCTCTGTGATAACATATTTAAGAAGGAAAAAAAGTTGTGGGGCTCAGTAATGGCAGCTGGAGAGAGGAGTGAGAACATGTAAGAGAAACATCCCTGCAGACCCCCAGGTCAATGAAGAAGGAGGGTGAGGAGGTGTTCCAGGCACTGGAGCAGAGATTCCCCTGCAGCCCATGGTGAAGACCATGGTGAGGCAGGCTGTCCCCCTGCAGCCCATGGAGGTCCACGGTGGAGCAGATATCCACCTGCAGCCTGTGGAAGACCCCATGCTGGAGCAGGTGGATGCCCAAAGGAGGCTGTGACCCTGTGGGAAGTCCATGCTGGAGCAGGCTCCTGGCAGGACCTGCAGATCTGTGGAGAGAGGAGCCCATGCTGGAGCAGGTTTGCTGGAAGGACTTGTGACCCTGTGGGGGACCCACGCTGGAGCAGTCTGTGCCTGAAGGGCTGCACACTGTGGAAGGGACCCATGCTGGAGCAGTTCATGAAGAACTGCAGCCTGTGGGAAGGACCCACATTGGAGAAGTTTGTGGAGGACTGTCTCCTGTGGGAGGGACCCCATGGTGGAGCAGGGGATGGGTGTGATGAGTCCTGCCCCTGAGGAGGGTGAAGGGGCAGAGACAATGTCTGATGAACTAATCATAACCCCCATTCCCCATCCCCCTGTGCTGCTGGTGGGGTAGGTAGAGAATCTGGGAGTGAAGTTGTGCCCATGAAGAAGAGAAGGGTGGAGGGAAGGTGTTGTGAGATTTGATTTTTACTTCTCACTACCCTACTCTGGTTGATTGGCAATAAATTAAGTTCTTTACTCCCCAGGTTGAGTCTGTTTTGCTTGTGATGGTAATTGGTTAAGTGATCTCTCCCTGTCCTTATCTTGACCCATGAGCCCTTTGTTATATTTTCTCTCCCCTGTCCAGCTGAAGGGGGGAGTGATAGAATGGCTTTGGTGGGCACCTGGCATCCAGCCAGGGTTAACTCATCACACAGCTCCAGGGCTGGAGAGGACCCTGCAAGGAGAAGCTGGTGGTGGAATTCTGAATTTTGCACAGGCAGTCTCCTCTCCTCTTTGTAGGGCTTTCAGGGTATTAATTGCATAAAATTTATCCAGGCTTACTGCTCATCCCCAGCACCTTTAATGACACCAGTGATGAACGTTGTGAAATTAAAAAGCAATCACCTATACCAGACAAGATAAATAGCAAATGGTCCCAACAGTCTGCAATGTGTCTTTACATGCTACAGGGATGTCTTTAGCAGTAAAATAAGTAGCACTGCATTAGGTTTACAGGGGCAATGATGCTATATCCTGCAAGAGCGGCTGTGGGCACTAGTATCTATGACAGGAACAGCATCAAGAGACTGCTTAAGGCAATTGCATCCTTGTTATTTTGGGACCACAGCCTGGTAAGCTCAGGAAGGTGGGAGATCAAAGGCCACTTCTGAATTTAGCTTGGGCTCACTTTCATAGAGCCTTGAGATGAAAATGGCAGAACAGGTGAGTTTGAAAAGAAGTGTGGCTATGTCTCCATCCAGTGGCTAGTGCCACTGATGACGAGTTGGCATCCCAGAGAAATTCAGCTTTGGGAGATCTCCCAAAAAGATGATGTGGCAGAGGGGAGGCTGCCTTCCTAAAACTGACTTTTACAGAGGTCCAGTATCTGTCTTAGCCTGTCTTCTGCCTTTCTGTGTTGCTCCCTCTTCAGTGTTATAGATTTGTTAATAGTAGCAATAAAATATAATATTAATAAACTGTTTTACACTCCCTTGGGAAAGATCTTGACTGTGTAACTGGTTCTGCAGTGACTCCTATGGGGTGGTGCACTGCTTCAGACCTAAATGGTTGTGGTCGTACATCAGGCTGTCTGTCTGTCATAGTCAGCCAGGACAAGTCGAAATAGGCAAAAGGAAAGAAAATAGACAAATTTCCGCATCCACAGCAGCTGGAGTGAATGTCAAACAGATGGGCTCTTCCACCCCGATTATCCTAACCTCCTAAATATAGAAATATGGGCTTTTTTTTTCCTCTTCTCTATTTTTTTTATAAATTTAAATTACCCGAGGGGGTGGTGTGAGCTCATGCTAGGGCAGTGCTAACGAGTGCAAATAGAAGTCATCTGCTGACAGAGTCAGATCCCGGCTTCTTCTCATGGCTACTCCCCCCACCCTGCCCACACACACTTTTTCCATTAGAAATGTGGGGACTGGTAGGGTTTGAGCTGTCCTCTCTGTGGGGCAGGGGAGTATGTATGTGTGCATGAGCATGCTTTTATTTCAAATACTGTCTGTGGTTATGCAGATACACAGAGTAAATAAGCACCAAAGAAAATGGGTAAGAACTGCATGTCCTCACCTCCTCCTGCAGATGGTTTGGTAAGTAGATGGGGCAGCTGTACTTCAAGTCACTGGAGGAGTTTGCAGCGGTTTTGGTTATCATTGCACAAGTACACTGATAGGTGTGGGTAGAAAGGCGCAGGGTCTGCTTTTATCCTGTCCCTACTTGTATTTTTATGCAGCATGCAGAGAGATTGAAGGGATGACTGCTGGCTGTAGTCTGGCTGGCCATTCCTGAACACCATTGTCCCTTTTGTCCTGCTGTGTTTGACACCAGTAAAGCAGCAGCAAGGCAGTGTTTTGTGTGATTTTTTTTTTTTAAACTACTTTTGCTCTACTTAGGACTTGGGTAGGGAAACTCTGACATTTTGTTTTGTTTTGTTTTTTTTTTTCCCCCCCCAGTGGGGAAACCCAGCAGCTTGCCAATGCTGTGTTTTCCATTCATCTTCCTGATTACTTCTTCCCCAGCCCTGTGTTTTCTTGTCCTGGGACTAAATTTCATACCTATTCTCAGGCTTTTGTTCTCTGACCAGCCATGGGAGCAGGAGGCAGGGAGAGGTAGGAGGAGGTGCTGCCTGGAGAACATGGTAGTGGAGCATGGAGTGAGTGTGAGGTAGTGTGTCTCGCCCCTGCCCTGTTGGTTACTTGCACTGTGGTGAGTGTGCATACCTGGGCTTTGCTCTCCCCATCTCTAGGAAGGGAATGACAGGGGCTTGTTTCTGAGGATGCTGGGAGGCAAAAAACATCATGTTGGTGCTATGTTGTTATTACTGCTGTAACCATGGCCTAAGGCATATTCTAAGGATAATGGTTTGCAGCAAAACTGCCCTGACTTGGGGCCCAGCCAAGCAGAGCTGCAATGTTTTTCCCTTGTCATTATGTGCAAGGGTGTGTTGTGCTCTGTGGATGTATCTACACTAGCATCAGTGTAGATATACAAATAGACTATGAATAAGACTTCAGAGATTCTGTGAAGAGATTCTTTATCTTATGGGCTGCTCTCCATGTAAGGATAGCATATGGTTTATTAAAGCTCCCAGGGCTCATTTTGCTTGTGTGCTCATGCCTTCCTGCAGAAACCCAAACAGTTGCAACCTTAATCCTGGGTGCCAGAGCACCGTATATACCATTGCCTTCTATAGCATCTGCATCTTCCTTGGAGGTCTCCTACGTGCAGGAGGGGTCGACAACCATTAAAGGAGGCTGGCTGGGGAAGGTGTGGAGTTTCCGCCATGGAAAAAGGCCTCTAAGAACAGGTTCAGCCAGCAGCTGGCAGGGTGACAGAGCTGCAGGAAAGCCTGCCTTGGGGCAGAAGGATGAAGCTGGTGATTTCCTGAGGGTTGCTGTGCAGGGAATTGTTACCCCTGGGCTTTTCAGGGTAGAGTGCTTCTCTTGCTACACTGAGGTCATGCAGAGTAGTGTTGTCTGGACCATGAAGCACCCAGGTGCTATAGATACTGGGTAGCACAGCAAAAGCAAATACATCTGGAAGCCTCCCCTGAAACAGTGTGTGTTTTGGCGTGGTGGGGGTCGTTTCACCAATAATAAGCCCTAATGGGGCCATTCTGCTGTTAGCACTGTGTTCCCTAGAGCCTGGGTCAGGAGAGGCCTTTGCAGCCTGGACGCAGCACCAGACCTGAGCTGGCTTCCACGCGTTTGCTTAGGACTCAGGATAAGCTCTCTCAGACACGGCGGATGAGGGAATCGCACACAGCAGAGAGATACCAACTGGCTTTGCAGGAGGGGAGCTCTGGCATGGTTTATTCACTCTGATTCACGAGTGGCTGTATCAAACCTGGCTGGCACGGTGCAGGGTCACTCAAGCGTCTCTGTGCTATGTGTTTGAGCACTCCTGACCAGCAGCAGCTCAGGGGTGCAGGCACACCCGTGCTGGCTCCGTGCGCTGCTGGCTTGGCAGAGCTGCCTTGCTCAGGCTCCGAGCCACTGAGTGCTCGATCTGTCCCTCCTGGCAGCTTCGCCTCATTTGTGCTGTGCAGAGCCAGGGCTAGTTGGCCAGCCGGACCTGCGGTAGCCCTGATGGGAGTCGCTGCCATATTTCTGCGCCGATGGCGTGGTTAATCCGCAACCTGGTTAGATCGTCTCTGGAGATAATGGTATTTTCTAGGAATTAAAAAAAAAAAAAACAACTGTAATCAGGGAGGCTGATTGTGCTGCTTATGTTTAAGGATACCTGGTATTTTCAGTTATACTTTTCACCTTTTCTTGCCTCAGTTTCACTCTTGGTAAATGGAGTTAACAATCCCCTTGATTACAATTGTTGTCCCCTGAGTAACTGTGATGGTTATTATTGTTATCCTGTCTTTGCTTTGAGACACTTAACTCTCTTGCCAGGTTTTAAAAAGGTGGGCTGAAACTTTCCTGTCCCTGCATTCTAGCTCAAACTGACTTTGTATGGAAAGTCTTAGCCATGCCTGTCTTATTTTTGAGAATAAGATTAGGGGGAAAAATGGATTCCTGTGCCTTTGAAAAGGAAAATATTTTCTTTTGGATGCTGCCTTTCCACAGTGTTGTGCAGCCAGTCCTTGAAACACAGCAGAAGGATGGTCCGTGTGACACAGGTGTGCTTTCTGCCAACTTTGAGAAAATCTACCTGAATTTGGCTAGGTAAAGAGCCTTTGAAAAATCAAATCTGATCTTCCATGTGCTCAGCAGAGGCAAATGTAGAATTTAGCAAGGAAAAAGCCCCTGAATCTTCACCCTTTTGCAGCTGCTGTGTGACAGGGCTGTGCCTTATGCTCCCCCCTCAGCATGCAGACCCTGCTGAGCAGGTACCGGGACAAACCCAGACCTCCCCTGCAGGTGCCATGAACTGAGCTAGGGCTGGTCTCCAGCAGTAGGAGTAGGGAGCGGGTCCGTGTCTCCCTCAACTGCTCAGGGGACTTCCTTTGTCACACTTGGAGGTGACAGAGGAGCAAGCTACCCTGCTCGTCTTCAAGGAGAGAGGGAGCTGGTCAGGGAGGAGACTAAGGCAGGGGATGCCTGGGGACAAAGGAGCATGGTGAGAGTGGGATTGTGCCAAGGGATTGGGGGGGAGAAGGGAGGGAGGGGAGCCAAATGGGGCTGGTGGAGACAGGGACTCACTGGGGGTGAGTCACATTGATGGGGTGTCTCCCAAGCCTTCTCTGCTTCAGGCTGTCCCAGCTCTCTCGGGCTGTCCCAGCTCTCTCGGGCTGTCCCAGCTCTCTCNGGCTGTCCCAGCTCTCTCAGGCTGTCCCAGCTCTCTCAGGCTGTCCCAGCTCTCTCAGGCTGTCCCAGCTCTCTCAGGCTGTCCCAGCTCTCTCAGGCTGTCCCAGCTCTCTCAGGCTGTCCCAGCTCTCTCAGGCTGTCCCAGCTCTCTCAGGCTGTCCCAGCTCTCTCAGGCTGTCCCAGCTCTCTCAGGCTGTCCCGTGGGAGACAGCAGTCGCACAGAGGGGCTGAGACTGGGGGTCAGGCTGTGCTTTGCGAGGGACCCCATGGCCTGATGAGGCTTGGAGGAGAGGAGCAGGATGAGTCTGGGACTGGCTGGGTAAGCAGACCTGTGTCCCATCACAGAGGAACTGAAAAACTAGAAGAATTTACTTGTGAAGGATGTGGGATGCTATACTGCTGAGCACCCTAAAAACCTCTACGGGGACTCAGTGTTTCTATATTCTGGCTGGGACTTGAAGGTATACTGCAAATAAAAGCTGCAGTCACACATTTAGTGTAAAGTCAGTAAAACAGAGGATTAAATATATGCTCAGTTTCTGTCTATCCTGGAGGTTGAAAGAAACAGGAGCAAACAAAAGTATGTGATTTTGTTTGTTTTAGTACGTGGTCAGCTATTTTTTAGCAGTGCCAGTGCATATGTGGTGTCTGGTGCTGTTGCTTTTCTGGCAGCATCTGGGCTGAATACTTAAGTTGTGTTGAAACTTTAGTATTTGACAATTTGCTTATAAACTACTTTGAAGGCTGGTACTTGCACAATGGGTTAAAAAGGAGAGGAATTAATATAATAAAGTAATAACTATTAGTAATTGTTATATTAGTAACAACAAACAGCAATTAATTTAAAAAATCCAGAGAGTTTAAATCTGCAAAGTAGATTGCCCCTTTTGTCCTTTCCCTACAGGTACATTATACTGCTGAAATTTCTCCTGTCGCTTCTGCGCTGAGAACTCACTGGTGTTTTGGTCATTCACTGCCTGTTTGAGGTTTGCTGCTGTCCCATTTAACAGGAGAAGTTTTGGTGCAGTGGCCATCCAGCAAAACATGTTGTGGGACTTCGGCAGTACAAGTATTTCATCAGTGTTGCTGGCATTATGGACAGAGTCTGTTTCTTCCTTCAGGAAGAAAAATGTGAAGGAAAAGGAGAGATGACTCTAGTGTAAAGTAAATGGCTTCAGCTGATGATTGAAAATGTGGAGAGGCTGGTGGCCACAAAGGTGATAGGCATGGAATTCCCCAGTAGCTGCATGTGGTGGGCAGAATGTTTGTTACCCAGGTGGAGGAATCACAGCTGGGGTCTCTGGCAGTAAGGACTGCCAAAAGTGGTGGGTTGGCTCACATGTCATGTTACCTGCACTTCCAGTCTCTTACCCAGTGTTGCAGTATCTGGGGAAGAGGAGCCACCAAGTGAACTGGGGATACCGCTTTCCCTGGCTGCGGCCAAAAGATTCTCTTTGGGCATTAGTGCTCTTCCCTGCTTTTGTTTTTATTCAGAAGGGTGGAAGTTGAGGACAAAATGGTCTCTTGGCTGGATGTGCTGTGTATTCTGTGGAGGCTGTCTAACCCAGCCTTTTGCAAAGGCAGACGGTGGGACTCCTGCCAGTTCAATTAGGCCAAGTGTACCACACTTGGGTGCTTAAAGCTGGACACCTACATTCATACTGAGGCACATCAGGAACAGTTACCTCCTCTTCAAAGGAGTGAGCTGCTTTCCTGGGAGGCTGAGGTTTAGTCCCAAAGAAGGTGCTGAAGATGTTTTGCTCCTGCTGAAGACTAGACCTGGAGCCCCCAAAGGGTTGGGGGTACCTTCCTTTATGACCTCAAAAACATGAAAGTGTTGGTCTGAGTCACATGGAAATGACTCCTACTACCTGAACTTAAGTCCCTGACCTACACTAACTTTGCAGGCTTTTGCTCAGAAGCTCTTGTTCAGAAGCAAGATAGATGGTGGTGTTTTTTTCAGAGCTTGGGCAGAGAGCAACTTGTACAGCATGAGAGGGGCAACCAGGAGGGAGACTGAAATTCCCAGAGCACCTTCCTCCTGCCTCGTGTGGTGCCTGGGGCCACAGCAGGTCCATTGGAAATGAGAAGGGAAGCTGATCAAACACAGTGCTGATAACAGTTGCTGGCGTGGTATTTTCCCTCCCTCCCTGCTCCTGCTTCTCCATCAGAGAGAAAAGGCACTAAGGCTGGTGAAACATATGCTGAGATCACCACACCTTATCAGCTCTAATGAGCTGGCCTCCTGCTGTTGAGTGGGGTTTGTAAAAACTCCTTGCTGTGTGGGGACACTGCAGGGTTTGGCTGTCCTCGTCTACTAGCTCCTAAGTCTTCGTACAGGCAGGTTCAGTTGCATGAGTGTTTGGGAGATGGCTGTTTACTGCATGGGCATTCCTGGGAGCAAGCAAGAAAACTTTCTGCTTAGCTTTCTCAGTCTGTTGCTCTCAGACTGTGTCAAGACCCAGCACCCTGTGATCGAGGTTATCAGTCACAGCCAAAAAAGCTGGTGCAAGCAAACTCTCTAACTCACTCTCTCAGAAGGAAAGCTTTTTTTCCTTAAATCATTCACCAAGTGATTGCAAATCAAGAGTAAATAATTTCCAAACCGATTGTGAATTGAGAGTAAATAATTTTTTAAACCACGTGTTGTGAAGGAATCACAGTTAAAATGGGCACCAGGCATTACCTGGAGAGTAACTGAACCACTTTCTCCTAAAAAATCAATGGCAACAGGAGAGCATCCTCCCCTTCCTGCCCTCCAGTCTCCAGGTGTTTTAGCTGTGTGTATGTTGCTAGTGAAACTATGAGGGGGACTGATGCTGTGAGAAACCCACAGATAGTGGCTCTTAACTCCAAGGGGTGATACGCATTTAGAGAGAGGTTTCATTGCTCTGCAGAACACAGTCTTTCCCGATGTGGAAGTGTAGTTTGTTAATCAAAGCAATCACCTTCCCACCTCAGTGAGCCTTGAAAAGATGCATTTCTGTTGTGTCTGTCCATGGCACTTTGTGCTTTATCTTAATGGTTTAGAGAAAGGCTTTCTTGCTGAGGGAGTTTAGGGACTGCCAGGTTTCTGGGCAAATGAAGCCTTCCCTGTGTTTCTCCATAGTTTTATTTCCAAGTATGTTCCTGTTGTCTATTAGGTAGTTAAGAAACAGAGCAAATGAGAAACCTTGGGAGTAATTACCTTCTAAAGCAAAGGGTGAAGGTAGGCAGGACACATACGCATTTCATTTGTTCTGTTGATTCTTGCTTTCTACTCTTCCCTTTTGAATATCTTTCCTGCGGATGACACAGGGGGTTCCCGGCAAGCCCAATTAAAGACCAGAGTTCAGTATATCATTTGTTTTCTCTTGTGGCCTGTGATCATGTCCTGTAATAATTGAACTTTGGAGTAAGTCCCAGCGAATTACTCTGAAACTGTCTCTGTTATCCTATTACCAACACCAAAGAAAAAAAAAAAAAACCCAATCAACCCAACTCTTTGTTTTTGCTCCTTCCTGAGAAGGGAATGTGCAAGTTAAAGGTCATCTTTAGGCTCTGTCCTTTTCCCAGTGTCCTGCCCAGAGAAACTGTGCATGGGAATGGGGTGCCATCAAGACTGGGGGAAGAGATGTTTCCTTGCGTGGTCAAGCCTTATCCAGGATGGAGACTGGGATGAGGAGAGAGAGCTGGACCTCAGTTGTTGGGCTCTGTAGGGCAGCCACTGTCTCCCAGGCTGTTGTTGGGGTTGTTCAGCCTGGGGAAGAGAAGGCTCTGGGGAGACCTTTATAGCTGCCTTCCAGTACCTAAAGGGGGCCTACAGGAAACCTAGAGAGGGACTGTTTACAAGGGCATGTAGTGATAGGACAAGGGGTAATGGCTTTAAATTGAAAGAGGGTAGATTTAGATTAGATAAAAGGAAGAAATTCTTCACTCTTGAGAGTGGTGAGGCACTGGAACAGGTTTCCCAGAGAGGTTGTGGATGCCCCATCCCTGGAAGTGTTCAAGGCCAGGTTGGATGGGGCTTTGAGCGGCCTGGTCTAGCAAAAGATGTCCCTATCCACGGCAGGGGGTTGGACTAGATGATCTCTAAAGGTCCCTTCCAACCCAAACCATTCTATGATTCTACCTAGAATTAATTTAGACTGATAGCACTACAGGGTAGCACAAGCACAGCTGTGAAATTAAAGCCACAGGTCGCCTTGTAGAATTTCCTGTGGTTGAAGTCATAATGTCTCCTCTTAATTAATTTAATTCAGGTTTAATTTATTGAGGGTTTGCCTTGATTTATTCCATTGCTGAATTGCTTGCTCAGACGGCTTGTGTGAAGAGCCACTGCATTTTCTTGCAGCCTGGAAAGGCGTGTTATCGTGTAATGATACAGCACAAGTCACTGATAATAATACCCCCTCCTCTCACCTTGTTCCAGCCCTCCATCAGGAAAAAAAAAAGTGAGAAGGGATGGATTCACAGGTTCTTCTGTTTGAAGAAGAGAGAGAAACTTCTTGGGACTCTAATTTGCACGGGGTTATCGGCATGTCTCTGCACCAGGCCTGCTACAATGCTGTGGGCGTGCAGCCTTACTCCTTGAGGCTGTTATTTCTCCATGTGTAATGTGGGTCACTTGTGTTTGGGATGTGCTTTTGGGATCATGGGCATGTTAGATGCCCAGCCTTACCAAATTTACTTCTCACGGGGCAAGAGAGCCGAGCGGTTACACCCAGTGCCTCCCTTGCCCTCGCTGGGGAGGTTGGATTCCCTTTATTCCCCCAAAGGGGCTTTGTTCCTTTCCCTTCCAGTATCCACTTGTGCAGTAAGTATGCTGGAGCGTGTCTCCCCCTCCTCCATCCCCTTCCTCCCCCCTATCCTTTCCCCCATCTGAAGTCTCCCAGTGGCCTTGTTTAGAGGGAGCCAGTGATCCTCCTCCTTTTCCTCCTGGCTGGGTACAAGGCCCTGATTTCCATCTCAATAGCAGGCTTTCTGCTGAGGCTTCCCCACCGCCCAGGCGGGTGAACAAGGAGACCACTGTTCCAACGGGATGTTCAGCCAGCCCTGACGTCTCCACCATCCTCAATGGGGCTTTTCAGCCCCTCTGCTGAAGCCCAGGGCGCCAGGCTGGTGGGGGGGCAGGCTCCTGGCCCCGGGCAACATGCCACTGACTTTAAGCAGTCCCAGCCTGTCCCCACTTAGGGCTTTATGGTCTATCAGAGACTTGTTTGACTCGCAGCTGGTTTTCGTGTGGTGCTGAGGTAATAAAAAAAGGGAGGGATAAGTCAAACTGGAGTAGCGGCAAGGGATGGGGAATGAGATAGAGTCCTTTGCCAAGGGCTTGAATGATGCACGGGGGCGAGCATGCATCATGCCCAGGGCTCCTGTCTCCTGAGTTTACGCTGATGCTTCAGGTCAGAGACAGACCTCTGCCTCATCCCTGATGTTCTAAAAAACATATCCTGCCACGCAGGTAGCTTTCTGTATTGCTGTGACTCCCCATCTCCAAGATTTCAGGGTAAAGGCAAGACAGAGGAGCAACATCGAAGCCCTTGCCCTGGAACCTCTGAGCCTGGGCAAACCAAACCCTCCTGCCCCATCCCACCATGCTGAACGTGTCCCCACGTGGGAACACACAGCATGCTGGTTGGGTTGGAAGCATTGGAGTATCATTACTGCAGCCAGATTCAGATGAGGGCTGACAGCCCCCTCTCCTAATTGGGTATTTTTTTTTTTTGGAGTTTGCCCTCCAGATGATGCTGGTGCAGGTGTCATGATGGATGGGTCTCTGCCATGAGGAAGCTCCTCTTTTCAGTGAGGTGTGGGAGAGCTTGGCTACATCTGCTGCCTTCAGCTTCCAGGAGCTCTTGGTGGCATGAGGAGTCCCATCCGGAAAGTCTCAAAGGAGCTCCCGACATTGTGATGTGCTAGGGTGACTGTAGGTGCTGCTTTCCTGAACTGTTTTCTTTTTTCTCTTTCCTCTGAGGGTAGAGGTAAGGGACTCCAGGTTTGTTTGTGTGTTTTTTTTTCCCTAAATAGTGTCACACCGATGACATTTAAATTCTGCAGGGCAGGCACAGAAGGGGCAGCAGTAGAGCAGGCTTCCCTCTCTGCTGCTGAAGGAAGAGCCAGCTGGAGTGTGGGGACAGTGATGAGGCCAGGCAGACCTCTGCCAAGGCTGGCAGCAAACAAAGCCCACTAAAACCGGTTACAATGTGTTAAATCCCCACAGCAGACGAGAATGAGAAACCTTTCTCTTCTGTCAGAAGTGGGTAAATTGCTGATAAGGAAAGGTAATGCTTGCTTCTAGTCACTTAAAGTGTTAATTTAGCTGTACCTCTTTTTCTCTTCCTTGTTTTTTCCAATGAGTACTCTTCATTTGTCCTCCACTGACACCTTCTCGTGTGCTGAGCTCTTGCAGTCCTGTTTTCCCCTTGCTAACGGAGATATTGATTCAAGCGAGCTGCACCCCTCTGCAGCATGCAAATGGTGGAGTGTGTGCAGGGGCCCAGAGGTCTTGCCATCACCCCCTCCGTTTCTACCCCAGCTCTGGCAGGAGGGTAGGAATGGTGGTGCAAGGGTGGCAGTGAATCCTTGCCAGGCAGTATGGGGCTCATCCAGGTTGGTGGTGGAGGCTCGGAGCAGGTTGGCGACTGCTTCTCTACTGCCAACAGAAGCACTGGAAAGCCAACATTTCCCATTCCCCGGGCTCTGGGGGTGGGTGACCCGAGTGACGCCTTTGGTTACCCCTATGCCCTTGCTATGGAGCCAGCCCTGTGTGAAGGACAGGCTGTTGTGGCTGTGCCCGTGGGTCAAGGGGCAGGAGGGAGAGTAAGAGACAGACCTACAGAGGTGTGGAGGCTCCTAGCTGTTGTCCTAGCATCTGCTGACTTTGTCAGGAATTAGGCATTGGAATATTCCCAGCACCTGGACATAAACAATTGGCCGAGACTTCAAGCAAATTGGTGGCAGTACCTGGGAGAGGTACCAAGTCACCTTCCCAGCTTGGTGGCATAACTGCAGGATGATTCCTCCTCCTGCAAGAAGACCTCTGGCTGCCTGTATTAGCACTGGAAATCTCATCGTGCTCTCAGCTTTCATACATCCCTGACTAGTAAAAAGGGCTTTCTTCTTGGGATGGAGTCTCCCAGTTTGGTCTCAGCCTAGAGGAGGGAATTTCCAGTTGTTGATCTGGCAATGTTTCATGTGTGTGTGTGTTTTTATGATGGAGTGGTATTGCTATGAGAAGAAGGTGCTGTGGAGTTGTGAAGGATGATGCCTTTATTTTGATCTTTTGGGGCAGGTTACTTGTAATATGAAAGGGTCAAAAATAAAGTATGTAGAAATTCACAGCCACATTTTCTTTATTAGAAGAGCCCTTCTTGCTCTTTCCCATGAGGAAGAAGAAAAAGGAACAGGAAACAAACGGAATAAAAAATGTTTACAAATTAGCATTAGTAGCAGCACGTTTCAAGGAAGCTAAGTGCTTGGTGCTCTTTGAGGCTATAGGGGCTGGTGTGCTGTTATGCTCAGCACTTCAGTGGAGCTGTGACAGCTGTCAGCCTCTGTGGACGTGCCCAGGGAGCACTGCAGATGCTCAGAGCCCAGCAGGATCAGACCTTCTATTAACATTACCAACTGATGAAGCACAAGGGGCCCAGAGGAAAATAAGTTTGAGTCCCACTGGAATTCTCAGGCTCCTGTGACAATTTTCAGTATGGAAACATCAGGCAAGTTTCAACACAGCTAACAGACTGTTAAAATCCTTGTGCTTCTGTGGAGTGCATAAACTCTGCAGGAGGGCACCTTCTTACCGGATAGCTTTTAAATGCTGCACTCCCTCTTACAGAGTTTACGCTAGTGAAGTCTGTGGAACTTGTTCAAGCTGAGCAGCTCCAGTTATATATAACTGGTAATACATAACTGAGCTGATCCTTTATTTTTTTTAATAGTTGAGGTTGTAGGGACTTCAGGGAGAAAAAAATACAGATGCTTGTGTTACCATAACATTAATGTCTCAGATGAATAGATTTCTAAATTGTGACATTTGGGAAATGTTATCTTGTCTTCATTGTGCTTGGAGAAGATTGTATTTTCAGTATGCATGTTTCTTTGTGGTTTTTTTTTTCAAAGACAGTTTTGCTGGATGTTGGGTATGTAAAATGCTGAGATAATGTTACTATGAGAACCTTCAGCATTTCATTTCCAGATTAGGAGTATTTAGCTATGAGACTGTGATGATAGTTCAGCTTGTTGTGTTTCAGTTTTACAAACCAGTCTACACATGGTTATCACCTTGATGACTCACAATTAAGTAAAAGAAAATGCAGAAGTCACCCCCAAAAAACCCCAAACCCAAGAGTAGCTCTAAATACTGAATAAAACCCCTCTAAATCCAGCCATAGATATGGTCCTGGAAACAGATCAGTGTCTTCTGACAGCTGCATGCTGAATTCTTAGGACTTTGAACTTGTACTTCCCCTGCTGGGAAGGGAGCATCCCTTCACCAGCATCTCTGCATAATTCAGCAGGACCCATTCACTAAGAAAGGAAACCCTTCCCAAGAGGAGCTGACTCTTCAGCTGCACAATGATAATTGGGCACTTGAACTCTGGTTATTTATTTTCTCCTTTTTTTAATAGTTGTTTTAAAAAAATTTGTGACATTTGTATCTGATTTGCTCTGTTCCTTGGGGTTTCTTGTCCCTTTTGGACCCATAAAGAAAAAAGGGTCCTGGGAACAGTTTGTTTGCCCTCTTTTGCTTTCCCGCATGACCCGCAGTGGCTACCATTGTGAGCAGGCGGTGAGGGCAGAACAAACTGCTTACGCTTGTCAGTTTTGTGGGTTTGGTAACAGTGTGCCCCCTGTTTTAGTCAGATATGTTTGAACAGCCTGGGAAGGAGAGGTAGGTTCCCACCAGCACAGCAGGTGTATTTCTCCAGCAAAACCAGGACCCTGGCAGCAGCTGCAGCGCTGAAGAGGGGGGACTTGGAAGCTCCAGTGGGCTGGTGCTTCCCAAGTATTTATCAGCAAAGTAAATTATTCCGGTAGAAGCCATTTCCCTCCCCACGGCACCTTCCTGTCTCTTTTGCGGAGAGGATGTTGTGGCAGCAGCCATCGCTGCATTTCGGCAAGTCTGTGCAGATAACTCGCAGCAAGTCGCAGAGAAAATGTCTTCTTTCTGCAGGGGTTTAATTAGGCTGTGAATCACATTAGCGGAGAGGGCATACTTACTGTGCCATACGGTGGACATCACTCAAGCTGGGCGTGAAAGGGCAGGCACCGCAGGGTGTGCAACAGAGACCGAGCCATCCTGACTTTGCTCCTGGAGACTTGCAAAGGCTGAATAAAGTGCAATTCTTGTAGGAGTGCACCTTGTTTGAGCCTGGTCACTGAATACGTTGCCGGAACTGTGCAGGACCTCCAGAGACGCGAGTGCTCTGGCAGAGCATCCTTGCAGAGTGGGATGTGTTTTGGGCAGTGTGTGCGTGCCTGTGTATGTGTATTGTGATCCTGCTGTCCTACTAGGTGAGGCTATGTTTTAACGGTGCATGAGGGAACGTGGTGTTGGAAGGATTGCTTTGCTGCTGTGAGTGAGCTCCATGTTGCACTCCAAGCCTGTGTTGAAAGACCACTAAGCATTTTGTCATCTGTGCTTTAAATTGGCTTATGGGCAGGGCAGTGGGGATGTTGCAGGGCAGGAAGGGGGGATGTTGGCCAAGCTGGGTCTCAGGAAATATTTTCCTGCTCTTTCCTTTGTAATTCCTCAGTAAAAATTAAAATTGAATAATGAAACAGGAAATGGATCCCCCCCAAATGCTATTCTCAAACCCAGTAGTGATTGAAAGGAAGAGAGTGCATAAAGTTAGAGTGTGCAGGGAAGGGGCTGGCCTGGTTTATTCTGTGCCTGAAGCCTGAGCAAGCAGCTGGTGAGTGAAATCACATACACATGTGGACACGTGTGCACACACACAAACATAGAGCTCTGTGTTTGTCAGTAACTGGGTAGTAGCATGGCCTCTGTATATGAAAGACAATGTCTGTGCTGAAGGGGCATCACCCAGGGAAAGTCATGTTTTCAGGGACTAAAAAGGAGAAAATCACTGATACATATTTCTGGAAGACCAAAAAAGGTTGCAGGAGCAGAACTAAGTGTGCTGTTTAGGCTTCTATTTTACATATTTAGTTATTAAAATGCTCTAGATGCAGAGGAGCTCTGCTCATTATTTATAAGTATCACTACCGCCTTGAAATGGAATCTGCAGACACTTTGATAAATGTGGTGAAAGCTTGTCTGGTGTCACTGCCACTTCTCTAAAGTGCCTCCTGCATCCTCTGCTGAATTGCTGTTTCATCAGTTTGGACAGCAGTGTTCCTCAGCGAATTGCAGCAAAAGTCTGGTTGCATCATCCCGTGCTAATGGGAATGGAGCAGGAGGGAGTGAATGACATAATTGTCCTGTAAGTTTGAGGCAGAGCAGGGGCAGGAGGGAGACAGCCCTGCCAAGCCCCACTCACTCCTCCATCGTGGTGGGTTTGGTAGGATAAAGGCTCCTCTTCAGTATCACTGTGAGCACACTTTTCTTTTGCCCTGTGCTGACAGCTAGGAATGGCGTTCCTGTTTGAATTGCCTGTGCCAGAGAGCAAAAATTAAATTGTTCCAGCATCAGCCCCTCCTTCCCCATCATCCCGATACCTGTGATGAGGACAGGGCTGTATGTGAGGCTGTCCTGACAGCTGAGTGTAGGGAGCTTTTAAAGGGCTTAAAGAATGCAGCTCCCTTGGGATCATAGAAGACAGAAGTGTTGCCATTGGAAAAAAAAATCTAGTGACCAAAACACAAAGGGAGAAATTTTGTGAAAAAAACCCAACCAAACAACCCTAAACAAACCAACAAAAAAACAATCAACAAGAAGAAAGCAGCCTCCCAAAACCTTGTCTCCTCCTATGGGCAGAGGGAGTTGCTTTTAGCTGATCTTGCTAAAGAAAAGCTGCACTTGTGCTGAAGCAGGTGCCTGTCAGGATGATGAGGTAATGGAAAGCTTGTCCTACAGGGGGAGATTAGAAGAGCTTGGACTGTTTAGCCTGAGGAAAATGGTAGGGGGAGTGTGAGAGTGATCTGTAAATATGTCAGCAGGTAAACAGTGTGATGGGGGAAGAGCCTTTCAGGGCTAAGGGAAGGTGCTGGCAGTAGTACAGGCTCCTATATATCAGTTGTGGTAATCTAGTCTGGGAATTTAAAGCAAAATTTTGAACCGTTAGGTCAGGGAAGTTTGGGAAGAAGCTTCCAAGCAGAGTAACAGGAGCAAAACACCCATACAGTTCCTTAAGATAAGTCTCAATCTGTCTGTGAAAGGGATTATATGACGGGGGCCAGGCTCTGTCTGCTAATAGATTCTGTCCTATGCTGCTTCCTATCGTCCTAGTCCTACATTAACCACGGAGGCTTTATGTATGAGATGTTCCTAAATAGAAATCATAGGTAAAACGTTACGTGGTTTGCAACTTCGAACTCATTTCTTGTTTTCTTTTTCTTTTTTTAATGGTTCCTTTCAGGGTGTCCTTTTGACCTGAATGTGCCGCAGCAGCATTTCATCCGGTGCCCAAGTTTCCCCTTCCCCCTCCTCGAGCCATCTCACTCCTATGTGAGCCGTTTCCACCAATGCATAGCGCAGCTCAGCACTTTTGAGGGGCTGAAAGCTATTTACCAGCTAAGAGGGCAAGAGTACAAAACTATTTTCAGCACTGTGACCCACCTCAGCCAATTGGATTGTGCGTGGCAATCCTATTTGGTGGAGATGGGGTCATGTACCCTGAAATAGTTTCTGCTCTTTGCCTGCACCTCCGGCTTGCCTTCACCTCCGGCATGCGTGCCTACGCAGCAACCAGGTTGTGGTGACTGTGCTCTCATACCTGACCCTCTGGATAGGGAGAAGGGCAGGGTAGGGTTTTGGGCTGAAGCTCCCACTCCCTGCCAGGAGGTTGCCCCCTTCTCACTGTTGATGCCCCGTGGAGCAGTGTCCTCATGTCACGACATGAGGTTGCTTTCTGCCACCCCTGGAGTCAGGCAGGGATGTGTCTAGCTCTGACCTTCAGCTCACTAAGCTTCTGTCCTTCGGGTTTTTGCCTTGCTGAAAATCGGTGGGGCTTGTGACGTGGCTGGCCATTGAGGAGTGGCTGCTGGGGCAGTGTGGAGGAGCGGCAGCAGGCTCTGTGTGTTGGGTTATTGGCCCCCCTGGAGCACTTGGATGCTTACCAAGGAATTACTGACGCTTTGACCCTGAATCCCAGCTCATCCTGTGCAGGCCCCAGAACTGCAGTGGAAGAAGCTTAAGCATCCACGCTTTGTGTAGCCATCATGGGAGCTGATCCCTGGCTGCATGGTGCCCAAAGGGGCGATCCGACACAACCCCGGTATGACTGAGGAGGGGGAATGGGGTGAGCGCCATGGCTAGGAAGGAGCCTGATGATGTGGGCTTGCTCAGTGAAGCAGCTGGCATTACAGCCCAGGTGCCACCCTCAGCCTAAACCTGGGCTTGTACCTAGGGTTTTGGTGGGGAGCGGTACCTTGGTGTGCCACTGCAGCCCTTCCATTCTTGCCTGCGCTCCCACCTCCTGATGGCTTGTGTGTCCTAGGCCAGGCAGGAAGGGTTCAGGAGTTAAGTCAGGTAAAGAAAGGGACATCAATAATCTCTTATACAGTTTACTTCAAATGTTTCAAGTATTTAAGTCATGAAAAACCTATTGCCTAAATGAAGCCAAGAATGGAAAGGGCTGTTTAAGCCAAACTGTGCATTTCAGGCAGGATTTGAGGCTCTTGGGTTTTTTCTGGGTGCAGTAACTTAACAGTGCACTTGCAGGATGCATTTTTAGCCCAGTTTTACTGGGAGGGAAGGATGGTGAAGTTGCACTGTCTGCTTCACCCTTACAGCTTTCTACCTTGTTGGTCCATTTCAGCCCTGTTTGGCAGGAGTCTCCAAAAGACTGCATTTGCCAGAATTAATAAAAAAATACAACCAGATTAAGAAAGGAAACCACATTAATAACCCCACCTGAGGGAAAGGAGCTCTGTAGTGTGAACTTAGGTAGATTATTAGGCATAAGAAATCCTAAGCCAGTAGGTTGCAGGAACCTAGGCTTCAGTCCTCCTACTCAGGGATTCCTTGAGTACTTGGGATGGGGGTGTGCATATAGAGTTTAACATCTCTCTCTGCTTGTACAAGACTACAAAGTGGGAATGTTGCTGAGTTTTGTAGCTACCAGTTATAGCTCAGCTCAGCTGAGGCACTTTCTGGCCTTGATTGCTACAACTTTCAGTTCTTTGATTGACAGAGGGTACCCTGCATGCTGAGCTGGGCCCACATGCCTGCCTTCTTTCTAAACAGAGACAAACAACTGTGGGCTAATCCCCTGGGCAGCCCCGATGGCAATGAGAGATCCTCTGGTCTCCTTTGAGGGGGTAAGATGAGATGCTCGCTCTGGCACAGGTCCCGCAGGTGCTGCTCAGCCCATACCATGGGCTGATGCTGCTTCTGACTTGTGCCTGTGTTCAACGAAGCCATCCCATTTATTTCAAGGTATAAAACTGCACGGCAGAGGCATGTTCTCTGGAGGAGTGGGAGGAACAAAAAGGCTGTCTGAGGATAAGGTGCAGTCTAGTCTGAGAGACTTTTTCCTTGGCTAAAGCGTAAACTAGAGCTTATGCTGTGTTGCTAAAACCAGCATCAACTCAGGCATAGGACTTTTGTTGCCATGGGTGCTGGACTGGCTGAGCCTGAGTCTCGATGCGTGTGTGGTGCTCTTGGTGTGTGGTGAGCCTTTGTCTGCCTTGCGATGCTGTAAAACAGTTGGCAAGTGTTGTCAGAAACCAGTGCCTGCAGTACTTTGCCCTGCTTTAGACAGCGCTTTTCATCATGGGCTATTGCAGATGCTGAGTTAAGCCTGGCAAGAAACCCAGGAGGTAGGTCAAGTATGCTGCAAGCTAGGGGAGTCACACTTGTGGAGTCACAGGGTGGGCAGAGCAGGGGCAGACCCATGGCAGGCTCCCTCTTTGCACCATTCAGACTACTAGTGTTTGCATATTGACTTGGCCACTCCGAGCTTCAGCTTCCTCCTCACCTGCCCCTCTGGCCTGTGCAGCAGTAACTGCTGCAGGGGAATGAAGTGCTTTTCCTGATACACTACTATCCAGTGCTGCCAAATTAGGCTGGACTTTCTTTCTCCCCCAGCCCAGTATCCTCATTCCTCTGTGTCTTTGCAGGGATGGTGTGAGCTCTCCCAGAGACACTCAGCAGTGGCATGTGATTTATCATTGTGTTTTTCCCTGCCTTCTCACAAAGGAAAACCTTTTAGTTGTTTCAGTGTTGGTAACAGTAGGGGCATTGGATTTGCATCCACCATGAAGATGAGCAGCCAGCATAAATCCTGGGTGGGGTTTGGGAGTAAATACACCCAATTCATCTCGCTGTGTCACTTGTGCTAGGTATCTTGCAAACCAGAGCTTCAGTTAGGCAGGTGAGCCTACACCAACTGGAGATGAAAGGATCTTTCCAGCCTGAGTGCTGGCATCCCTGGAGGGATTTCCTTCTAGGCTTTTTCAGTTTACCTGGATAATACTCATAAGTTTAGCCTTCCTTGCACATGCTTTAATCTCATGTTTCAGACTGCCTGTTGGTCATCTGAAGGGTCAGGAGGGCATTTCTCTCTGAGCAGCATGGCAGGATCTGCTGTAATCTGGTTGTTTTTTTTTTCCCCTCTGTACTTTGGGGCATGCTCCAGTCTTTCGAATTTCTGGGCATTTTTGCTCAATGAATTCCTCCTGATGAAGACGCACAGCAGAGCCTTGCTTGCAGGGTGTTAGCGGAGCACTTCATCTGCCCTCCTGTCCCTGGGCACTCTGTAGTTACAGCTTTGGGTCTTCTACTGTGAGGGGCACAGGGCATCAGGAGGAGGGTGAAGTTACTCTTTGTGGGGCCTTTCCATATCAAAATGTCCATTGATAGACTGCCAGCAATTGCACAGTGCTGCATTTGGTGACCCTGATGGTCCATTCCGGTCTCTCCTTCCTAGTGACTGGGATGCAATTCATCTGAGGACTGGCAGGATGCTCACAGTTGGACTTCCTCAGGGACTACCATCATGTTTTCCTGCATCCTGCTCCAAGTGAAGCCTATGTCCTTGTCCTGCTCGTATTTGAGTGCTGCTGGGCTCCCCCTCTCTCCCATTTGGATCTTTTTGTCCACCTCATTTAGTTCTGATTTGCAGCAGTCAGGGTATTAAAAAAAAAAAAAAAAAATCTATCAATCTGGGTTTAGAAACAAGCCTCCAGGGTGTTTAATTAAACCCAGTGTGATAGAGGCAGCCAAAAGGCATGCATGGTGTGTATGTGTATGTGCACAGAGAGCTGGCCATGGGGGAGCAGCAAGTGTGTACGTGTGGGTGAGAGAGGGAATAAAAGATCTGGTTAAATAGATCCTTTCTATCCATGCTCCAAATATAATGTTCTTAAACGTGTAACCCACAAGAAAACAACAATCCCCTTATGAAATATGCAGAGAGACTTGTGCCAGGAGAAGGTCAGCAGCCCGGCTTCGCATGGCTAGCACGGCTGTGGGGGCAGAGGCTTTTGGAAGGGAAGAGGTGTCCCAGCCAATGCTTTCCTGGCACAGGGGCTGGATTTTTCCTGCTGGGATCAAGCTGGAAGACTGATGATTCTCACAGAGTTTGAAAGACAGACAAAAGGCGGGCCAGTGAGGGGATGTGTAGGCTGTTGGTTTATGTAGGCATCTGCTGGTGGCAGAGAGGAGGGGAAACGTGGAGTGGAAACAAAGCTCTGAGTTTCACCTCCTCCTGTTTCATCCCTGGCATCTATAACTTCCATGCCTCTTTCTTTCATGAACTACTTACTACCTGAATTTCATAAAGAACAGGTTTTATTTTGTCCTGAGTTGTTTTGGAGGAGAGGAACAGGGAAACCTGTGTGTGCCAGAATGGAATACTTCGGTGCTAGGAGATGTGCCTTTTCTTTTTAAACTAATTTCCCTCTTGTCATCTTTGCACCTTGTCCAGTTTTTTTCTGCTTGTGTTTATTTGCCAAAAATAGTTGGGTTCTGCTTCCCCTTTGCTGCCATGCAGAGTCCCTCCTCACCTCCCTTCCTCTGGGGCCCCAGTAATGGAATGTGCAGGACCCTGGTGCCCAGCAGCTTTCTCCAGTCAGCAGGCAGGATCCCTCAAGGATATTTGCTCCTTCCAGGCAGCTGAGGGTATAAATGGGGTTTGTGCCCCTATAGCTAAGTGCTCGCCGCAGTGGGTCCCACAACAAGCGGTTTTCCTGCTGCCAGTGGTACAGCGCATGGGTGCTACAGCTGCGTGCAAAGCCAGCGTCATTTTCTCATGCCTGGTGCCCATTTAAAAACAAGGGGGGGGGAGAAAAAAAGGCTTTTTGTTTTCCAACTGAAATAGCTTCGACAAGTCACAGGCACCACCTCAGTAAATGCAACTGTTGTGCATGGCCCCGCGATGACCAGCTTCATTGTGCTCGTCCCCACGCGGCAGTCAGGCCCACAGGGTCCTCTGAGACGGGGGTTGGCAAAAGCCAGAAGACGTGGTGGTGGAGAACAGGCAAAGGATGGCAACCCTTTGCAAATAACCTTGCAGCTGCGAGTGTTGCTGAGCATGAGGCGTAGCTGCTGCTGCTGAGCTCTTTGGCTACACGAGAGCAGCGAGCCGTTGTGCTTGCAGCACTTGCCGAAATAAAAGGAGTATGGTGGAAAGGTGTTACCTAACAAGGGTTGCTTTGCATTCTGTGAAGCCTACGATCCTGTGTCTTTCCTGAAATATAGGATGGTGAAAAGGATTAGGGTGGAAGGGCCCATCTAGCCCACCTGCAGGTGGAGCAGTGCAGCATGTAACTTTGCATTAAGGATTTTAAGGCTTGGCGACTGCACTATCTTTCTCTCACTTTCCAGCGGTCTCTTGACTGTCTGAATGCGTGCGGAGCCATTGAGTGTGTTGGGTCATCAGTGGAGGGTGGCTGCTTTGTTGAGCTCCTGGTTCAAACCTTCTGCTGGAGTCACTTCTCCATGATGCCATTTTGGTGCCACAGCAAGTCATGCAGGTTCTCATCGGTTCTAATCAATGCTCCTGGAAGTGATGACAAGTGGCCCACAGAAGTGTGAATCTAGTTTAAGGAGACCAGGAAGCCAGAAAAAAAGCCTTCTAATCTGATCATTACGCTCAGGCCAAGGGATCAGGAAAATGACCAAGTAAGGAAGAGAAACAACTTCTGGCTACTAGATTTTGCATCTCTATCCAGGCCAAATGCTGAGGGTAACTATTAACGATCATACCACAGTGAACATCAATCTTGTAACAAGCTTGGATAATACCCTCTGGTGAATTAACAAGGACTGCTGATGTCTAAGTGCTTTTCAGCTGCATGTTGCCAGGAATAAGTCTCAATTCTGGGGGGCCTGAGTCTCTCCTCAATCTGAGTTTAATTCCCTCCCATCTGCTGTCTGCATTTTCCGACGATCCTCACCCAAGTAGGGCATGGTGTGTTTTGAGGGGAGTGGGGACATGCTGGGCTCTCGGTAGGCTGAAATTTCCCGGGGGGTGTGTGTGGGGGATTTCTGCCGTGTGGGGATATCCACGGACTGTTGTGGTCTTCGTACCCTGGCATGTGCAACCAGGCACTGCCTCAGCTGAAATGTCCTGGGAGCCTCCACAAAGGTGGCTGGTAGAACAAAACCGCCTCAGTTGGTGCAGTCTGGAGCACAGGACAAAGGCAGTCTCATTCCCATCATTGCTGGGAATAATGGGGATAATTATCTCATTATTTCTGCAGCCTCCACAGCTCCCAAAGAAAGAGTAACTGGTGTGCAACAATGCCTCTGCTGTAAATAATGCCCTCAGCACATTCCACTGAAGCAGAAGACAGAGGTATAAAGCGCTGCCTGCCCTCGGACCACGCTCAGATTCACTACTTGGATTTTGGTCCACTGAGCTTTAGGTGTTTTTTTGGTTTTGTTTTTTTTTTTTGAAAGCAGGGGAGGGAGCACTGCGTGGGCTTTCTAGAGCTTTATTTATTTATTAAATCAAGGGCATGGGTGCATGTTCAGTTTGAAGCTGCTTGGAATTGTGCAAAAAGCCTGTGCCACCCCTGTACTGGACAAGACTGGCGACATCGTGGAGTGGGCAGGAAGGGGAACCTGTGTCCTGGCTATGCCAGTGCAAAATTAGGGTGTGCCACTTATTCCTCCTGGACCTGTCAAAATACATTTTCACCTGTAGGCATCAAAAATGCCTTGTTTGGCAGCAGGTAAGACTAGGGGATAGGAAAGGGAGAAGTTTTGCCAAGGTTTGTGCAGCCTGGATAGAGCTAAGAGCAGAACCAAGTGCCATGACTCAGGTTTGTTCACTTTGCCTTGTTTTAAAGGTGTCCCATAAAAAGAAAAATATACTGCCATTAGAAGCAGAGATGTTTCTTTTGTCAGACTTCTGCACGTTTCACTGATCCATTGCTGGTTTGTGGAGGTTACTGCAGCACTGCTGATGACTGTGCCGTTATCCATGGGTGTTTGAAATCCCCTGGAGTGTGTTTTGGTTCTTTTCTCTACTTGTTATTCACATGAGAAATATCGGGAAGCTGTCTCCCAGGTTTTCCTGGAGGGCTTCAGGGAAGATTGGAAAGGTGTATCAAGAAGTTTCTTCACCCTTGTCTGAAAGCTGTATTGGCTTTCAGGAAAACAGTTTTTTCTCACGAGCATTTGTCAGGCAACTGGTTTAAATGAGCGTTAACATAAAGCAGAGGGTGAGTTTTTTCAATGGTCCTTCCAGTTTCCTGGCTCAGGCTTCAGTTCTGTTGCTTGTGATGTGACTATTTCATTAGCTCACTGGAAAGGTTTTTGGCAAAAATTAGGAAGCTGAGACCTAATATTTCTAATGTGTCTTAAAAAGAATTAAAAAAGTAGATGTAAAAAACCCATCCGCACATAAATTTTTCACCTAAGCCCCAGTCTCTTGCAAACTCCTAAAAACCAAAGATCCAAAGGCTGAAGCGTCCTTCTCTTGCGGCCCCACTGGGAGCAAGGTTGGTGCTAGCTGGCAAATGACCCTTCTCCCTGCGACTGCTGTGCCCTGGGTGGGCTGAGGGCAGGGGCAGAGCGAGATGGGTGCAGGCTGTCCTGGAGTGGGGGGAGTAGAGCAGGCTGTGGGGGGCTGGGGCAGCCCCCATCACCTTGTCCTAAGCTCTGCTGCTGTACTTGCTACAAAACTTTGGTGTCTTGTTTTCCAGCACGTAAAAATGTGGAGTCGCTTGTGGTGCAGGGAGGCAGCGTGCAAATTAACAGGGCTTATGCCTCTGCAGAGTGCTGGATGGATGTAAAATATCCTTATTCCCCATCTGGTTCCAAACCAAGAGCCCTGTGAGGCTGTGCAGTGGAGGGATCCTTCTTTCTTGCAGCCCATCTGCAAACCTTCCTGCCATCAGCCTCTGCTGTTCCCATACTGAGCTAGCATCTCGCTGGTATGGTGGGGCTGGCTGGCCCTGGGTGGAGCTTTCCGAAATCCTGGCCGTAACCTCGGGAAGTACAGGCTGCAGCCAAGCAATAAGATTTCTGTCTTTGCAACACCATCTGTCTCCTTTAACTTTCTGTAATCCTTCAGATGCTGGGTTAGAAATTATCACTGGGCAGGGCTGGACTGAATCCAAAGCAGAGTTCCTCCTTTGAGTGACTCAGGAGAGGAAAACCTCGCTGAAACCTGATGTCTTCCCACTCCTCCTCAGGGCCCTGCAGGGTTGCCATCAAGCCAGCTTGGGGCATCCTGGAGTGGTAGAGCTCTATTTCTGCTTTGCATCTTGGCATCTTCTTCCCGTGCTATGTTGAGGTGTAGAGAGGATGGCACTGGGGGCTGAGCAGGACCAGTGCAGGGAAGGGAGCACAACTGGTTGTTTCTCCTTTAGCCTTGGCTTACCAAACAACATGCCTGATGCTGGTGTGCATGTGGTAGAAGTTCTGGGTCCTGCAGTTACTCATTATCAGTCTGCCTGGAATCGAAGGAGAAATTGATCTTTCCTGTGCCTTTTTGCAAGAGAACGTATTTTGAGGAGGGAGACAAATTGCTTCCTTCCCATGCACCATTTCCAACATCCATGTTATTGCTGTGACATGCCTACCATTGTCAGATGTTTCCTTGCTACTTAAAACATCTCCCCCCTTTTTCCAGGGCTGATAGCAGTTTTTCTGCAGGGGACACAAAATGGGACAGCGAGGCTCAGCGCAGAGTGGTTGGTGCATGGTGCTGCCAGTGTCACCCAGCTGCTGCAGCAGATGTCGTACCTTTGTGCCACCAACACTTGCAGGGCTCTGAGATGGAAGAACACATCTTTCCTGCTCTCACCCCACTGCTGGTAATGCCCGTTTTAGCAGGGTGGGTGCTGCTAGCTTTTCCTTGATGTTTCCCCGTTGCATCTGGAAGAGGATTCCTAGGGACCTGTGGCTTAAGTGTCCATCAGTGACACTGAGGTTATGACACTTGCCTACCCACAGAAGTGCTGCCACTCCACGGGACACAACATGTGCCTGGGGTCCCTCAGGGTGGAGGAGTCTCTGTGCTTGCTGGGATGGTGGGGAAGGAGGTGGTGAACCATCTCAGTTGGAGGACCTGGGGAGATGCCAGGTTCCTCATGCCAGGGCATGAGCTAGCAGTATTGTATAAGGGCTGGTGCTGCTGGTTATAGGCATTATTTTAGGATGTGCTTTATTAATGTTGAAATTTGAACCAGAAGAGGAACAGCTCAGTTGGTTATGTGGTACCAGCAGGAATAAGGAGCCTTTAAAATGTATCTGGGCGAGAAGAGCTGGGCACGTGGGCGCACGCAGAGGCAGCAGGTCTCAGCAGCGAGAAGGGGTCCTTTGGTAACAGTCATTTTTCTGACAGAAGCTGCACTTTTGTTGCCACTCCTGCAAGGTGCAGAAGGGAAAGGATGACTGCCTAGAGGATGCTTCTGGGAGGTGAAGCCATGTGTGGTTTCTTCAGGGAAGCGGCGGTTTCTTTTGTGAACCACCCCTCTGTGTGTGTGTGCATCTTAGTGGTGATGAGGTGCTACTCGGTGTCATCTGTCCCTGCCTCCCAAAAGAACCTGTGCTACAGAAAGGGAACAGGGGGGGCAGGGAAAGAAAGATGAGGAGCAGGGGATTTATAGGCTCGCAAGGAGGTGACGTGGGCAATGCCTTCATGATGTATTGCAGGCGGAAGTAAGCTCCCTTGACCTTTCATCCGAGCTGGTGGATGCAAGCTGGTCTGAAAGCCATAAGGCTGCTTCAGTGCAGCACTCAGTATGAGCTAATGCACCCTGGATCTCAGCATGCTAACCACAGCTATGCAGCTTCATCCGCTCGGAGGATGGTCAGGGCTTGCTTCTGCTTACAATACACCAGGTAAATGTACCTGCAGCATCACTGATGCCATCTTCTTATTATAACCCCTGCTTTTCCCAAATTGCAGCTCACCTCCAAGTGAGGGAGGTGAGGGAAGGGAAGGCTTAACCCCTGAGTTAAGGGAAGGCTGCTCAGGCTGCCCTCTAAATAAGTAAAATGGCTCTAATGTGCACCAGCTGGTCCCATCTCCTTCAGATATAATTGTTTAATGTACATGTTGCACATCAGTCTCAGCTTGGCAACTTGACAGTTATGTTGTGATTTGATCCTGTCATGAGTTCACATAGGGATCTCAAATATCACAATGCAACATTGCAATGTGACCATTAGTCTTGACTTGTACCTTTAAAAAGAATAGTTAGCCTGACACTCCCAATTTCTGTTTCTCTATGAGGTTGAATATTCCCATGCTGTGGACACCTTTGGTGTCCTAGCAGATGGTCTGCAGAGTGCCAGTGTTTGGGAAGTCACTTGCTACAGTGGTTGGAGGATTAAGCTGGGATGGGGTGGTATTGCCCTGAGAAATGATCCCCAAAATGGGTAGTTTGGAGAGTCCCTTCTATACACTGCGGTTGTTTGCACGCAAACCTATATTCATCTATTTTTTTCCTGGGATTTGCTGTTTCTATGGAGGAGAGCAGATGAAGACTTTTCTGCAATTTCAGTGAAAGCCAGGGAGCTCTTAGAGCAGTTCCTGGCATCCCTGCCTCTCTGCTGAAGAAATGGGATGACTGCTAACAGAGATGTTAGGTGTCACTGTCCCTTTTCATCTGAGGGCCGAAAAGCACTTTACAGGCATTTAAGCTTTACAAAATCCCCCTGCAAGGTGTAGAAGGAATTCTTTACAGATGGAGAAACTGAGGCAAAATGCCTTGCTCCTGCTTGATCTATTAATCACTGAAAGAATTGGGGACAGGAGCTGGGGGATGCCTATTCCTAGCCCTGTGCACTGACCACAGCATCCTCCCTCCCAGTCCCGTTGGGAGGGACACAGCCCACACAGTAGTGCTCCTGGGAGGGCTTTCAGTGTCTGCTTTGGTCAGGAGACTGCTTTGCAAATCCTTCTCCTCCACACATTGTGTCTGACATGGATGTATTGTTTAACCACCCCATTTCAGGTATGACAGCCTGCAAGATCAATCTGTGTGCGCCTCCCATTCCTTATCCCTCCATGCTTTCAATCTATGCCAGTGCACTGATTACCTGAATCACAAAAAACCCCCACCTTGTGTGGGCTTTTATTTATCTCCTGGTGGCTTTGTGCTTCCCTTTCTGGATTGCCTCACCAGCCATGGGTGCTAAGAAAACCTGTCTGTGGGGGAAGGGAGCAGGCTGGGAATGCCTACCCTCTCGGGGCCATGTCTGGTTCTGCATGTTGTGAATGGGAACTGCTACTCCATCCGCTCTTCCTCTTCCCTGCGGCGAGCTGACCATCTGCTTACCTTAATGGACTAGAGATTAGGCTGGGGGTTAAGTTATCAACATAATTAACCTAGATTTCTCCTCTATGGCTGAGACAATTTTTACTTATCTGCTGCTCAGGTGACGTTGTGAAATTCAGACAGCTCTCTAGGAACAACAGAAATTGGAGCAAGTGGAGGGGAAGACTTTCAAAGTTTGAAATTGCCCAAAGCCTCCAAGGCACAGAGATAAGAGATAATGAAGCTTGTACAGGGTCACATATGTTCTCAGCTATGAGAACAGTATTGCAGAGAAGTCTAATATATTATTAATACTGCCTATTCCTTATGTGGAGGGCTTTTCAGCTCTGTCTCAAACCAGGCAAGACTCATTAGCTCCATTTTATGGAAATTTGTTCCTGGAACATATGCAGAAAGCTAACAAATTGAAAATATGACATCCCTGCATTTCTGTCCAGCGGGCATGGTGCTGAAGACTATCGTAGGTCTACCTGTAAGACACTTCCCAGCCTGTGCTCTGGGTACAAGCAGGTCAGTGACAGGCTATCGTTTGATACTGTGGTCATGTGTCACCAGATACTCTTCATTGTGGCTTAGTATGCTAGAGCTAATGTGACTGTACAGCCACATGTAGGTGGCTTTTATGCCGCCTTTTCCTTGACAGTAAAAGATTGCACTTGCCACTTCAGAGCATCCTCAGCTGCCTTTCCTGCCCTAGATTCCGTCTGTGTTTGCGGGTAGTGCTATTGGATGTGTGCGCAGGCAGTCTTCCTTGGCAGGGCCAGCGATGGCAAGGCAGTGCCCTAAACTTCAGAGGGCACCAAGTTCCTGCGTACACCCCCTGAGGCTGTCCTGCCTGTGGCTGTGGCATTCGAGCCATGCATATTTGCTCTGGGCTCAGCTCGCCATGGGTGGAGGTTGCTTGCAGAGGCTGTGAGCGTGGGAGCACTGTCTGACCCATCCCTGCGGGTACTTCCCAGGCCAGAGGACGTGCCACGAAGAACTGGAGGATGGCTGGCGTGCCGTCAGGCTTCAGAGCCAGCACTCAAACGATCATTGTAATTACCGTCCTGAAAGCTTTTAATCCCTTGGTTAAATAAAACCAACAAATGATAGCTGGAGTAGGAAACTGCAGACGGCTGGAGGACAGCCGCGCCACAAGCAATGAGATGTGCAAATGAACAAACACCCGCATCCTGCCAGAGACACCTAATCTTGCTAATGATGAAATTAGCATGCAGCTTTGGTCGGATCCCACCCAAACCTTGGTGCTTGGCTCCAGACAACTGTCATGGAGGCAGGCAAGTTAGGAGGAGTTCAAGGAATAACAGCAATGATTAGGATGCTGGAGGGGAGCGGAGGTATAAGGAAAGATTAAAGCAACTAAGTGTGTTTATCATGGGTAATTGGTGATTAAGGGGGGAACCTAACTGTCTTCCTGTAATTTGAAGGATGTGAACCTCAGGGAGAGGAGCTGCTCAGAACGGTGACAGGAGGTATATAAGTAGGAGTGATGTGATAAAGCTCAGGGAAAGAAATGTAGGTGGAAGATCAAGAAAAGCTCCTAGCAGACATTTTTGGGGGCACATATATACAGACAGGAAAATGCTGGAGGGAAGACCCCATAGTAGTATACTACTGTGTACAGCCAGGGCTGGGCTGCTTGAGACCATGCACATGTTTTGTCCCCTTGTCCACATTTTTTTTGTATCTTCATATAAACAGTGCCAGCGCTTCTTGTGATTTTCAGTGGAGACGTGTTGCAAAAGTTACATTTTTCCAGTAACGCTTTACCCCACACTGTCACTGTTAAATCTGTCTGCTGTCAAACTGTAGTAGGGTGTCAGTCCTCATGTCTCTTTGATAAGGTTTGGGAAGGATTTGGTGGATGTTGGTGGCATCGCACCTCCCCGGACTCTGCTGAGAGCAGCTGCCCTTGGTGAAATGGGGAAAGCTCTGGTAGTGTCAAGCTGCTTGGAGATGGAAAAGCCTCGGAGCATGCCCATGTTGCTTTTGTACGTGCTGCTTGGTTTGCACTGCCAAATCGGTGTGCCCATCATGCTGCTGGGGTTGCACTCTGCCTTTCAATAAAGCTTAAAAATTGCAGACCTTTCCTTTTGGATGGCAGAGCCTCAGTCACAGTGTAGGAAGGTCCTCCCTTATCTCAGGCAGGAGGGATCTGAGTTTTCTTATGAGCGGTTTGCACACCCCATCTGTGCTCTTGGAGGCGCTCAGAGGGACTACGGCTGGAGCACAGCGACAGCCACCTAACGCATTAGTCCTTTGTTGTCCCATGATTGTGCCTGTGCAGAAAAGGTGGCATCACTCTCTTGACAGACAGATGAAACATCTACTTGAGTGCTTCTAGTGATGGCTGTGCTGCAGCCTTCTTACTAGTTAAAAACATACCCCACCACTCCTCCCAATATTAAGCCTGCCTGTATGCTGCTGGGGACTGCTTCCCATGTACAGTTGATCCCCTCCATATGCTTACACATCCCCCCCTGGCTGCCTGCATGTTTTCCATAGAGTTTGCAGAGTTTTTGCTGGCAGCAAACATTGCCTAGAACGGGTTCCCATTGCAAGCATCTCACCTCATTAATCTCCAAAACATAATGCGTTTACCAAGTTTACAGCTGCCCATGGGAACCTATCTGTAATGCACACAAATTCCTCACCTTGTACCTCATCTGTTCTCCTGTTCCCTTCTGCCTTTCTCCTCAAACCTGCATGATGCCCCCCAAATGCATTCCTGTTTTGCACACCCAGCTCTCTGAAGGCGATTGCACCAGGTACTAGCACGGCAAATGCTGTGATGTGGTGCCCGTGCTCTGCCGCAGCTCTTACCTGGGGCGGCTGCTCCCCATCTTCATCATCTTAACACGGAGTGACTCAGCTCGAATGCCCCTGCAGTAACCTGCTTGGCTGTAAATTGGAGACCTTTACAGCTGAAGGTTTGCCTCTAACATCTTTTTTTAGCTTGCCCCGTATTCTCTGCTCTGTGAGTGCTTGCAGACGCTCTTGCAGGTTTTATTTCCAAAGCAGACTGCATTGTAATTAAGAGGCCCCAGAATGAACTCAGCCTAGCAGTAACAAAATGTAATAAACTGAGCTCCTAACAAGACTGATAGGAGAGCAGTCAAGCTGTGCTTGCCTGGGATGTTTCAGCATCCATACAGACATTTTACCTGACAGAATAATAGCAAGTTTCTTTCAGCTGTTACGTTCACCATCTCTGCTAGGGTCTGACAGCTGCTGTCACCTCAGAAATCACCAATGAAGGGGTGCATCCTTGTCTTTCCAGGGAGGTAACAGCACCAGCTAAGTAATAGAAGCTTTCATCCTGGAAAATTTCCAGACACCTCTAGAGAGGAAAATCCTGCCACTGACATACACTGATGGTAGAACTGAATAAGGCAACCCACGGCAACTTGCAGGATCGATCCTTTGCCTCCTTCTCACAGGCAGGCAACCCTAAATAACTGCAGTCTATGGCAGAATGCAGAAAATCAGGGTCTGTAGGATGATGCTGACTCAGACATCCAAATTTTGAGATCTGGTGTCTTGAGGAACTGCAGGCATCTTTTCTCTCAAGTAGAGTTGTATCAGCTATTTCACAGCCAATACATACTGGCTAGGCCCTGTAACATTTGCTCACTTGCAGCTAGCCTGTTGGGCTGGGAGGCTCCATCTCTCTGCGTTATGGCCCGCTTCTGGTGCAGTGTAGTCTTAGCTTGCTTTAGAACATGCAATTGAGCTGCTAGTCCTGGCTCCAGCAATGTGCAATGAACCTCTCAGTCAACCAGCCTGGATAAAATTTGAGTGGATGTTGTTACTGGGTCTTGCCTTCCTTGTCTGGCAATGTCTAGTGAAAAGCAGCTTGCTTGTCATCATGTGTCTGTGAGAGAAGGCAGATGGTTGTCTAAAGAGCAAAGGATCCTGACACCCCACAAAAGTCTAAAGTTCTTGTCCAGGCAAAGGTCAAGACTCTTCCTTGAAGGCATCCCAAACCCACAAGATCTTATGGGACAGCATGAGACAGCAGCTTGTTGGCTCACAGGTGGTACAGAACAAGAGTAGTCCTCCCCCTTTGTGTCCAAGCCCATGTCAACTCAGGGAGCCATTGGCTGCCTTCTTTGGTGAGGCCGGTCAGGGTGATTGCACGGTGGTGAGGACGTGTGTGCCAGCAAGGAGCAACCCTGGACTGATTCTGTACCTGGGAACAAACCTGTATGCAGGGAAGGTCCTGCTCTTCTTTCTATCTGTTCCTGGCCAGAGGAGGAGGCAACTCCTTGGCTGGGTCCTTCTCACAGGCAGCTTTAGATGAAGGGAGCGGGTCGGTGGCTGCTGCGCGGGTGGCTGGTGTCATGCCAGAGGGAGGTGGCAGCGCTGGCAGGGGTGCAGGGCCAGGCGGGAGGGTTTTGTTTGCAGGATGGTGCAGTTGTGTGAGCGGCTGTCAGTCTCCTGGCATCTCCAGTGGACTTGACAGCTGTGCAAACAGTGCAGACAAACTTATCCAAGAGGAAGTGACAGTGAGGAAATGGAAACAGCTAGAAGCATACCAGGGAGTGAAGCTTCATCATAATATACGCCTAGGCTAGATCAGAATTACTTTAGTGTAATGATACGTTATTTTTTTCCTCTCGGGGAGGAGACGGTACAGATCCTGACTGGTATTGCTGAGTGTGTAAAATGTCATGTTGCACAGTTGAAAGAGATGCTGGCCAAAGGAAATACGAGGCCTTCATGGAAGAGCTAGCTTGAATGTGCATTTTTCAGGATAGCAGAGGCTTGGCTTTCTGGAGTCAACCTGTTTTAGACTACTCTTAATTTTGCAAAAGGAGCCCAAGTCCTCTGGGGCTTCTGCTGGTTACTCACAAAATTCCGTAAGAGTTTTTCCTACCGCCTTCTCCCATGTATATTTACATTTGATATTGGATAGGGGTGTGTGATGTATTTTCACCAGGATCAGATTTACTTTGGTGTAACAGGGCAGGATGTTGCCCTCTTTTAATAAAGCCTAGATGCCATGGAGATGTGGTAGAACACGTGGTGACCATCTCTCTCTTCCCCTTTTACCATACTGCCAGAAAAACAGCATCTGGTCTTGACTTTCACCTTCCCCTGAAAGGGAAGAAAAGAGATGGGAGAAAATAGCGCACTGGACGTGTTGGCGCCACAACTGTCATTAGGAAACCTTTGAGGCCAGCGGGCATCCCTGGCTGGTGGGTCATGTCATGATTGGGGACCGACACTTGCCCACAGTGGGGCTGTGATGACCAAACATGTTTCAGCTTTTTTTTCCTCTGTGTTGTGATCTAAATAAATCTCAGAGAGTGAAAGGTGGTTATGATCATTTATCATTTGATGAGCTTCAGCTTTGTCTCTGGCAGATACTAATAGAGAAAACATTGTCATCCAAACCCAAGCAGCCTTCAGCTGGAGGTAAATTACAGCACTGCTGAAGAGCGACAGATTTGAGAGAGAAAATAATAACAGGTGGGCAGATTATTAAAATACAATGCAGACAATACCTGGAGGGTAAATATAATCAGCTTTGAGATGGCAATGAAATCTGAGGAGTGTTTTGAAAGTGGAGAAGGCTGGTCTACATGTGCCTTCACAGTGAGGACCCTTGGTTACACAGCTGGGGAGCTGATATCTTTATTTTAGCAACTTGTTTTCCATCATACAGGAGTGCTTCTTGTACCTGGTAACTCACAGGATGCATCTTATTTTGCCATGTTTCACAGTAGGCTTCCCACAGCATCCCAGAAACCGGAAATGTCTTCCTGCAAAAGTAAGTGCTTTGAGAGGCATTGCAGAGGCTAGCTGAAAGCCAGCCCTGAGTCCTGTGAACCACTGCACGGCTATGAGCGCAAGCAACACCAGTGTTGCTCACCCCTGACCCCAGAGGAGCGGTCCCACAGGTCCTTTGGGTACAGACGATGTCTCTCTTCTGCTTGGGAGTGCTTTCTTCTCCACTTTGTGCACAGGCTCAGCCTCACTCTCCCAGCCTCCTGCCCCATGTATCATGCAAGCTTTTTGCTCTGTCTGTCCTGCACGCTTTCAGCTGTTTGTTCTACCATATGTTTACTTCAGAAGGCCGTCTGGGGAAGACATATTCACGCCAATAAAATTGCTAAAGTGCCAAAGAGAGCGAGATACAGTTTTAGTAGCTGGCATAACAGTGAATTTGCTGACCTGGCACAGGAAGGGGAAAGGAAAAGGCTGGTGAATTAATTACAGTGCTGAGGAGAGCCTGGCTTATCTTGGAAGTCGTTCAGTTACTTGGCTTGAGATAGGTGTCCAACTGTTGTACACTTGAGGAGGTAACAAAGGTTGCAAGTCAGGGCTGCTCAAGGCGTGGGCCTGTCATTGGTATAAGCTGTTTTGAGACCATGCTGCAATCCTCTGCCTGCCTATCTGTGACTTCCTACCATCTCCCCTATCCTGGCATTTGCAATTGTAGCCCTGAGCTGACTCTTTAGCTAGCTGCACAGTCGCCGAGGCTGACGTGAAGGAAGCAGTGGGAAGGTGTGGGCAAAGTTGGGACATCAGCAAATCATGAATTCAGTCTGTTTTGATTCCTGTTCCCGGCTCAAATCCCGGTTCTAGCTCTGCCACTGATCTGGGTGATGTCAGGTCACCTTCTCCATGCCTCAGCATGGTCTCCTTAGCCCAGAAGTGCTGCCTGCCTTCTACAGCTGTGCGGAGGCACCCAAGGCTGCTTGTGACCATCCTGGGAGAAGGAAAAACGGCAAACTGCTGTTGTGGTCGGTCTCGCCCATTGTAGTCAGTATCCCCAGATGCTTTCCAATTGAATACACAAACCTAGTACCTGTCTTGTTTTGCAAAGCTGAAGCTGTCCCTAGAGCACCCCAGCCACGCTGCGGTCCCCTGTCCCCCTCGGGGGTCTGGAGGAGGACTCATCCCTCAGCACTGTTGCTTTCTCTCCTGTACCTTATCCTGGGCACCAGCTTGGAGAAAACAAATGGAAGGTTACTATCTCTGGTGGAGTGTTGAATGAGGTGGCTTCAGTGCTTCCCATTTTTCTAAGAAATTTCAGAGAAACGCACAGAGGGCAAGCGAGCCTCAAACACTCTACCCATAGGAGGCTTGGAGGGTCCAGCGCTCAGCAGCACATGCCAGTTCAAAGAGAATGGCATCATGTTGAACAAAATCTCCAGAGATTTCAAGCGTACCATGAGTCTAGAAGGAAGAGTGTCCCTTGCAAAAGGTGTATTCTCTCTAAAAGTAAAAAATAATTATTACTGTAGTGGTGTGATACTGTTACCCCTCATGTTTACGAATCCTCGTTGCCAAAGGAAAAAGTTGAATACATTTTGAATACGAGTGGTCTCCTTAGGGATCATCTTATCTGTGATGTACGACTGATAACTTGGCCAGGAAAAGATTATTGAAAGAAATAGACTTGACCTTTTAAGCATACAGCAGAGGTTTGCAGCAATAGTGAGCACCACACTTTCTAAATGAATGTGTTAGCAGGCAATGAAAGCAGAGGAGTGCATCTAATTAAAAATGTATGTCAAAGAAAATAGATGGAATAAAAAAGGGTAAACCAATATTAGAGAAGATAAACATATTGTCACAACAAAAGTTAGAGCCAGCCAGCATGGGGAGGGAAGGGTCCTACATGGAACAAAAGCAGCCATTTTGAGAGCTGTGCTTAGCACTAGATTGCAAAGAAATACAAAAATAAAATGCAGTTATGACTATACAGCTGGAGGACAAAGCTATTATGATGATGGTGCAGAGCCATCAGTAACTGTATGATGAGAAAATGCAAAAATCTTTCTGCCATCTGGTCAAGTCCAGTACTTGCGTAGTTCTCGTCGTTAATGGTCCTCACATCAAGTATGTATTGTAAGGCTGCATCCTTAGCAATATTTTAAGGCTGGATCTATAGCAGTAGGATGTATGATCAGACATGCAATCAAATGCACACAAATCTCTGAATTTCTCATCAGCTTTTTAAGAGAGCATTCTGCCTCGTAGACAGTTAAAATACTTTTTTGCTTATCTGCACTTGTCAAAGTCTCTTTGGCTTCAAATACCTCTGAACAGAATCTTCCCTGAGCTTGGCTTGCTGGTTTTGCTGTGCCTCCTCTGCAAAATGAATGTAAGTTATTGAGCAAGTATTGGCTTGCTATTACTCCATCCAGTCAGACCTGTGGAGGGGCAGGGTGGGGGGGATTAAGATAGGGAGCATGTAATCACCTGAGCTGGAATTTAGCCATGACACTGGGCTTATCACTTTTAATCTTGTAAAAAAAAAAAAAAAAAAGGACCACAGGATCTCTAATGGCTAGAAATGGTCTGGTTCTCAGCTTTACCTCTGGCCTGAATGCCTGGCTTTCCAACAGCATGGCTCTCCTGTGGGAGAGGCTGCTCTCCCGGCCCAGGCTTGGCAGACAGAACAACCTGCTAACAACTCACCTTGGGCACTGTTTTATTTTTTCCCAGGAAGGTCTCCTTGCTTTGCTATAGGCTTTTGCTTGTTCAGGCTCAGTGAGTGGGAGAGCAGTGGGAGGCCAGGCTGTATATCAGGGCTGTTAAGGAAGGGTGGCTACAGGTTTCTTGTGTTTACAGGGATGATTGCTTTTGACATGGCTTTCGGTGCCTCTCTGGGGAGGGCTGAAGGGAGATGCAATGTCAGAGAAGACAGGACTGAGTATGGGTTGGAGTGAAGCAGCTCTGTGAACTTGGAAGTGGGATCACCCTCGCTGCTGTCATTAAGAGCTTTGGGGCAGAGCACAGGAGGATTTCAGTCGCAGCATCTCGGTGTCTCCTGGTGAGATGCCCATTCACAGAGAAGCGATTCCCCAGCGTGGCCTGGCCTCCGTGGGCCCCACTGAAGAGGGCTGAGGGTGTGTAGCAGAGGGTGTTCTAGACTGTGTAAGCACGTTTGATTCAACAGGATGGTTGCCCAGTGGTAGCTAGCACAAGGGACTACCTGGCATTAAACTCCCCATGAAAAACTCTCCAGCCACTGTTGGCTCAGCTGTCCCTGGGGGTGCTGTGGAAGGAGGGTGACTAAAGTCATGCATTCGGTCCACGGTGACCTGCCCTTGGCCTCAGCAGGTGTCCCAGACCCCCCAGTATGGCAGGGGCACAGCCACTCCAAAAGGGTCACTGCCTTCCACAGCTGTGCTGGCAGCTCTGCTGGCTGTGCACCGGGGGCACAGGAGGAAGATGAACTAACAGTTTTAGTTGACAAGGCTGTCTTAATACCTGTGTAGATCTATAGGCAGAGTTGCCTGAGGGAAGATGAAAAATTAATGGGGACGTTTTCACCCTGGCTGGCTCACATGCCATTTTAATCCTGCTGCCAACATGATGGGCGTTTCCGCCTGAGAAGTGTTGAGTGAAATCCAAATCGTTTGACAAGGAGCAAAAACAGCTACGGATGGGGCTTGGGGCAATAAATCAGTTTGTAAACACTCTGTACTTTGAGGAAAGTCTATACACAGATTTTGTTCCTACGATGGCTCGGGCCAAGGTCTAAGCACCTCTGAAGCGTGGACTCTTCAGCTAAAGGCAGTCTCTGCTGCAAATGGGGAGAAATGGGGTGGTAGTGGGGAACAGGCATAGCACAGTGGGGAAGCCTGTTTTATTCCAGATGATTATGGCTTGGTCTGTGTGCAGAATAGCACCGTGTAATGGAAGGTATGATTTGTTAAAGTATGCAAATCTTTTGTTGGTTCTTTTGGTTGAAACTTAGCACCTCAACGTTTAGGTGGTAGGTAGCATGCACGGTGACAGCTAATGTCAAGGGAAGTATCATAAAAGCAATGGCTGCTGGACTTTAGACAGAAATGCTGAACAATGTGGTGAGCTCAAAACCTGGAGTGAAATAGAGAATTAATTACTTCTGGGGAGATGGCTGTGGGATGTGTAGGTGCAAGAAAGAGCAAGAATTGGAAAATGAAAGAGTATTCAAGGTTTGTCGAGGCCATGTGGTTCAGGCTACACCACCAGCTCCCAGGGATCTCTACCTGGGAGCTGTGGGGTGAGCAACCAGCGAGTGCACCCCAGGGCTCAGGGTGAGAAGGGACATGCTGCTCTCCATGTAGTCCTCCAGCAGTTACTGTCTTATCACAACTCAGTCTTTGTAAGCCAGGCAAAAGGACTCATCCTCTTTCCAGAGAGATCAAGCCTGAAATGTAAAAATAGTCCGATTTGGACTGGAGCTTAAACCTAAAGTGATTACATGACTTCTATTAAAGCAAAAAGCAAGCAAACAAACCCTATTTTCCTCCGGTGATTACATAACTCACAAATCAGATGAATGGGCAGTCTTCAAAGCCATCACCAGAGGAAAGCACCTGTACAACTCGAACCCAGCAGCCCTGTGCTGAGGGGACTGGTGCTCTGGTGGAGGCTCAGCCTCTCGCCCTGTGCATACCTTGTAGCTTGCTGCTTCTGCTTTGCAAGGGGATGTGTGCCTTTTCCCAGCTATATTAGGTGGCCTTATGACTTCTCCCTCAGCGTGGCGTTTCTCATTGCCCGCTGTCTTTGTGGTGCAGGGTATCAAGCTGCAGTGTTGGGCACTTGGGCTTTGGAGGACCACTAGCCAAACTGGTTTTGCCAATGTCTCTGCAGCAATGAGGGCAGCATGGAAGCTGTGTATTGTACTGGGAGAGGTATGAACAGCAGAAGAGGTTTCCTAGATCTTGTCTACACACACAGTGCAAGTAAATAGTCCTGAAGAGCTGCATGGGCAGTTGATCTGAACGGCAGACCAGGATTTCACTGCAAAAAGCTTCAGGGAAAACCTGTGTAAATCAGTACCTGCTGGGGTCCTGCTATGGAGATTTCCCATAGAACAGGAAAGTTTACTTAAGTGGAGCTGACTTACCCCAAATGATGGTTTTTGTGAATCAACAGCAGTTGAGAGATGGCTGCATGTTGTGGCTTGTGCTCTGGTGGGATTTCTCACATACCTTTACCCTTGTTGCAGGTCATCAGTCAGTCTCTTAGCTGGAAGTTGCTGCTGAGCCTGCTACACATTTTTGTACGTGCTGAGGATGAGGATATGATCTTTCATCTTTCTGATACATAGCTTGAGGGCTTTGAATTTTCCTGGCCTGAAATCCTGCTGGAAACCTGGCTTGCACAAGGTCATTGTACAGTGGCAGATTGACCTTCAGTAGGTCCCTGGCCCCGACATGTGGTAAGGTGGTGGTGGAAGAAGTGGATGATTTCCCATCAGCTTCCTTTGACTGCTGCTCTGGGAGTGAAGTGCTGATGCAGGGCACAGCATGGCAAAATGTGCTATTTAAAGGCTGGTCTGAGGAAGATAGGCTTGTAGGGTATCTCAGGACTGTGTAGGTAAGGCACAAGCTGTCATCTCAGTAGACTTATGGGCAGGACCAGGGGGACCCCTTGCCCACACCGCTGAGTAGGTAGAGGTTATCTGCAGGAGTGGAACCAGCACTTGGGTTTTAACCTGGGTCCCTAGCAAGGACTGAGCTCACATGCCAGGTTGAAAATGTGTGTGTGTGTGTGAGCTGGGGCAGCAGCCACGGAAGAACTGAAGATAACCCTGCAGCAAAGGTACTCATCTCGGGGGAGGTAAGGAGCACTGGGCTCTCCTAAGCAGCTGGGCTACTGAGCCTGAGGCACTGAAATAAATAGGAAGCAGAGTAGTCCAACATGCAGCCTTGCATGTTGGTAATGCTAAGAGCTTTTTGCCCTGTGCTGCTGTCCCTTCATGGGGTCTCTTTTTTGCACTTGAGCCTCTTAGAGTCGTATCCTCTGACTGTTTGCTTTTCACAAAAGTTGTCAATGTTTCACTCCCAAGAAAGGGGTACGACTGTCCCCTGTCTGGGGAGAGTTCACAGTCAGAACTGGGTAGAAACAGGGGCTTGTGCTCCTTTATGTGAGAGCATTGGGTGTCCTGCCTCCAGCAAAATGGCCAGTGCCTGCTACTTTGTAGGAAGGCCCCCTCGCCAGACCTGCTTGCCTACATGTCACAGGATAGACACAGGAGGGCAAAACTTTTGTCGTCTGCCTTTGAGAGGGTTTTGAAGCAGTCTAAGATACGCGACAGTAAATTACTAAGGAATTTCCTCCATACATTTGTGTGCATGCATATATGTACGTGTTGATTTGTGCATGTCATCTATTTCTCATCATCAGTCTTCCCAGTTGGTTGCTGCCCCAGTTCGTTGCTGAAGCTGGGTGATTATTCTGTGGTCAGAGTGGGCTGAAGGGGAAATGATTTTATTCAGAGAATCTTCTTTACCAAATACAGCACTTCTGCACACCTTTTACCAAATACAGCACTTTTGCACACCTTTTCCAGGACATGTGGTTTTGTCTCCTTTTGTGAGTGTTTACCATCACCTGTGCAGACAATATTTCCAGATAAGGTCTGTTACTATATTCTGCTTTGTGCTCCATTTTGCCCCTCTCTATCTCCTCTCAGATCAGCTGTCTTCTTCCTTCTCCCCCTCCTGTTAGGCCATTACCTGATCTCCTCTCTCCTAGTGCCGCTGCCATCCTTATGGGCCTAGCTGCTGCCAGGCTCGCAGCATTTCAGCAATAGTGATAAATCTCAGCTTCTGTTAGTTTTTTCCCCTTCCTTTCAAGCATACCTCAGAGGCAGAGCTGAATGTTCAAGGATGTGGTGGGGGGCTCCTGAGTTTGCAGCAGGTTTTCTGCAATGAGTTGCAAAAGGTGTTTGCAATGGTCGCTCTTAGAAGGGCGAGCAGACCAGTTAGTCCAGAGAGGGGTGACCTAAACCCTGAAATGAAACTGCTGGCTAGTTAACTCCTTAATCACTGACCAATAATATCCAGCAAATGTGTGAATACTGCAAGTCTTATCTACCTCCAATGTATTGCTGAAGTGTGAAGAGCCCTGTTGTCTCATGCTCAGCTGCTACAGCCTCCTGACAGCTCCTCTGCTTCAGATACTTCTTGTAAAGTCGTTGGTAGTTATGGGGGGGGGGAAATACAGGAAGGACCTGAATTAAAGCACATTTTATGTAAAAGCAGTTAACATCGATACTGCATCCCTGAGTGTGTGATTCACCTTGCATTCAGTTTGCTAAAAACTTGCATATAGGTGACATGGCTGCTGCGCCTGTCAGTGTGTCAGTGTCTGGCTCTCAGTTGCTGCAGAGTACGCTGGGTCTGCCTGATCCAGTTTGGCACCTCTAAGCCACAAGATTGGTGAAGCTTTGAAGCCATCTGGGGAGGGGGAGGGAAGCCACCCGTGGAGAGCGGCTGGTGAAATATAGACATAATCCTGCTTCCAGTAAACCTATCTATGAAAAGGGCTGTGTTTCTCTAAACTAAGGCAGTGCCAGCAAACCAAGGTGCTCAGTCTAGGCACTAAAATCCTGTGTTCTTGAGGTATTTAAAGAATCCTGCATTATTGATCATGATATCTGTAGGTATCAGTTTCTCTAGACAACTTGATTGCTCCAGCAATCTGTATTGATTGCATTTATTGCCACATTAGCAAATGTTGGGGTTTTTTTCCTGAATAGCTCTACCTAAATGTATACCTTCTTCTACCAAATGATGCATGTCTCGTTATCTGTGTCGCAGAGATGCACTGTACAAGTGACACCTTGATTGTGGTTTTCCAGGTTACTGGCAGGCTTTGTCCTTCTCCTGTTACTCTGTACTTCTTGATTGCTCTGTTACGCATGTGAAAGTGTCTTCCGTTATGTTAGACCTGCGCCGGGCACTGCGTAGTGAAGCATATCCATTGCTCTGCTGAGTCTGGTACCTCACACAGAAATTATATATAGAGTTACCTCTTTATAGCTTTTTTTCTTTTTTTTTTTTCTTTTTCCCTGTTCACGGTCTCATCAGGTTTCTGCATCAGTGATCTGTCCCATGGTAATGTAGAGCGGCTGGATCAAAAGGGCTGCAACCACAGGTGAGCTCTGTCTCTTGCAGAGCAGATGAACTACGGGGTTCTGGTCTGAACCGTGATGGGGTGTAGCACCGTACTCAGAGTTCCCTGTGAAAGGTGAAGCACTGAAGCCCAGATCTGAGACTGAACTCCCCCAAGGCTCCTGGATTGAGGGCTCCAGCCCACCAAACTGGGCCCTTCACCAGCCTTCGCCAGTGTGTTGAGCCTGATCGGTCTCACCACCTCCATAGTCCCGCTGCCTTGCACACTGTGCTACCATCCTGCCCGTGCCGTGTGCCTTGCTCATCACAGTGCTGTGCCGTGCCGCGAGAGATGCACGTAGGGTAGTCCTCTGACCTGTTCTTGTGTGCTCTGCACTAGAAATGCTTCATCTGCTCAGGCGGAGGGTGGGTTTCTTTTTTTTGCTAGTACATCATCGGTCTCATAAAAGACTAAGTGACTCAGTTCAGTGATGCAGAAAAATGGAGTCTGTGTTTTCTGTCTAGTGGCTGTTGCTTCTTTTTAGTTTTCTCCGAGACTCGTTCCTCCCCTTGTGCCCCCCAAAGTCTCCCAATTCCTCCCATTCCAAGCCATGCACAACCAGGGGCTCTTACCCTTGCTCCTGCATTTCTCCCACAGCTTCCCTCCCTGTTCCTCCTTGGGCTTACACACAGACCCACTGGTCACGGGACTTTGCCCAGTGTCTGGGGCAGGCTGCTTGAGGACAGTGGCTCCTTTTCCAGCTGTGCCTCTCCAAGAAGCCTGGCCATCTCCCAGGCTTCATCACGTTTATCCACCAGCCCCGGGCTGCCCTCGCCTCTTCACCCTCCGTGAGCCCTGGACAGCTCTTCCCTCTCAGCAATGGCTCGCTGAGTGCCGTGCAGATACCCAGCTTCTGTGCCCGCAGGGACCTGGCAGAGCTTGTACCCCCAGTTTCACTTTACCTGTGGTGTGGCACCATTTTTTACCCTTTGGGAGCCATGTCCCAGGAGTAACGCTGACTCTGCTGGCCCAGGGCCCGAGAGGAGCCACTGCAGCAGGTCCAGGCCAGCCGTCCCACAGGCGCACAGCAAGCAACGCGTGCAACGGGTGTAAGTAGTGCCTGCCAGCGCTGCTGTAGGGCTCCTGGCACACTTGCTCGGACCTGTATGTCATAGTTGAGTCCGTATTTGCTGTGTGTTTGGAAACTTTTCGGGAAGGGCAGAACGAAATTTGTTGGGTTTGGCGGTGAGCTCTTTTGGCCCTTCCTTCTGCTTGGGGCAGGGGCGAAGTCTGTGTATTTTTATCTCCACTTGGGTGCTGAATTCCATGTCTTTATTTGGCTCGCTGTCTTCGTCTCTCTGCCAGGATGCCTCTGGCCGTACCTGGTTATATCCAGCCCTTAGGCATGTGTTTGGAGATTCTTACAAGGGTGGTGGCCACCCCCTCCTTCTCCACCTGTTACGAAGATTTGGGGATGGGGTGGGTATAAGGACTCAGGCAGCAGTTGCGCCTGATGGATAGAGTTAATCCCTGGAGTCTTGAGTGTCTCCTGTTTTGCTGGCCCGCCTGTTTTCCTGCCTCCAGCCCCTGCCCTGCTAGGGTAGGGTTACCGAAGATGCAGGGGGGTGGGAGCCGTGGCGGGGAGCGTGTCTATTCTGAGGAGCCGTGTTCAGTTACCGCTCCAAACCCATGGCATGCCAGAGACACTCGGGTATCACTGGCAGGGAGCCGAGTGGTACTGGGGCAGAGGGGCAGGAGCTGCAAGATGGGAGCGGGAGAGAATGGCCAAGGATCTGCAGGGCTGTGTGAGCCATTTTTTCTACCCAGACAATTACAGAGATAAAATGAGTCAGTTCAAGACCAGGAAGTAGTGGCACTGAAAGAGCACAGAACAGTTCATCTATTAACCTTAAATTACTCCTCTTCCTGAACTCCCCACTACTCTGCCTCCTTGGCAATGAGGGAGAGGATACAGGTCTGGTTTTTGCATGGATAGCCATGGTGAAGTGACTTGTCTGAGGGTATGGGGGGGTTGTGGTGCAGGGATGACCAAAACCTCGGTCACAGATGGCCTGGTAGATCTGTAACTTACCTGCGAGATGGTAATGCGTGTTGCAGAGGTTGCTTGTAGACACTCAGTTGTTCTGAATATCTCCACGGATAATGATCAGGCATCATTCAGATGCAAAGTGCTGTTCAACACACTTTACAAGACCCTGAGGTACAGAAGCTTGGTTTGGAAATAGAGACAAGAGACTTCATGACCTCAGGGACAGGGCATGAGGTAAGGATGTGACTAGCAAGTGTAGTCAGCTTAGGTTTGCTCTGATTTCTCTGCTTGCTGGCAACATGCGGGTGAATGAGGGCAGTGCTGCACATACTTGTGTAGCTAATGTCACTGTGCAGTGTGTGGGCATGCCTAGGAGGAACTTGCTTACACTGATTTGCATCTGTACCTACCTGGTACTTACCCCTCTTTTATAGACCTTTAAAGAAAATGGTGTTTTCACCTGCTGACACAAAAAGAAAAGCTCATTTGGGAACTTGGCTGCCTGCAGGTTCCTGTCCTATGTTCCTAGCATTCCTGCAACACTATCTTCTTCCGCTGACATCCCCAGGATTAAATACCATAGCATTTGCTGAGAGTCCACACGTCTTCAGGCACCCTGTGCCCTGCCAAAGATTTCCACACCCTGCTCCCCGCCACCCCCCCAGTAACACTCAGCTCCTTCCTACATCTCTTGTGACCTTTGGAAATATCCTTTGCTTTCTCCTCTCCTTCCTATTTGCTTGACCAGGTAGTGGGCTGGCAAGTACTTGGCTCTGGGGTCTATGTGTGGTGATTGACTGCCTGGCAGGTGAAACCAGGCGGCTGCCTGTTGAGTTGTTACAACAGTTTGTCACAACACAAATTTACTCATCCCCTCAATGTCACAAAACTTAGAGGAACCTAAATCTTGGAGGTGTCTGCTGCTTTGTTAAATTTTCTGACCAGCAGGTTTGAAAACTGTGTGGGTGACAAAATACTGACGTACACCCACACAAACTCACAGTGTGATCTCAATAAATGACGTGTTGTATATATAGACAGTAATCATAGCTTTTTGGCTTAAAAGCAAGTCCACCTCTCTAGTTTCATTACCAATCAGGTTTCATTATTTTTCCTTCTGAATTATCTGTGCAAACTCTCCTGGTCTTTTCTGAACTTCTCTGTGGTGGATATTTAGTGGGCAGTTATGTTGAGTCCCAGGTCTCAGCGGTGCTGTGGTCCTCTGGCTTGGAGATGACCCCAGGCATCATGTCTGTATGTAGCTAGAGTCCCGACGGGTCAACTCCCTACCTGTTTCCCAGGCACATACCCTGTGCGTGGATACTATGAAGTCCATGGCAAAATATCTGTGCTTGCTTATCTTTGTTCCCTGCTTGGCACTGCATGTGAAATTCCTGTTTGAGAGGGATGTAGGAGAGCCGTATGGGAAAGCATAGCACTGTTTTGTGAATAAAAGGTTATTTACAAAACAAGAGGGTTTGTTACAGCTACATCCAGACTTTATACCAGACAGTGATGCCAGCATTCCTAAGAATCAGCAAGCAGAAAGACTATTCACAAGCACAGTCAGCTGATTAATTTATTCACTGACAATAATTCTTAAGGACAAGCATTCTGGAAAATAGTATTTAGGAAATAAAATCAATAGTCCTTTTTAAGGATTCCAGAGCTATTAGGGAAGGGAAGTAAAGTTGCTTCATACTTTCATTATGTGATGCTTGATAAAGCACAGAGGAATCATATACTCTCAGTATGAGCATTTTTGCATATATTGCTACAGTAACTAGAACTAGTGCCTGCTGTCTTGCAGCTATTACTGATTGTGCTGCCTTCAACTGGCATGTTCAGTTCTTATTACATCTTTGCCTGCAGTCTGTCGAAGTTTCATATTTTTTTCCTCCACGTTTTCACCTATAACTCTATGTCTGTACCCTCACTATGAGCTTTTTTTCTGCAGGATGCTCCTTTGGTGTCCCCTGTTATCTCAAACTTCTCTCCTTAGTTTTAAAACTTTCTGACTTTAGCCTCTCCTTCATGCTTTTTGTGTTCTTTCCCCCAAGCCCCCCACCAGCTCTCCATCCAAACATAGTTTATTACAGCTTCAGTCACCAGTTCAGCCCATAGATATCTCCCTTTACAGTTTCTTTTGTTCGTGTTGCATTTTCTTTTCAGTCTTGATAGAGCTGCTTCCTTGCCCCCCTTTTTTTCCAGGTCTGTGCTACGGTTTCTTACACCAACTTGTTGGGCCCTGTTTTAGCTTGTTTAAGACCTCCTTGGAGCCATCTTTTACTCTTAACATTATCAAAGAAAATGGCTCCCTGGGGTCTCTAAGTGCTACTGTAGTACAAATACGTACATAAAATTCATCATCTTGCTAGGGCACATTTCTGATGTCCTAACCTAGCAATTTCCTTGCTCTTAGTGTGTGGGTTTTTCAAATGATGTGATAGAGAAGTATATTGTAGTCACTTAGCAACCAAAACTGGCTTTTGAAAGGAAAAATCATGGTTTTGTTTAGTAATTTTGGTTTCAAGAACCTTAAAATTAACAACTGAGCGCTCCGGAAAACAATGAAGTGTTTGCAGGGTTGCAGGACGAAGATACCCTGTTGGTTTATGCGCTTGTTTGCATGCATGTGTGTATGCATGCTTACTCGCTTGCTCTCCCTAGTTACAGATGGGACAGCGTATTTTCTTGCGCTCTTCTTTTGCACCTGATTTTTAGGAGTGATGTTGAACTCTGCTTACAGTCAGTGGGAACTTTGGTGCTCAAAAATCTGGAAAAATCGGCTCCTGTGCTGCAGACGCAGGCTGCCTCTGGTGCATCCCCAGCTGTGAAAAGTTCTACCTGCCCTTTATTCAACAGCCAGCGCTTCCAGCTTTGTCCCTGGCAAATTCTGCAATGCAGTTCCGAGTGATCAATGCAAAAGTCTTTGGCATATGAAAACTGGAAGTGCGGGGCCGGCGCAAAACAAATTGAATTGCAGAATAAAAGAGCAGGGGGCAATTCCGATTGCGTTATTCAGCTTCACATTTATTTAATTAAACCCGGGCGTTTTCTAATCAAAACGCGGCCCCTGCAGAATGTCCCAGTCGCCGCCGGCGAGGCGGAGGCGGGGGGCAGGGTTGGCCGCAGAGGCCACCGGAGGGGGACGAAGGGGACGGGACCTGGTCTGGGGGGCTAAGGGTGGCCCCCGGGGGGACACCCTGCCCGGGGTGGGGATACACACACACACATCCCTTTTCGGAGGCAGCGCACTGCCCTCTAATGCTGCTCCCTGGTAGTGGAAGGAGGGGGG
>VYZV01021596.1:110158-150980 GCA_013401275.1 Pandion haliaetus | reverse complement strand
CCAACCCCCACACTACCGGTTCCCATTCTTAAATAGGTTTCCCAGAGGCGCTACCACCGTCACTCCCCGCCTAGAGGCGGGTCCGACATTTTGGTGCGTGGGTCCGACATTTTGGGGCAGCGACTTCTTCCAGCAACTTCTTAAAGGGGCCGCCTCTGCAGCCCCCCTCCCCTGCCACCAAGGAAAACCGCGCCACACAAACCCATAACAGTGGGAAACAGCCTAAGGAAAAGCTGTTTGAGCTGGAATAAAAATCTATAAGTGCTTGAACTACTGAGACCTATCTAAAATGTTGGTAATATATGTCCTTACTGCCCACCCTGTTTACTGCTTCTTGTGGAGTTAACGTTGAAGGGATTCATGTGTGTCAGAACATGAAGCCATCAATCCCAGTGGCTGGAAACCTTACCCGGAGACCTGACTTTCCCTCAGCTGAAAACAAGACAGCGAGGAAGAGCTTTCTTAGGTTAAATTTGCTACAGTTCAAAAAAGACTTGTTCTAGGATGTTTCTTATCAGCTTGCTGAAATCACTAAGGAATCCCTTAAACATCAGATCCTAGACATACTGCTCTGTAGGGCTTAGGGCATGCACTTTTCTTCCTGGCAGCTACGCCAGAATCCATATGCTACAACACCTTGGTCTGTTTCTTGAAGATTTTGGGTAGTTGCGGGTGGACTGCAAGTGTTTGTGCCTTGGACCGATGACTGAATGAGCAAATCTGCAGGCCTGTGCAAGCTGTGGGGCTGGCCGTATTTCTCGTGCAAACACACACAATATGCATTCTTCCAGGGGTCTCGGGGAAGGGCACACATCTGAACAATAGGCCGTCTGTGGCAATGATTAGTATCTATTTATCACAGCTACTGTGAAAGCAGGGTAGCAGATAAATAAAATGGAGAAGGACCTTCTTTTTCTACCACATCCATTCCACGAGTGCCTTCACCTCATACTTGCTCATTCATGTGGCACAAATCAATTTTCCTTGATGCTTAGCTGGATTGCATCTGCAGAACTACAGGAAGATGAGCAGGTATCATTTCTGTCTCTTGTGGTCCTCAAACCCTCCTTGAGCTAAGTTCTGACTGCAGATTCTGCAACCCTGCTCCTCAACTGCAGATTCTCTAGTGACCACAGCTGCTGAAGATGCAGGAAGACATCCATCTCAAAGCTGACTGCCTTGTGTCTTGCCTAAAGCATCTGTGAACTTTGGTGCAGTGGGAACCCTGCAAAAATGTTTGTCTGTGGTGGGGGGTGACCACTTGAAGGGGGGGGCCTGATAGGCTCTGACAGAGGCTATCCTACCCAGGAGCCCTGTGCATACAAGCTACTGCCTTGGGAGCCAAAGGTGTAACTTAATTCTTGCTTCTCTGTGTTTCTGTTTGAGAAATCCCTCACCAAAGTAAGTGTGCATGAGGGCTTGGGGTGCATCAGACCTGCTGCACTGATGACTGTCTCCTGTGTGGAAATAACACAATAAAGCTGATGCATCTTAGCTGCAAGCAGCCTTGCATTGCATGTGGACAAAATTGTTCTTTTTTATAAGTCATCAGACTATTCCTGTACAGGGCTGATGAAGCTCTAAAAAGACTAGGGTAATAGCCAAACTTCTCTTCTGCCCTCACAGTTTTACTAGATGAAGAAAAGAGAATTTGTTGAGGGGCACCCTGTCATGCAGTCTTCCTGAGGGTATTGTGTTGGTGTGACCCTTGTGTGGCTCACAATATACCCTGCAACCTGGGAGAAGCCTTGTCCAATATGAAATTCCTTATCTACTTACTCTGTGTGGTTCTTCCTTCATCCACAGTGGGAGACCTCTCAGGGACCTTAGCAGCCAGCTGTGGAGCTGTTTTGCACATCTGTTCCAAAGGACTGTGGTTGTGATACCAAACACCCCTCATGCCTGCATTGTACCGAGACCCTGGTGTTCTTAAATATTGTCTTTGTTAGACACCTGTCCTTATTTAGTGTAGGATTTGAGCATTATATGTATGATGTATTTATACTCACCATACCTCTAAGAGTTGCTTTATTGTCAAAAGTCTTTGTGCTTTCATCTGTGAAATGAAGATAATTATTCACCCCTGGGCAAATGCTGTGGTATTTGGTGGTCTGAATTTCCCTCTGTATGGGCTTGCCTCTGTGTTGAGATCCTCTGAACTGTGCCTGAGTTTGATGTCTTGAGTAGGCAGTGCGAGTGCTCTTCCAAGTGACTTCCAGGGTCATCTATATTACTTGTAGCGTAGAAAGGAGAAACCAAAAACCAAGCCTGCGGTCTCAGAAAAGCACCCTCTTTTCAGAGCTGTCCTCTCTTGCCAGGTACACTAACACCAACATTTCCATTTGTGGAACCCAGTTTGTCTTGCAGCAAGGAGAAAAACACCCTTTGACTTATAAATTGAGCACATTTAATGGGGAGCAGCACAGGAGGAGTCATTATTAATAATTATTTGCATAACAATAGCCTTTCTTCCATAGATCTCACAAAGCTGGGCAAACATGAATTAATTCAACCTTAAACTACCCACATGGGAGGACGCAAAGTATCATTATCCACATGAACAATTTCTCTGCATGATTTTACTAATTATAGTATAGCACTTAGGTGTTGTTCTATGTGCTGTGTAAGACGGTAAATAACATTTTACAGAGAGGAACAAAGGGCATTTCTTGCCCAATCAGACTCTCTTTCCAGCACTCATGCTATACTGTCTCCAGTGATGGGGAGAATTATTCCAGCAGAAGGTGGAGGAAATGGGCCACCAACAGGCGGCATGGCCAGAGCTATAAATTGGTGAAATGCCTTGCCTAAACCCTGCAGGAGTGGGCCTGTCAAAGAGCTCAACCTAGATAGTAACTCAAGTTGCACACTCTCCACCATACCAGACTGCCTTTCTCCATTGTTTGGAGGAATCCCATTCCTGATCCTACCAAGGCACTGTAATGCAACCTTCCCAAAAAGGCTGAGCTGTTCCTGTAGCACTGCCTTAAGACATTGCTGGGCTGGTCCAATGAGGTGTGGGAGCACCTTCTGCTTCATGATGCTTTGAGCGTTAGGGAAACAGCTACTGCCTTTTCAAAGTCCTGGGGACGGGGCACTGAAATCCTTCCAGCTGTCTGGGAGCCTGTGGGTACTCCTTCTTCCTGGTATCTGAGACTTCCAGCAAAGCCTTTGCTATCCTTTTTCCCCTGCTAAGCTCATGGAAAAGACCTGGCTCTAGGTTTTCCTGAGGACAGCCCAGCAACTGGGCATGGCGGTGTCTGAAATAAATATAGTTTTGGAGGAAAGTTCATTTCCCCTGAATTAATGCAGCCTGACATAGAGCGCAGGAGCATGTGCCATCTGGTCAGATCTGCCTTGATTTTGTGAACAAGGGGGAGGGTAACCGATACTTTTATGAACTGCAGTTGCTGCACAGGCGAAAACAGTAATCCCCTAAGTACTGAAAATGCGAGATGCTAATCTGAAATTAAAATGGGTAAACGCGCAAAGGCCCAGTAAGGTCGTGAAGGTCAAAACCTTGTTCTCTAAGGAAATGAACCTTTTTATCTTGAGAAGCCCTGGGCACAGCCATGTAGTCCATCAATTTAATAGGAGGCGGTGGGGTAGCGTGCTGCTCTTTTATTTCAGAGCTAAGCTTGTTCCCTGTATGTGTAGAGTGTAAAGTAATTTCCTTCCTTCATCCCAGGACGTATGTGTCTTCTCTGCAGAGATTTCACTCCTGTATTACCCGTCCATGCCCCCTGCCCCACCTTGGGCCCTGTTTTGCCATTGCCTTCTGATGCCGCTGTATAAATTGGGCCGGAGGGTGTTCCTCTCACTCCTCCTCAGCTAGAGAGCGGGCATCTAATTCTACTCTTGCCTGTAGTCCTGCCGAGCACGTAATGAAATGGCCAAATTCCGCCAATTCTCCCTGGGAGGGAGTCAGAAATGGTTCAGCGGTATGTCGTAACACAAGCTGTGATGGTGGGGAACCTGGAGGAGATCCTCATCTCTGTCCTCGTGCTGCCCGTGAGAGCAGGGCTTGTGTGTTTGCAAGCAGCGGGCGAGGATTCTGCACAAGCTGCCGGAGAGTTCAAGACAGCCACATGTGCCCCACGGCCATGGCTAGGAAGGCACAGTTGGCCGTGACTTTGGTACAGGACAGGCTCCTAAGGCCAGCCGTGCTGGCCTTAATTTAGCAGATAATGGCTGAGTAACCCAGAGGCATGTGTAAGGCAGGAATGGAAAGCGTTTGCCTTGTTTTCCTAACGAAATTGCTCTCTGGCTGTGTGCCTTCCAGATTTTCAGCCATCATCCTGTAGTACAAAATAGCAATGAAGGCTCTGAAGCTTCTCTGCAGATCAGGCGAGGCTGGCCTGCCGTGCCACCAACAGCAAAGGGGAGAGCAGGGAGGTGGTAAAAAGTCCGCTTTCATGTGCAGCAAAGCGGTGGGGGAATCAGTCAGGCTGCTGGGTGAGGTGCAGGTAATAGTGTCTTCTTACCTCCCTGGGGTTTGTAGTGCCTGTTCTGCTCGGAGGTAAAACCTGCGATCCTTTCATGTATGCTTGGGATGAAACAGAGTTGTGGGCTAACAGAGCGTAACAAAATCGGGGTGCGGGAACAACAGGTGTGGTCATTGCGTTTCTTCTGGGAGCGTTTGCACACATGCATGCCCGAAGCCTCTGTCATCCAGGAATTCATATCCCTGAAACACAGCCCCGCACCTCCCACCTAAGGGGGTAATTTGCCTCCTGCAATTAGGTCTTCCCTTGCTTTTGTGGCTTCAGTCCCTTGGTGGATGGTGGGCAGGCGCATAGAGCCAGCATGCACCACTTGGTGTCGGGGTGATCAGTGATTCATGGGGAGGAAGGACAAAAACTGAGATGTGTTTTCTGTGCGGTTGATTCAAGGAGAATGTTGCAGCTCTTCTGGCCAGGAAAGATGCATGGGGAGAGGAGGTTTCCCTCCAATGGCTTGGTTGTCCTTTTGCCCTGATGAAAAGCAGGAGCAATACCTTGATGAGTTCCTCCCATTCTCAGATGGAGTAAAACTTGCTTGGCTTTTTAGGGGGAGGCACATTACAACGCTTGGGTGAAAGATGCTATAAAAAAGGGTGAAGGTTAACGTGGCCTGTAAAGCCCAGATAAAGGGTCAAGGCTTAGGTTTAATTCATGAAAGGATGATTCTGGCTCAGAAATTTCCATCAGTTTCAGAAGTGTTGAGCTCTGATCATCTGTGCAAGGGGCACATTTCTGTAAAGATACTGTGTTTTTTCCCACCCTCGCCCCCTATCTTTTCTCTTGGAAAGGAAAAATCTCCAAAGCCAGTGAACTTTAAATACCTCTTCTCTTTTACCTTTTTTTCTTTTGCTCCCAACCTCGGTTTTGTTTCTGGACTGGAATGCCCGATACAATCACGCAAATGTCTTTTATTTATGTTTGGCTAGGAGCTGACCAGATGCCCTAGCCTGTGAAATAATCACCATCTGTTGATTGTAATTGCAAGGCAAAAGCTAAAAGCCTGGAAGGTTTTTTTCAGTGATGTATTCAAAGAACTGCTTCTTGACTTTTCTGAATAAAAACAAAAGCTTCTGCTTTGGGTCAGACCTTTTTTTTTTTTTTTTTTTTTTTTTTTTTTAATATCTCCCCAGATGCTGAATGCCTATGAATAGCTCTGCTACTCATTCCATCCTTATCAGAAGCAATTTGGCTTTGCATTTTTTTTGTTTTGTTCTTTTTTTTTCATTGCTGTCTGAGAAGGTGACATCGTTGCTGTGCCCTGGTGCGTTTCGTCCACCCTCTGCAGCTTGGCACTTCAGTGGGGAGCACGCTTGTCTGAGGTCCCATGCGCAGTGAGTTCCTTCTCTCCCTCTTTGTCTCTCTGACATCTTGCCATTCTTACATCAGTCAAAGATGTCTCTGGGGAAGAAGGACAATGGCGAATACTACAGGTGCAGAGAGAATCAATAATTCATTTAATCATAAATTAATAAATGATGATGATACTTGGGGAGAAGGGGAGGAAAAGAAAGAACATTAATAAAGTGGTTTCCAGATCAATTCCACAGCTCTGAGAGACTGAAGAAAGGCTCCAGAGGGCCTGAACTTGATAATTGTCAAGGTCTGTAGCATTCCCTCACTACCATCATTGCTGCTTCTTCAGTTTAATTTAGTGATATGACCGTTATCTGCCCCCCTCTCCTGTGGAACTTGGAGGCTGCAGAACTTCGGTATTTGCAGGACGCAGAGCAAAATGCCTCTGGGTGGGGCAAGTGAGCTGTATAGAAGTTTTCATGCTTGCTGGATAAAAGCACTGCAGTTCCTGAAGTGCTTCTGCCAGGCATGGAGCGGAAGGCAGGTCTCCAGTCCTAGCCCCCAAACAGCTGAGATTGCTTCTCTGGGACCATGGGGCACAACTGGGTACTGTTGCCACTGGGTGAGATGGGAACACTTAACGCTGTGCTGCATCTGGTCCTGCCCAAAATACATGGTGGGGAATGCACATATGCATCCCATCTGCTTGAGAGTACAGCATATGAAGGCAGGGCAAGCCAGGATTTAGCCGTCAGAAACTGAGGAATGAATATAATAAGGATATTAAGTGTATTAACCTCCAGAAGACACCTCTCAGGCAGGCGATGCCTATTTATTTCAGTAAATGGGCAAAGACTCCAAAAGCCCCTATCACAGCACTCCTTCGTCCTGCGGTAATGGGCGTAACGGGTGGCCAAATTTGTCACACGAGTTACCACCAAGCAGCGTTGCTTTCCAGTACTTTTCTCTCCAGTCTGCTCTGTCCTTCCTTGTGCCTGCAGTCACACAGACCTTTCACAGCAGCTTAGATGAAGGTCCTCGGGGCTGCTGAGCCCTGTTACTCATTTTCTCCTTCATTGGCTCTTAAGTAACAGACGTAGACATCTCCTGACTTGGGGGTTAGATTGTCTTTTTGAAAATATGTAGGACCCTGAGGATGTTCCTCCCTGGATTTGGCGCTCTGTGGGCGTACCTGCAGTTCAGGCTGACTTAAATTTCAGTGAGAGATAGGAATGTTAGTTTTCGTCGTCGTCCAGGAGAAGAGGTCAGGTCTGTTTATGAAGCATGGTAGTGCTTGGAGGAATTCAGAAACTGTGCCCCCCTCCCAGCCCATCTTGTGGTCAGCAGGCATCTGGAAACATGACCTCCCTAGGGACAGGAGGTCTTTATCATTTATTTGTGTGTCACTGTATTAATAACGGTAATGAATAGTGGAATTAGAGCCTTAGTATCTCTTTTACGTAACTATGCATGTTGCTAATGGGCATAAGATTAGCCAGAGCTGCTGAAACATCCAGCAATGCTGTTTTGCCTCAGTAGTGGTTTGAATTCTGCCCAGTGGTTGTATACTGGCTAAAGTGCTTTTCCTAAAAGGAAGGAACAAATCAATGTAACCAAGAGTGCTGCTGGAGCTTGGGAGCCGAGATCTCAGACAGTGCAAAGACTGGGAGAGAGGGAAAGGATCTCCAAGATGTTCTCTCTGGGTGTGCTCGCCGCACCTGTTTTCTGTGCCCCTTCTTTCCTTTCTGTTGAGTTACTTCTAATTTTCACTGATGCAGAAGCAGAAGTAGGCCAACTTATTTCCCCTGGTTTAATCTCATAACTCCTAGTTATTACCTCCTCCCACTCTGCAGTATTCACATGCATCAAGTGTTTTTTACAGTTTACTTCCTTGGGGCCATTCCTCAATAAGCTGTACACATTTAACCCTTCTTAGACATCTTTATAAATTCTGCCAGGTCTGTTTATCAATCGTCTCTGATTTTTTTTCTAGTTTGCTGCTCATTTATTGCTGATGAGGAAAAACTGATGGAATGAACAAAATTGAATCCTTGGGCTGGTTGCATCGAAATCGTGCAGAAACTCTTTCCTCTTTCCCTTTGCTGTGATGGGATGCCTCTCTGTTCACCACCCAAAATTGCAAGAGCCTGTGCTGCTAATATAGCACATCAAGATTTTTTATTTGCTATTTTCTGTAACCTCGAGTCTCAGAGAACAAAACAGCTTCCGTGCTTGCTCCCTCCCGCTGAGTATCCATCTTTTGGATTATTGCTCTCCAGGGACATTACCTGCATTTTTCTATTTTGTTGGGTTCAGCTTGTGGCTTTGATGAGTTTAGATTCAATCACCCTCTGTCCCACTCACGCTACTCTCTGCTTTAACTTTAGGACTATTGCCCACGCATGCTTAATTTTAAGGAGCTCTGTGCTCTGTGTTCGTCGAGGGCCTGTTTCTTTGTCTTCCATTATATTTGCAATTTCTCTGTAGGGTGTCAGCTGCAAATTTCATGGACAGTTAGTGTTCGTTTCCTGTGACACTGGTTTAATAAGATCAACATGGTTGCAAACCCTTTGGCACATCATTTGTCATTTCCCAGTCCAACGAAGTGTATTTTCTTTTGGTACCTCTGGTCAGTTTTTTGATTCGTGGGCTGTTGGTTCTGGTCAAACTGACACAGTGGGGCAATGTCAAATCCTTCAAATTCGTAAAGCTTCAAATCCCCAAAGCTTCAAATTCCCTTTACTACCTTTTCTCGGGGTGCTAGTTGTGCACGTGTGTTAAAAAGCAAAAGGCTTTCACTTGTGTATTGCATGTGATTTTATTCTACAGATTCTTAATGACCCTTCATATTTGTTTCATTATTTCACTAGGGATAGATATTGACTTGGACTTAAACATTGCCAGCTCTATTCCTTATTGAAAATCTTTATTATGTTTGCTTTTTATTGGTTTTGTGGAGCCTCCCTAGCTCAACGTAAATTGTCAGATTATTTGTCACTGGGATAATACGTTTGTCAATGCCTTGCCATAACAAATTAGGCTCCTGATCCTGCATACATTTATGCAGGTGCTCATATGTATAGACTGCTTAACGTTCAGTCCTGTATTAATTCTGTTGAAGTGAAAAATACTTTAAAATATGTCTTTTTCTTTTCTGAATTAAGTTCTAGGATATAATTTGCTTTATTTGGTTTGTAGACATATCATTCTTCAAGTTCTTTTTGCTTCTGCTTTTTTTAAACTTGCTTTTTTTCCTCCTTTCTAGTCCAAACTTCCTCTCTTTCTTCTTCTGGCTAAGGACAGATTTTAAAAAGCTGCTCAGCCATTTCTGAACCATTAATTTCGTCCTCATCCTCATTTATTAATGAACCTACCTTCTTTCTGGTGCTGCTTCTCCTCCTGATGAATTTGTAAATCCCTTCTTATTCCCTTCAGTGCCTTAGGCAACATAAATTCATTTGCTTTTTTCCCCTTGCCCTTATCTTTTCCCTACAGCCTTAACTGACTCTGTATATTCTTGTTTAGTCACAATCTCCACTTCCATTTGCAGCACAGGACTTTTCTTGTGATTTTCTTAATGAAAAGGCATCAGTAGGAAAACACTGTGCTGTACAGTGCAATAAGATCTGAAGTGTTTCATTTAAAAGTTGTGTGTGGTGAAGCTTTCTCAGGGACAATTTATGTTAGGAAAGTCACTGCGTGGCAAAGCCAGCGGTTTAATTTTAGCGTGTCTTTGGCTGAATTTTTAAAGCTCTCACCGTGACTTGAGGAGGGCAAGACGGTCAGCTGAGCAAATGGGAATTTCCCTTCTTTCTCAGTGGTGTCAGCCACTGTGCTGTGTTGGCTGTTCATTACGAGACCTGCTCTCCTTCCCTGGGAGGAGGTATAGAAAAGGCTCCCTTTTTAAGGGGAGTTATTCTAACCCAAAGAGGGTGGTAGGGGTCTGTGAGTGTTTCAGCCACTTGCTGCTCAGGCGAAGGCAGAATGCCAAGAGAAAACCTGACCTGAAAAAATGAGCAGCTGTAAGAGGGGAGAGGAGACAGGAGGTCTTTCCACCCTTCCAAGCTCCACTTCAGGATGGGTTGGCAACACTGCCACTCTTGAAGGCAGGCATGGTCTTTGAGCTCTATCGCAGAAATGTCCCGTGACCCCCATGGCTGTTGCTAGCAGAGATGGCAAACCTGCCCTTGGGGAGCAAGGCTGGAGACTGTCTGGTGGAGAAGTTGCTTTATGAGGTCTGGAAAAAATAAACTTGGAGGCTGAATTTGGAGGCTTATTAGAGGAGACCTATGCAGCCAAGGCTGGTCTTGTGACCCGGAAAAATGCCTGTAACTCAGCTCATGTGAATGGGGCTGTGCCACTGACCTGCCCTGTGACCTCAGAGAAGTCTCTCCTATGTTCCGTTTCCCCATCTATAAAAGAGGGACAGTGATACAGGGTTGCGGGGGCTTGGCCAACTATTGATTGTGAAATGCTCCAAGAACCTGGGTTGAAATGGCAATGTTTCTTTCTTGTAGGGAGTCAGTGTGCAGGTTTTGGTGGGGCAGGGCAGGAAGGAGTGGGTTGTGTTTGGTGGTTCCCACCACCTCTTTTGGGGATGCTCTTACCCACCCTTCTCCCTCCCTTCTTCCCTGTGTGGATGCTATGGAGAGCAGCTACAGATAAGCAAAGCATAATGAGATCACGAGTTCACATGTGCCTCTGGGACTTGAGTAGTATCAGCCATTGCTGCTTCATCTTCCCACATCACTCGTCCATCTTCAGGATGTGTGGAAGGATGCCAGAGTCAGGAGTCATGCAAAGTCTTGAGGAGGTGAAAGAAAGAGCACAAAATATGCTTAAAAATAGAGGTTACCTCCATAGACCCATACTTCCCCCCTTCTCCTGTGCCCCATAGTGTTGTGCTACATGAGGGCAGGGAGTCTGCGAGAGCTCTGGTCAGTACGTTGGGTGTTTGCTCAGAGGAAAAGTCTTTTTCTTTACATGGGGGAGAGAGAAGCTTAGAGAAGAAACCTAGCACAGAGCAGTTGGGATTCAGTTAATCTGCTTAGAAATACATTAATCGGAGGATCAGATGCTGTCAACAATACTCTTTCCCCCTCACTCTCTTCCCTCTTTCAGTACCTTCCTCATCACTGCTCCCACTGGGTCCTACTCCTCACCCTCCTTCCTCTGTCCCTCCTCTCCCCTGCTGTGAAAGTCAGGGAGTAATGAAGGGCAAGGAGATTAAAGCAAAATTAACAAAAAATATAAATCCTAGATCTAAATGAAAATTAAAAATGGATCTTCGACTGTTTATTTGTTTCCCTAAAAATGGCCTTGTACCCCAGCCAGACTAAATGCAGCCAGGATTTCCCAGGAAAGTTCTGGGGAAAATAGGTCCCAAAAGATGAGCAAATAGTGGAAAATAGTGTCTGCCTGCTTCCCCCCTTGACTCCATCCATCTCCCCCCACTTCCACTGGAGCCTGCAGGAGAAGCTGTGGGGCCACACTGAGACATGGCATTATAATGGCGTTATCACAGCGACTGGAGAAAGGACTACTCCAGACTGCAAGCCCTCGTTGCCTTCAGCAGAAACTGCGGGTACTTGGCTTCTGGCTAATCTCTCTTGTCTAATGATGGGCATCCATAATTGTCAGCAGTCACAATTTAGTGGGTGCTTTGGTTAAAACTGGAGCCAGGCAGTTCAGTTTCTCTTTACTGCTGTTGGGATGATAATACTCACAAGGACATTACTTGTATGGGGAGAGAAGCTCTGAAAGATGGTGTCACTGTTAGCGACATATTCCTCAACACCTTGTTGCTTTCCTGCCTGGCCTCTGGTGAATTGGAAAGGAGGCTGAAAGGTGGCATCCCATGGCTACATGGAGCTGAGATTGAGGCCGAGTTTGCTGCTCTCTGAGCTCTGTTGTTGTAGAATAACTGTCGTTGGAGGAGTATTTGTTCTACGTGCACTGTCTTCTTCTAACATTTTTGTTTTATCAATTTTTCAAGAAAAGCACAAGAACAAAAAGCATTGCAGTGAACAAGATATCAGTACTGACTGGGAGATAAAGAAAGAGGTAGACAGTTACTGCTATCTACTTTTAATGTTTGCTTTGCACGCACCGTGTTTTATATTCTTGGGTTTTGTTCTCAGATGTGCAGCACTCGGTTGTTTCTTCTCTGTATGAAGGTATAATCATAGACAATGCAGGATGTGCGGCATGGCTTACTTAATTTCAAGGGAAACCTTTAACTTCAGGGATCTCCTGATGTTTGAGCTATTGTTTTAACAGCATTACAGTTGCATTAATTTTGGAGATGTTGCAATCCCATGTTAACCCAAATTCCATTGAAGTCAGTACACAGACACCCATTGTCTTAAGCTGGGGTTGGTTCAGGTCATTACTCTTCAAACTGGGCTGAGGAAAAGATGGGGATAAAAGGGAGGATGCAGCGGTATATCAGAGCTCAGCTTCTTTTTGTGCTTTCATGGGTGAAGTAAAGGCTGGCTAAGAAAGAAATTGAGGTGGGTAAATGTTTTTACAGGAGGGTTGTTTTTTTTTTTTGGTGAGGGAGCAGGAGGCACGAGGGGAATACAAGGCTGCTGTGTAAGGGTGCAGCGGTACTTGCCCTGAATGGGAATAACAGAGTGCTTTAGCCAGAGTTCTTGGTGCATCATTCCGTCCATGGGAAAACGTGTCTTTGTGCCAGTTCCCCTCCTCTGCTCACTCCTGCTGGACCACTGCACTGAAGAAAAAGTGAGAACACACCTCTGGTTCTCCTCAATCTCTGGTTCTCCTCAATCTGCTTAGAGGAAGATCCAGAGGAAACAGCACTGTTCCCCTGCTTATGAATATACATGAGCAGATGCACTCAGCTATTTGAGGTCATGTGGACTCCTTTAATGTTGATGCACCCCATCTCTGCTTGACACATCTCCTGTATTTGCCCAGTCACTGTGGTGCACCGTGACCCAGCTGCTGGGCATCTAAGTGTGGCTGCCAGGGTGGGCAGAGGTGCCTGCTGGCTGTGCCCTGCGGGTCCTTCGCAGGCCTCCTTTCCCTAACAAACTTGCAGTGCTGATCTCGTGACCCCTACTATAGCATAAAGCCTTGATGTTCTGGGGCAACAACTTCAAAAGGCCTGGTCTTGAGCATTGGCCCTGCAACCAACAAGTGGTCATAAGACTTTCTAGAAGGCCGTGTCCAGACATTGTGCCAGCAAGGCAGAAATGCTGAGTTAGCAAGTTCACAAACTCCTGCATCTTGGCTTCCTCCCAGCAAGTGGGAGGTAGAGAGCCAATAAACCTCGCAGAGATGTGTGCCTTTGACAGCAGCCCCATGTACATGAACTGCTCTATTGCTCCTGGCCAGGAGCTGGGGCTCTGATACCTGCTAGATGAGGTTATAGCACTGAATCAGTGCATCTAGGGATTTTGTCTGCCTGAGCAAAGGAAGGTGTGATGGCATCACTGCATCCATTCTGTTCAGCATGAGTAAGAGTCAGAGGGAGGATGTGGTACCACAGATCTCGCTGTGAGCTGCTATCAGGAAAATACACAATGTCCTTTCCAGCATGGTGTCCCTGCTGGTTTTAGCGTGCTAGCTGGATTAAGCCTAGAATAGACGCATGTACTCACGCTATGTCTGAGTTTTCCTTTTGCTGAGGACAAATACTTGTGGGTTTGGGGCTAGCCCATAGCTCCAAAATGTTGTATGGAGCTGGTCCAGGTTTTTCCTTCAGCTGCATGTGTTGATGAAAAATGGCTTTCTTAATCAAAGACTTTTTCACAGAAGCTTCCATTACATTCTTGTCTTCGTTTCATTTTTTTCCTATGGAAAATGGTCAGGGTAGGAGGAAGAAGTGGGACAGGTGGCTTTTAATTTTTTCTGACACAGCTTGCAATTATCACTGAGAGGAAAAGGGAGGGAAAAGAGGGCTGGAAAGAAGTCAAGGGAAGAAAGGAAAGGAAACCTTTTTTGTTGCTTTTTCATGTTAAGCTTGGTGCTGGAAAACTCTTACCTATCTTTCTCTTTGTTCTCCTCTTCATCACCTTATTTCTTGTGTTCCTTTCTCATAGTTTCCCTCATCCCAGGCAGTCACTTTCCCGAGAACATAAATAGCAACAATTGTTGATATTTGCATGGAAGGCTGGAAGGGAAACTTGCAGGAAAACACAGTGACTCAGGTAGAAACATGCCTTGGTATCAGCCCTGCAAGTGAAGCTGGTGACCTCTTCTTGAGCTCTGAAGCTGGTCACCAGTCTGGCAAGCTGCTGAGCCAAGAGCTGGTGGATGGGCTTTGTGCTGGTGTCAGTCTGGTAAACCAAAGCCAGAGAGAACATCACCCCCCTGGCTGCTCCCGCTTTCGTGTAAGCAGGCGAGTTTGATCAAGCAGAGCTGCCCCTCCTCTCCTGGAAGAAGCAGGAGAATTTCCCCCTTCTCTTCTGCCCTGCATGTGGAGGAAGGTAGTCTTTTCCTATCAAGTCTGCTGGCTTGAGAAGCGAGGAGGATTTTAAATGGGAGTGGTGCCAGGCAGGTAGATTTAAGACCTCTTGTTATGCTCCAGTGCTCCCAGCAGGAGGTTTTTTATCCATGGTTGTTCTCTGCCCCAGATTAGCCACTGCTTTTTCCATTCTCTTAATAGCAGTGGCTTTGCTGGGTCTTGCCTCAGGCCTATCTAGCCCTGTAACTGGGCTACTGGTTGGAATTTGGATTGCTGCAGATACTCAGAGAAAGATGTTCAAGGAGGCATCTTTTCCCATATACCTCCTCCCTGGAGTGTCATGAAGAGAGAGAGATTAAGGGAGAGTTGCTTGCCACCAACCTCTTCCCCTGCCCAGAGTGTTGCCACTGGCTTCCTTGCTCATAGCCAACATCTAAAATGACATAGTTCAGCCTGATGTGCTCCATCTCCAGGCTCAACGGTGTAAGTTGGCATGGATGGTGGATAGCGAGTTGCTGGACTGAGAAGGGGAGTTGGAAGTACCAGGGAGATTGCATCTCCCAGTGTGGCTATGTACAACACGTGCACTACTGCTGAGCAAGCTGTAGGTCCATGGGGCGAAGTGGGCTTCCTGCACATCCCTTTTTTTCTGTGGCCTCCTTCACCTCTCCTGGAGGCTGTCCCTGCAGTTGAAGCATGTACAAAGGTAGGGCTGCAGAAGCTTGAGAAGATCTTGGGGCATCTTTTTAGGCCACTGATACGTGGACTGTGGTCTGCAAAACTGAGATGAGCGCTATGTAGGTAAACCATATTAAATAGTAGCTTTTACAAACTCAGTGGTTTCATGCAGCTGCTCTCCAAAAACCAGATAATAGATAATGGGCCAAATGTTCAGGCACTGATCTGGTCTGTGTGCTGCTCAGGCAAAGTACCTGGCTAAGTCTCAGCCTGCCCTACACCCTGCCTTTAAAAGCTGCCTGAGGTGGAGTTTTCACAGCCTCCCCGGAGCAGTTTGTTTCAGAGCTTTGCTGTTGTCATAGCTAGATAGCTAGTCTGAGATCTCGCTGCAAATTTTGTTGCTAATAAAGATGATCGGTGGGGAAAAGAGAACTATTTTTCTCATGCAAATTAAAAACATACTACATTTATCTTTTAGCATTTTTCTATCTATTTCTCTTCTGTTTCTTTTCTGTCCTTTTGATGTATCTCCCTATCTCTATCTCATTTCCTACCTTCCTTCCTCCACGATGATCGCTCTCTCCTTTCACAGGGGGGCAGAAAGAAGCATCTGCCGTGTTTTATGGGTTGTCACTTCATCCTGCCTGATCCCCCATCGTTAGAAGGTTCCTTCCCCTCTGGTACCTTTGTGGCTGGTACAGATGAGTATGGCAGATGCCTGCAGAGGGTCCTGTGCTTTTGGGATGCTTCCCAGCCAGTCAGGCAGCACCTCCAGCCCCATGTCCCTCCTCTCTTAACCCAAACAGCTCGTGCTCAGATGCTGATGTTATCACTCTTTTCTTCTAGCGTGATGATGCCTGGAGCTTTCAAATATGTTCATTAATTAAACCTCCTGGGGTGTATTCCCTGCTGGCCACTCTTTGTGTACGTATGTGGAGCCAGCGGAGGGGAGGAGAGGAGAGGGCATGCCTGTCGCCGGAGCATACGCTGTGCATCCTGCCAGTTCGCAGGTTCGCTTTAGCAGTTGGTCATTCCTTAAAGCCTCAGCCCCCTGCAGAAGTCGAGAGGGCTGGCATGCCTCGGAGGGTCAAAGAGACGCAATTGGGTTTGACAGGATTTGCACCACAAATTAAGTGCTGAGTGTTAACGTTTGACACTCCAGCTCCATGGAGCTTTTGGGTAGCCCCTCGCAGAGGAATCTGTCAGAAACCCAAACATCCAGAAAGCAGGGGAAAAACCACCCTGCCACCTCCTGTTTTTCGCTTCTCAGAGGATGCAAAACACTGCATCAGTGCTGCACAGCCTTGTCAGCTCCAGTGAGCACCCTGACTCCATTGCCCTGGAGAGGAAGGTGCTGCCATGGCAGGGAGCTTGCATGCTGCCAGCCCCCATCCCGCACCCCCATGTTTGCTGTCTTGCCGGCGCGGGGCTGGAAGTATGGGCTGCAAAGTGAGCACGGGTCCCGGGGAGTGAGGATCCATATGATGCCCTTCAACTTGGGGGCATGAGTTTTCCCCTCGGCCCCTTCCTGTGGTTCTCACAGCCACGGCCAGTTGCGCTGTCGCAGTAGTGGGCACAACCACGCTGCTTCCAATAGTGTCCTCTTGGGTCTCATTGGTAGGGGCAATATTGGTGCTGGAGAGGAGATCTGTGAGGGTCACTGACAGGACTGCAGGAAAGAAGATGGGTGAGTGGATGCCCAAGGCTCTTCTCTGCTAGGGAAATGCCGAGCTGCTAGTCATCATTTTAGATGTAATGGGGGTGTGGAGGCAGCAATACCATTCCTCTTGATTAATTAAAAGAAAAAGTATGAACCAAACCCATGTAATTACTTTGAGCCAGGGATGTTCATGCCAAAAGACTAATGGAAATTTCTTTTCATTTGTTAGACTTCCACCCTCCAAAGGTAGCTGTATTTTCTTCATCTGTCCTCTGTGGTTACGGTTTGCTGCTGCATGTGCTGTCTGAAGCAATGCTGTCTTCCAGCCTAGCAGAAGTGCTTTCCTCCACTGCTGTATCGCTTCCTAGAACTTGGAAAAAACTTTAACGTTTTGTGACTCGAGTGTAGAAATATGTATCAGTAGGTCCTACTATAATGAGAACTGGGAAAGCAGTTATAAAAAGCTGTTCCTTTGATGAAAGCCATCCCTGGATGGGCAGCAGCCTTGTGCCAGTCTCAGTACAGCACAGCCTCCCTGCCATGGTTTAACCCCAGCCAACAACTAAGCACCACACAGCCGCTCACTCACTTCCCCCCACCCAGTGGGATGGGGGAGAAAATCGGGAAAAGAAGTAAAACTCATGGGTTGAGATAAGAACAGTTTAATAGAACAGAAAAGAAGAAACTAATAATGATAACACTAATGAAATGACAACAGTAATAATAGAAGGATTGGAATATACAAGTGATGCACAATGCAATTGCTCACCATGCGCCGACCGATGCCCAGTTAGTCCCTGAGCAGCGATCCCCCCTGCCCCCACTCCCCCCAGTTTATATACTAGATGTGACGTCACATGGTATGGAATACCCCGTTGGCCACTTTGGGTCAGCTGCCCTGGCTGTGTCCCCTCCCAACTTCTTGTACCCCTCCAGCCTTCTTGCTGGCTGGGCGTCAGAAGCTGAAAAATCCTTGACTTTAGACTAAGCATTATTTAGCAACAACTGAAAACATCAGTGTGTTATCAACATTCTTCTCATACCTAGCTCAAAACCACAGCGCTATACCAGCTACTAGGAAGACAATTCACTCTATCCCAGCTGAAACCAGGACACTCCCACAATACCACCTTGTCATTAGAGCTGAATTCCTTCCCTGTGGCCTGTGTTTACTGTGAACATGAATAGCACCCCTGTGGCAGCCTCAAAAGACAATTCCTTCTGAGCTTCTGTTCTTCTAGGATTTATCCAGTGTAGTGCTAGTCTTTCTCAAACTCTTGGTTCCTCCTGCTCAGAGACTACTCTTGCCCTGCTGTGTTATTCTTAACCATTCCACATATTCTCCAAATATTTGTGGAGATACAGGGCTCATGCAGAGGCATCCAGTGGACAGCTTTTCCATCTATGTCTGTAGGGTGTGTGTTTTAAGCCATGCTGATTTAACTCCATGATCTCTCTCTGGCTGGCCATCAAGTGTATACAGCTGAGTATATTCTTCACTACTTTTCAAGAAATGGTTTTCCCAGGGTCGCATTCTAGCTTGCAATCTATTGCTTTGAGTATTTATTACTTTCAACCTGCCTGTAGATCTCGGGGTATGGTTTCTGCTCCTTCCATCAGTCCCTCTACTTGTTTACCTGCCTTCCCTCAATACTACATGTCCAAGCAGCACAAAGCGCTGGTGGGGTGAGGGGACACTGCCTCAGTTCACAGCCAGGCAAATGGAGGCAGGGAGTGAGGCTGCAGTCAGGTGCACTGCCCTGACTGCCGCTGAGGTGGACAAAGAAGTCAGAGGCTGTCCCTGCTCCCCTTCCCCTGCCAGAAGTTACCATCAGTTCAGGTTGCCAGCACGGCTGCCTGCATTCTTGCTCTTTAACTGATACTGTCAGCGTGACCTACAGTAGAAAAAAAATTTGCTCTTACCCACTAGCGAGGATCTTTTTGCCAGAGCTGTGTGGGAGAGCTATTACACCAGCAGTTATGCTGTCAGATCTGAGAGGGAGACAGTGGGATGAGGAGCTGGAGGGATGCTTACCTGCACCCCTGGGGTCAAGCAGCCAGAGGAGCAGGTATGGCCTCAGCGTAAGCAACTACCCCTCTTTTCCCAGCAAGTTCAAACTCCGGAGCCCAGGAGTCGAACCCAGATTCAGATTTTTTTTCAGTGGTAGGCCAGGCCTTGGTGCAGTACATTTTAGCCTCCTGACTTTAGACTTGTTTATCTTAGCTGGTTTTTGTGGATACCAAGAAGTAGCCTGCAACCCCTGAAAGGTCTGTGCACCAGAGGCTAGAAACCTCTCCTCTACTAGCCGAAACCATCTTCATGTTTACGTGAGTGTGTGCAGCAGCCTCTCTGTCGTGTAGTCATCTTTGAACAGGGGAGAGCTGGTGTGAGCACTCGCAGAAGGCAAGGAAACCAGGTCGGGTGAATACGGTCGAAGCAAATTCAGGCTTATTATTCAAACAGATGTTCATGAATATATTTCGCCATACTTGCGAAGTCTTAATTGTAATCTGACTTGATGGGCACATGGGTTTAAAAGTAGAAGACTGAATTTATGGAAGGAGAGGTGACCTGGGAGATGAACTACCAGGCTGGGCTCTGGAGAGTGAGGGTTCACGTCTAGCTCTGCACAAGCAGGGGAAAGTCACCTGGGCTTATTGCTTCTTGTCTCCTCTGGGTCCCAGGGGTGCTCCGATCCTGCTGGGGGAACACATCTGCATCCTGAGCAGGACTGTTTGTGTGCTGGATTGTGTGTTCATTCGTAATTGCTGCTTTCCTTACTTTCCACTCTTGCAAATCCAGTGGAGATTTGCCACCTTTTTTTCCTCCTGCCTATCACTCCCCTGTCCCTGAGACAAGGGCTCTCCTCCACTCCTCTTCTCTCAGCTTCCATGGGAAGTTGTTAAAACCTTTTTTGGTGGGGTCTCTCCTGCAAAACCAGGTCTCTGTGAAGTTTTGGTGATACAATGACTTCACTGCCTGGTGAACAAGAGGAGAATCTGGGAAAGAAGCCAAAGCATGATTCTACTACAGTGATTATTATTATTGCTATTAGCAAATGTGGCAGGAAAAGTTACGATAAACAAGAGAGAGATAAGTGCAATTTGTACGTGTTTAATCTTTTCTGTGTGTTTTTCCTTTCTTTTCCTCCCTAATGATAAGTACTGCTTTAAAGCTAGGGACAGATTGCATCATTTTCGCCCAGACTCCGGAGACATCGGCGTTGCCCATTACGTGGTGCAGCGCAGTGTATTCCATCTTACACAGTACCTTTTGCATAGCAGGTAGCAGTCTTGACTGCAGAGGAGAGGTCCGCTCCTCCGATGGCATCTGCAGGGTCAGAGAGGCATCAGCACCTCACCAGGGAGGACACCCCCTCCAAGAGTTGCGCTCGCTGCCCGTGCATCTTCCTCGCCCAGGAGGTGTGTGGGCATTGCTCACCTCGGCTGGCATGGTGGTTCATCTGGCGTGGACCCAGCTGGCTGCAGGTAAGGGCAGCCTCCTGGGGATGGTCTCAGGTGGAGGATTTGGAAGGAAACGAGCCTGCAAGTGCAGGAAAAGAGGGTAGGAGAGAGGCTGCTTTGTGATGGTAACTGCTAGCGCAACTGTGGTGAGGTGGCTGTTAAAAACATTGATGCTTAAAAAGAAAGTTTTACCCCTTATGGTAAACGACGTGGTACTGCAGAGTCTAGAGATGGAAATCTCCTGCTCAGCCTACTGCAGCGTTGTAAGACTGCAGCTGGTAAGAGAGCAAATGGCTCCAAAAATACTTGTAAAAAACCGCAACACCTCTGCACATGCTGCCTGGTCCCTCAGTCCACCCTCCCCAGGCAAATAAAAAGGGAGCACAAAAAAGTAAGTAAAATTGAGGGCTCAGCCTTGTGCCCCGTGTTTCTAGATGAGAAACTTTATAGCAAGATGGCACAGGGAAGTTTGGGAACAATTCTTCCTTCCAGGATGCAAAATATTTTGGTGAGTCCTCTGGAAAAGGTCCTCTGCCACAGTGAGTTGTGGCATCCTGGACCCAGGCACAGACAGTTCTTTTCCTTGGGCACTCGGACAAAGTGAGGCCAGTGATGTTTTTGATGCCTGTGGATAGGATCTGGTCTCAAAAAGGCACAGGTGAGGAGGTTGAGTCAAGCCATGAGCCTGCACTACTGCTAACCCCTGCTAAGGAAGGGAGTGCTGCTTGGAAGTGTGCTGCTTGTTCCCGCTGGCTCTGGGTTTGCTCCCCAGGACCACAGAGTGAGTGGCGGTACTCTGAAACGGGACCTGGAGACCCTCAGAGTGAGCATTTCCCAGCTCTTGGGAACCACAACGAGGCTTGTCTAAGCTTAAAGCATAAATGGGGAGAGCAGTGAGTACCTGCTCTTGGCATCAAGAGAAAGGAAAGCATTTGGAGAGACTTCTTTATGCAGACTAGCACTGATCTGAGCTTTTAATAGTGCATTGGACTTGTAAGTGTTCCAAACTGAGATTTTTTGAATTAATTTTTAATCTAGGGGTTAACATTAAAGATTAACATGTGTGTTTTGAATTTCAAAAAGGGAATTTACCCCCAAAAGGCTAAGACTTCCTTCAGTGGCTTCTTATGGTTTTGTTCTATTTTACTTCCCTGTAAAAAGAAAACAAAGGAAAAGGAAAACCCAGCATCCAGGCTGTGCTTGGGGAATTTTCAACTTGTTAAACCAGTGTCCAGTTGGGGTCTTTCATATTAATGCTGCTCTGTGTGCTCTTAGACTTGGCAGGAGCAACAACATCTGTGTGAAAAACTGAGCCAGCTGTGCAGAAAAAAGTCTTTCTTAGTTCAGAGCAGTTGTGTACTTTGCTGCTTGGGCATAAGCAGCTTCTTGCATCTGTTATGGAGGGAAAATTTGCAGTGTTTTCCTGAGACTCTAGCTCTAAAAGACAAGGGAAGTCTGTAGCAGCTTCATGTTTGCAAAAGTTAGCAGCTCTTGTAAAAGGGAATTTAGAACATTGGGGAAGGGAAGAAGAGGGGGCAAGCATAAAATCAGACAGGACTGTTAGGCTTGGTCACCCAGAGTTAACTCTCAGGTCTTGGCATCAGAATAGAAGGGAGGCACATTGTCATATGCAGTAACAGCAGCAGCTGCATTCCCAAAGCCTCTTTCCTGTGTTTCAGGCATGTTATGATGATACTCTGTTTTTTGAAGCCCCCCTCAAGAGGTTTGGAGCATTTTGTGATCATCTGACACTTCTTGAGGGTGGTGCTGCGTGCCTCCCAGCCTGGAGCACTTTGGGGCAGGGCCTCTTGCAGAAAGTGTTTGCTCTTACAATCACGTTGGCCTCCAACAGAGCTGAACGTAGTGAACCTTCTTGGCTATTTTTTTTCTCCTTGGTAAGAAATGTGTGTGTTAATTTGAAATCAATACTAATACTTAGCACAGTGGTGGAGACCGTGATTAATAGGCAGAGCAAGGCCCATGAATCAGGTACCAAAGTCCAATTCTTGTCTCACCATTGACCTGTTGCGTGGTGTTTAGGTGAGTTATGCCCTCTCTCCATCTTGGTTTTCCTCACTGCAAAATGGAGACGCTCTGCATTGCCCCAGTGCCTTACCTGCTAGCATATTTTAGAGCTACTGGTGCAACTTTTGGCACTTGAGCTTTTCCAGCATGATGCTGGGTACCCGACTAGAGAGCAGGAGGTCTAGGACCAGCTGGTGATGAGGATGCTCAGCATTTGTGACAAGTCAGGCTCAGGGATCTCAGCTTGGACGCTTAGAGCTGCAAATGCCTCAATCCTGGGTACCTTTGCACCCTGTGCTGTCACATACCCGCACATCAAAAGGGCACGCAGCAGGCGGACAGCAGATTTGCATTAATCTGGCTGCACACGTTTTATGTATTGGTCCTGCTTCCCCCATGCAATGTGGGAATGATAAGTCCAAACGGCTGGAAAGTGGGGAATTGATTTATAGTCAGCAACATTCGCAGCAAAGCTTTGGGTTTTGGGACAGGGAGGTGGGGAAGATGGTGCTCCCTGAGGATGGGGAGCAGGGAGCGAGTCTTATTCAGGGAAAAGGCAGTAAAATACTTAAATAAATGTGTTCATGTGGCTAATGTGTGGACGTGTCTGTGCCTGACACTGGCCACTTGAGCAACATCAGGACCAAACTTCACATGGAAACACCTACAGCTCCTGAACTCTGTGTGATCCCATGAGAAGATTGGGCTGGAGTTGTTTGTAGCTAAAGCTGGTAACAAACTGGTCATCTATTCCAGGGAAGTCCTAACTTATCCTCTCTGTTCCGTTTCACGTCACAGGGAGAGTCCAGTTTTTTTTAGTGGACGGAACAAAAATCCAGGGAAATTTCCATTGGGAAAAGACAGTTTTCACGTGATGTTGAAAGGCCACAGCGTATTAAGTATGTGTGTGCATGTAACACTGTACCATTACTGAATAAAATTATACGAAGTTAGAAATTATGTAATATCTAAATATATGGCAAAAGTTTAAATGGATTGAAATAAAGTGTTTTTACCTTATTGAACTGAAGTGTGCCAATATTACCATAATTAAATGGGAAAGTTGAAGCAATTCATTTTCTCTTCACTCACTGAAAATGTCATCAAAGTTGATATTCTTACAACCTATTTTGATTTTAATGAAAACTCTTTTTTTCCCAGTGGAAAATTGTCCTTTTACAACCTCTTTCAGACAGCTCAACTCATAATCTGAAACATTCAATTACTGACCTGACATTTGCCAGATCAGAAGACAAATTTGGGTTTTCCTTTCTTTTCAATTTAAATGAAAAAAAGCTTGCCGCCTTTGTTTCTTTTCTGTTTGTTTGTTTCTAATAATTTTAATAATTTTACATCCAAAGTAGTTTGGGATTAACAGAGTTCAAGATATGGAAGTCTAATGCCTTTGAACATCCCCATGAAAGCCAGCTTCAATCTGACTGCTTTTGGAGACTGAAAGTTACGCTTTTATGCTTTTATCAGTCTTGTTTTCAGCATCATGTATGAGACAGGGAAGTTTCACTGTGGTTGTGCATGTTCTCACTTAAAGACTCTCTCTCATACCAGTGGGCCACAGGAGTTTTGTTATCAAAATGGATGCAAATGTGATTAGACCTTTAAGCCCCGATTTGGCATGATACTTAAACATGTGCTTAATTTTTAAACATCAAGTGTACTTCCAGTGACTTAACTGCCTTTCATGGAATTGCTAGGACATATCAAATCAGCCTGGGCATCAGTGTCTGGCCGAGTGGACCCAGCTCCATGGGGGCATTCTGCTGGCCATGCAGGTGGCAGTGTATGTGAAGTAGGACTCACAGCTGAATCACACAGCAGGAAAATTTTTAGGGGAGTTCAAAGGCATGGTGGACATCAAAGAACATCTGCCAAATACCCTTCCACTTGCAAAGCTTGTGTACTCCATAGGATGAGAACATTTCATACATGAGACACAAAACTGGGATGGAAAGCATATAGCCAACTTGTTGGCATTGCCTCAGCTGAAAGTTGTGGGTAGCTGGACCAGATCCTTTAAGAATCTGATACTCATCCTGGTGACAGTCCTTCCTGACTTCAAGGAGAAATGGGATCAGTCTATAAATGAAAACTTTTTTTCTCAGAAATGGCTAGTTTCTGTCTCTTCAGGGGTTCCTTTTATTTTAAATTATTTAATTTTATTTTGTTTTGTCTTAAGCAACCCTTTGTTGAGGCACCAGCCCATCATAACCTCCCACAGGCCATCATAACCAACCATGGGGTGATGATGGTGCTGAAATGTCCTGGTAATGGGGGAAGGCAGGTAAGGTGGGTACCCCAGGAAGTGTTGGGGGAGCTCCCCTACATTTGGCTTGGAGACGTGGGGCCATTTAGAATCATAGAATCATTTAGGTTGGAAAAGATCTTTAAGATCATCGAGTCCAACCATCAACCATGGCCACTAAACCATGTCCTGAAGTGCATTGTCTACATGCTTTTTGAATACCTTCAGGGATGATGACTCTACCACTTCCCTGGGCAGCCTGTGCCAATGTCTGACAACCCTTTCAGTAAAGGAATTTTTCCTAATATACAATCTAAACCTCCCCTGCCACAATTTGAGGCCATTTCCTCTCATCCTATCACCAGCCACCTGACAGAAGAGACCAGCACCCACCTCACTACAACCTCCTTTCAGGCAGTTGTAGAGAGCGATAAGGTCTCCCCTCAGCCTCCTTTTCTCCATGCTTAACAACCCCAGTTCCCTCAGCCGCTCCTCATCAGACTTGCGCTCATAAGACTTTCTTGGGGAGTTACTTCCTACCCTCAGGCCCCACTGTTCATGGTCCCCTGCACTTTGTTAACCCCGATCCCAGCTCCCACACTGCTTTCCTCTCCCCCAACCTCTCCCTCCTGGGGCTGCCCTCAGCCCCCCTCCAGCCTGATGCAGGTCTGTCCCAGCCTTCGCTTTCTGCCTTGCAGGGAAACTTTCGCACATAGGAAGTCCCAACTCCCTGGAGCCCTCCTTGTTGACCCAAGCCCTGCTGTGGCCTCAGTGGCTTTATGCCATATGCGCACCCCTTCGTGCACAGCTGCGCTCCTGTTTATGGTGAAGCCCATCAACATCTGGGTGGTTGGATGCATTGTGGTCCTGTTATCTTGCTGCCTCATCATTTCGGGAAGATGCAGCGGCACCAACAAGGCCTGGGTTTCACGTGGCCGACTGAGGTTCCTGGAGGGCTCCCGGAGGATGTCAGTGGTGTATGCAGTGAGAGTGCCATGCAGCAGCGTGTCCCTGCATCTTCACCCAGCCTGTGCCAAATAGGGCAGGCGCTGTCTCTTTTCTGTCCATCACCCTCTGATCTTCCTCCTTTTGGGGGAGGATGGACATAGCTCTTGGTGCTTTGGGTAAAAGCAGTTGAACTGTAGTTGAATTGTAGGTTGGGACTATTTGCACTGGAGTTAACCCTAATGATGGTAGTGTCAGGGTAGATGAAAAAGCCACTCAGGTGTGAGTTTGCAGTCTGTGTTTCAATGGCATTTTAATAATGGGGGCAGGAGGTGGAGGGATATCTAGAATGCGTATCTCTCAGTGCATTCTGTGTTAAAGTGTTAAAAGTCACTGATGAGCCAGTTCTCCATCCCCCATCCCTGTCTCTTTCCCCACGCAGCTGCACCCCACGGTCCTGCCTCTCCCCATCACACACAAGTTGTATATTCCAGCCTGCCCACTCATTCATCCTGCCTTCCCCTGGGCCAGCTCCCCTTACTGGCCTTTAATCTTATTCCTTATGGGCTCTGTCCTTCCCACTCAATATACCATTGGACATATTTAAACCTTGAGTTGTTTTCCCTTATTAAGCACTTTATCACTATGTTGTGCTTTTTTTTTTAACCAGGAGAGAAGGAAGAAATTTATTCTTTTGACCATAAATCATTTACAAAGCTGCTGGGCCGTTAATGTATTTTTTATGGCTCGGCAAACAGAAAATAGGAGTGAGTGTCTTGGTGGAGCTTTGCCGACCTGTTTTAATTTCAGCTTCCTAACCCTGACTCTCTGTTCCCCAGTCTTGGGCGCAGATACATTTCTCTTGCAGAGGCACCAGTGGATAACTTCTCTCGAAGGAGGCAACTTTGCTGTGTCAGCAATGTCACATGCTGTTGCCAGCACTTGGCACTGATCTGCAGCGTGACACATCTCTGCTGAGTGGGCTGTGCTGGGAGAATACTAGCAAAGAAATGGGATGGGGGCAGTGGTTGGAACTCGAGCCTATTGTTGCTTTTAGATCCTGGGAAGATCTCTAATTAGTCTCCTGCTCTGGGGTAAGCAAGTTACATGCAGCTCTCATCCCATGCAGCCTCATCCTGTACTTTGTATGTTGTGGGCTCAGCTGGCCTTAGGTGTGGTTACAGCTACTCATGTGGATGCTTGAGGATGCTTTCAGAGCCAGTGACTGGCCGTGGTGGTTCTTCTCAAATGTTAAGAGCTGGCTCCTGTGAGGTTTTGCAACATGCTTGAGGAAAATGAAGCCAATGTATGACTTCGTGGCTCTCAGTCAACTCTGTGCTTTTTCCCTCTTTTAGGAAACATAGGTACAACTCTTTACTGTAAAAGGTGCATTTTCCTTTCTGATGTGCTGTGACAAGCAGTGAGATAATTAAAAGGAGGGATGTGGGAGGTTTATGTTGGCATCTGAGCTACATGAATGGGAAAGTCTGCAGCTCCGAGCTGTTGTTGCAGGCTCTTTGCAAACTCAAGCTGATCTCCCCATCTTAAATGTGCTTGCATGAACATTGGATAAGCTTTCATTTGCAAGCCGCTCCTGCTAAAGTAACTGGCCATGGTTATTTAAAATGTTGCCACCCCTAGACATTCATTACTGTTGGATGATGCCTCCACTGTAGCAGTGAGCAGAACAGGACAGTGTGTCTGTAATGCAGCTTTCCCCTTTCACAGCAAAGCAAGATAGCCTCTCCTCACACCTTCCTCAGCAGGTTATGCTAATTAATGCCTGGCTGTGAGATGGGGGCACAGCTTCCTTTCTGCTTTTGCTGATTTTGGGGTAATAACCTTGTGCTGGGCAACAAGGCAAGCAGCAGAGGATGATAACGTCTTAACTTACTGCGGCAGGATTCCCTGGAGCTGATCTACCACAGGACCAGGGGTGAAGGAGGAGGGACTGTGTTTGCCAGTCTCAGCTTTGTAGAAGGCAAAGAATAGGGAGATACCTTTCTGTACCCAGCTAAACTTTCCTCCTTGCCTGTGCATGTGATTTGGAAAATGGTGCTTCAAGCATCTCTGGAGGACCTTAGGAGGGAAAGAAATGACTGGCACCCTGTTGCAAGGACACATCACTCTGTTTGTACCTTCAGTATGCTGCCTCATTGTGGCCTTCAGCCATCTTCTGTAGACAGATTGCATGCTACTGATTTGCCTACCTCAGTCCTGGGGGAATGAGTCATTGATGACTCCAATGCTGGGCACAGCCAGGAATGGGCAAAGTTGACACCAAATGGTCCCACAGAATGGGCTAAATTAGGTTTACCCACCCTTTCCCTCTTTCAATTCAGGGGAGCAATGAGTGAGCACTTGGGGGAGTTCCTGATCCCCTCTGGGTCCCCTCTGGTCTTGCTCATCTGCCAAAGCAAAAAATTGCCCAACCTCAGTAGTGCAGCTGCTCCTTGAGTCCTCTGCAAATGCTGTGAATTCAAGGACCGCCAGCTCAGATTGCAGCAGTCTCTGTTTCCAGCCAGTGCCACAGGCATCGGAGGGAAGTGTTAAACTTTCCATAATGTACTTAATTGTGCAACACTATGCCACGGAGAGGGGATTAACGCATGCCCCAGAGCACAGTGATTGATTAGGTTTATCCTAGCTAATGTCATTGTAGATGCTATTTTTGTTCCTATCAATGTCCCTTCCTATTTTTACAATCTTGCTGTAATACAATGCAGTTGTTTTTTTATCTCTAACTTGCATGCGTACTGCATCCGAGGCAACAGAGGTGCAAGGCAACCATCCCAGCTAGCAGGAGCTGCGAAGAAGGAGGCTCTACTGGCAGCTTAAGCCAGGCTGGATAGAGACACAGAAGAGAAGCCAGTACTGGGAGCACAGCAGGAGTCCAGAATTGGAAAGGACCATTTGGGTCATTGGGCTCCAGCCCTGCTATCACCAGGGCATCTGTAAACCAGCTTTGGGTTCTTGTTCCCACTTTGTACATGTTAGCAAGCTGCTCTAACACTATGCTCTTCTCACAGTTCCAAAATCTCTTTTGCATTTCAAGACTGTGACTAATTAAACACAAGCATTAAGATCTGTTGGAAGACCACTGTTCAGGTTACACAGAGAGCTTAACATAATGGATCCCTGCTACACAGAGAGCACAGCCCCTCTTGATTTCCCCAGCAGGTTTGAATGCTCAGCAGTTCAGCAAATCAAACCCTTGAGGTCTAAACCTGAGCAAATGATAGGGACTAATCAGGAGCCGCTCAGGATACCTGGAGCTGACTGACTTGCTCAGCAGGACCCAGGGAGTCTGTGCCAGTAATGGGGAAGGAATCAAATTCCTCAGTGTGTTATGAGATCCACTTTTCTACCCCTGCAAGAGCTAGTCCAGCTCCTCTGACAAGGACGTGGGAGGGAACTGACACCATTCTTGAAGTGTGTCTAGCTGAAAGCTTTCCTGCCTTTTTTTGGTCTTAAAGTCCAGTTCTCATCCCCCCTGCGGCTGCAGGTTGGGGAGGGCAGGGGCAGGGAGATGTGCTCCATGTCATCTCAATCAGACAGTTGTTTGAAATCCTCCTCGCAGCTGGCCTGCAGAGAAAGACCTATTTCTAAAAAGGAGGATGGCAGGGGTGGTAATGACCGCTATTCACCAGGCCAACAGCTGAGGCCAGACAAGAGTGGGTCAGCGGGAAGTTTCACTGTTAGCTTTGTGTCTAGTTCAGATGAGGTTATAGGTGGTAAGGGAGAAGGGTCGGTGTGATCAGCACAGGTTTACAGGTAGCCGGTGTCCCTGATCAGCTGGTCTAGTTCTTGGCAAGAGATGCTGCAGGGCTCAAGTTCGAGACCCTGACATTGTGTTTTCTCCCTGGATCAGTGTCTGTTAGCCCGCATATCCCACAGGCTGGGCAGCAACCCTGAGATTGCTCTTACTGTGATAAAATGCATCTATTTACTTGGGAGGCTCTGTGCTGGAGGGATGACTAGATACCACCAGTTGTGTCCAATGATTTCTCCGGGGATAAAGGTGCTTAGAGGTTAACTTGGCTTTTGACCTGCATTTACCAGAGAGAGTAACTCTGTATACACCTTAGAGGAAAAGTTGGTGTCAGTGTAGGTTTAACACCTGTGTTATGGAGAACTTGCTCTAAAACCATCCTACATGTGATAGTTTTCCTGCTGTTTGTTTCAGTCTGCCCTGTAAAGCCAGCAAAGAGAGGAAGGAAAGAGTTGGAAATTATTTTGCCTTATACATTGTCAGGTTACTATTCCACTGTTAGTCCTGTAAGCCAGAAAGAACCAGCATGAGCCTGATTTGGGATATTGTCCCTGTTCAAATAAAGGGAATGGCTTACTCCCAGTAAATTCTCAGTCTGGTGCCTGAGATACTCAAAGTTTGATGCAGCTGTTTCAGAGAACAAAACAGCTAAACTTTGGCTAGTTGCAACCTCTCTTTTTAGCTCTGAGCTATGTACTTGCCCATCAGTGTGATAGGGATAGTGCAGAAATAGCTGGACAGGGTGAGGGGAAGGGACAAGGTTGGCAAATGTGACTTGCATGGCTGGGTTGCAGAGAGGGAAGGGCAGGGGCCCAGAGACACCACTGGTGAGAGCTCTGGGAATTACAAGAAAGCAGGGGCTGCTGACTACTGGACCAAACTGCTATGCTGTGCCACACAGTGCAGACTTGTCTGGGGCTTTAAAGGCTAAATTAGACAAACTTCTGTTGGGAGTGGCTTAGGCAGTGTTGATTGTGTCTTGAGGAGGAGCTATGCTAGAAAGTCTCTGTCCCTCTTTTATGACAGAAGCATGACATTTTCTCGGGTGTCCTCAGTATGCCCCGCAGGCTCTCTGGGAAGGCTCCTTGTAGCACCTGTACAACGTGCCCACAAACTGGGGCACGGAGGCAATCACCCTGTAGATGCCTCTGGACCAGAGTTCGCCTTCTCCTTGCTGTGAGCTGGCAGAAGGACTATAGTGTGGTGGAGCCCTCCTTTCTTCTCACTATTGCTCCCAGTATAATTGTTCCAAGGAGGTCTCTGCCAAGCATCCTCCCCAGGAGAGGTTGTGCTAGGGCACATTGGCCCCAGGGTACAGTCCGCTATGACAGTGTGCATCTGTCCCAAATGCCTGCTCTGCAGAATGACACTGGAGGCTGGAGGTTTTTCCATGGTAGAATTTCCTTAGTGAACTGGAAGTAATTCAGCCTAGCTGGGCATTAACTCAGATTTGTGCTCTGTTGGAATGCTTGGTGATGCTGGTTCCACAAGCAGGTTGGAGTCTCCTGCAAGCTGCCTCCAGACACTAGGCTGGGTAAGTACTGCTTTTGATTAGATAGATTCTGAACTAGCAAGTGTAGCACATCTAGAATGACAGGAGGATACTCAGTCCCTGGTGCGAATGGGCAAGACCAGTATTCAGACAGCTTGTTGAGCAGCCTGTTTGGATGCTGTCATATCATGCTGGATAACTTCGATGTTATCAGTGCTTGCAACTGCAAGTTAGGCTCCTTCAGGGGCTTTTGAATGGTTGCTGCATTAGCAGGTCCTGTGGCAGAAGTACTCCCTGCATCTGTTACTGTCTCCTCCAGCTGTGAGTCACTCCTTGCTGGGCTGTAGGTTTTGCTACTGCTCAGTGTGTTGAGTCGGCAATGTACCTCAGCTCATTTGGGGTGGGAGATGTTTCTCCTCTTTAGCACAGAAGGCAGTTTTGGTCCCAGACTCAGAGATGTGAGGCAAGCCAAAGGCACAGCAACGTGTTTTCCTTTCATCTCAGGAAAAAGACTGCTCTGCAGTTTCTCCCTCTGTTGCCTGCAGTTGCCAGATCGAACATTGTGTTTCCACCCTGTTCTTGAAACTTTTGAGTGACCTCATCTTTGCCTCTCTAATGAGGGACCCAAAATGTCACACTGCCAAAGGCGTCTTCCCCAGCACGTGCCAACAGGATTGCTAATAGCGCTGGGACTGGGGAGGAGCCATTCCCTGGGTTTCAGGTGCAAGCTGATACAGCTTGAAGCTTTATTCTCATTTTCTCCCCAGCCACATGCATTTCTGCATGTTTTCCCTTGAGGTCTGGAAGTGCAGAATGCATGCAGCTGAGGTATTTTTCATCTCTTTCCCCCCCCCCCCCCCCCCCCCCCCCCCTTTTCTCCCCTGGCCATTTGCTTTCCCTTGCTTGCCAGCACTGCAGAGTGAATCTGTACCCTGGCCTCTGCTTATGCAAAGTCATGCTAGCACAGCCTCCCACACCACCGAGTATCAGGAGGTTGCTGCTAGCAGGTGCCAAATGCTGCTGACTTGCCAACATTTCTTGGGGGTACGTGCAAAGTAGAGTGTCTTCCAGAAGGTAAGACAGGGCAGGAGCTTGACTTTCATGGTATGAATGACCCTCCAAAGAAACTTCTATTTTTCTGTGGTTCTGGGAGATCAATACTCCTAAGCTAAATACAGTGGGGGAAGACCCTCTCAGTGCACTATACTGCAAACCAGCCAAGTGACACCCAGATCATCTCGCTGAGCATAGTTGCCTCTGAAAACCAGGTGCTGAGGAGGATCCAACAGTAGAGGAGGACGTGCCCTTAGCACAACTTCAACAGTGTGACCACAGCGCTTCCTGAAGGCATGGCCTCTGAGGTCCCTGTGGTCTGTGATCATCTGTCATTATGGTGATATGGACTGGTGATTGTGCATCGGCTGTTCATATTATAATTTGGCCTATTGATGTGAAGTGATGGTGGTGGAAGTCCTCATTTCACTCGGGGGGGGCTGTCAGCCAAGGTAATTTGCTGGTCTTGCTGGTGATCTCTGGCAGAGAGGTGTGGCAGTGAGCGGGAGCTGGGAACATTTTCAGCCAACTTAGTATGAGTAAAAGTGCTAAGATGTGCCCATGTCTTTCAGCTTCACTGCATCTGGTATATTCTGAAGCTTCTCAGGCTTGCAACCCTCATGGGGCAGCTAGAAAACAGGCGGCAGCATCTGCCTCCTCCTCATACCCAGCAGAGAGGCAAATAGTGGTTGCAGGACTGGGGCCTACACGCTTGGGTCATGTTGTATGAACTATCTACACAGACCCCTTCATGGATGCAGGGGAGGGAGCTGAGTGTGCTACTTGGAAAAGCAGCAGTGAGCCATCAAAAATGAAATCAGAGTGCTCTGTTGCCAGAATAATTACTTGGTCCTGGAAACATGAAGAAACTCTAAAAGAGCCTCTGTTGCCAGAACATTGTTCTGCTGGCTGGTTCCCTGATAGGGGACAAAAAAATGGAGCATCCGTTCTAATTAGTGATGGGAGCTTGCTGCATTGGGATCAAAGGAGAAAGCTAAGATCAAAGTGTCCTACGTACAGGAAGGGCCCATTCCTCTTTCTGCTGATAGTGGTGTACCCTGCTCTTCCTCCAGGCATGCTGCTTACAGGGATGCTTAATTACTAAGTAAGGAGGAGACTGCACATAAAAGGGAGGGTGTAATGGCCATTGTAATCCAATTCTAAGAGATGATTTGGTGGTGATCGATTCTTATTGTCTCTCGCAAGTCATTAAACTTTTCCGAGTGCTTAGAAAAGACATGGATTGTATAGCTTTGCAAAAGGAGACACTTTACAACATCCTTTGCTTGATTTTTCTGACCTCTTATGTGTAATTTGACTTAGTAGACTGTGCTGTATGCATGTGCATATATCTATATTTGCATTTATATCTATCCAAGGGAATTCAAGTCCTCATTCCTTAGGCTGCATTGAAAAATCCTTATCCCAATAGATATGCTAAATTTGGAATCTCTTCCTCCCTCTCTCCCCTGCCTCCCTTCTTTTGCATTAATGCAAAGCCATGTTTTTGCAACTCCCAATTTTGAAATGTTTAAATATGTATCATTTGTTTGAGTTTTCCTACTAGGTGTCTTCCTGGGCATACAGGTTTATAAGTGTATGTGTCTTTGTGTGCATCCAGCTGTGTTTTGGGCCATGAGTACTGGTGTGGAAGGATGCAGTCACATAGATACTTGCATAGATGGGCAAATGCATGTGTAAGTGTGTTACATTTTCTACTAGTCTGAGATACAAAGAAAGATGCTGTACCTTCTGAAGAGGATTTGATCTTTGCTCTTTCAGCTGTCTCCCTGGGAGAGGAGTCACGTTGTAGTAATGCCCCCCAGTGCTGTGTTCACACACCAGCCTACCTCCCTGTTTATGGTGGTGGAAGAGGACTTGGCCTACATTTGGTCTCCTGACTCTCCTGTTGCCTTGTTCAAGCTTACTTGTCAGAAGGGGTTGTGTGTGCTTTCCTCAGCTGTAGCCCTGCAGGTGCCACTTAGCTTAACAAAATGACTCCTTGTCTTTAAGTGCCACCTGCATCCTGGGCCAAAGAGCAGCTGACAGGCCCTGGGATGCATGAGGCAAAGGCAAGTCTGAGGAACTGGCTTGCCCGCTGGTTTAACAAGACACAGACAGGACAGCAGGGTGGTTTGTGTGTGTGTGCTCATCTTGTGTGCCAGGTCCAAAGCAGCTCCCCTTGGCAAGAGAAATGGATGGGGACATCAGCTCTTCTGTAGTCCCACCCCCCCCCCCAAAAAAAAAAAAAAACCCAAAACAAAACCCCACTCCATGGCTTTTCAAAGGGATGCTGTGGTGCCTTGAAAGGGGGAGGAGATTATGGGGCCTGTGGGGTGCTGCAGGGTGAGAGTGGGGTACTGGCAGAGCAAAGGGAATATTATGTGTTTTCTTTCCTTTTTTAAATTGTTCATAAGTAGATCGGGAAATTCTCAAATGAATTGAAAAATATTTTTACAGTGAATAAATTATGCATGTTCTATTTTAGTGTTTTTATTATTCTGCAGGATGTTTACAAACAACTAATAGTAAATATTAGGAGTAGTAAGAGGGTGGTTAGGTATGAAAATCACATCATCGTGATGATTGAGTGATTGATGTTACTAACTCTGCAATGCAAACTGTAAACTCTAACTTTTCCAGTAAATTTGTTATTAGTGAATACTCACACTTAAGTATTACTTTTTCTGAATGACAAGAATTTGAATGTGTGGCTTTTTCTTGGATGGGAAAGTGGAGGGGATAAGGGATGGGGCTGAAGAACACATGATGCTGTTCCAAATCAGATGAGTAGTTAGTTTTTCTCTCATGGAGAACATCTCATTAAATCTATGCTGAGCATGGCAGAAGAGCTTTCTGCACCATGTTGAAGAGAAAGGTTAATCCAATAAATGTCCAAATTATTGTGACTCCCTGCACACTGTTTAGCACATGGATGATGCTAGATTGGATGAGTAGTCATGGCAAGGTAGCCTTCAAAGTTAGGCCTGCAGGAAAGACAATCCCTTGTCAGGGTCATATTCAGTAAGAGATGTCTCCAAAGTTGACATGGATTACTTCTGGGTTTTGGGCTATAGCCACTGCCTGGATTCCAAAACCATTCCCAGTCTGTTGACCACAGATGCAACTGGAAGGCAGATGCCTTGTAATAAAGGTGGTGCTTATTACTGGTTCTTCAAATTATTTATTTTTGCTTGCTACTGACAGCCCTGCATAGGAGATTGATGGATTAAGCTTTCATCAGCTGTTCCTCATACAGGCACCTAATTCTCTGACATGTTAGCACCAGAGATGAACTGTTTCCCTAGGAATTTCCAAAATGTTCCATATGTTTAAATACATTCCAAGCTTGTGAGGAAAGTCAGACTTGGTTTTTTTTTCTGCAAAGTAAGAAACTCATGAATTTCACTTGGAGAGATTAAAATGGCATTTTGTCTGGCTCTGTTCTGAAGCACTTCTGAGCCCGTCTGAAATACCTGGGGCTTTGGAGGTGGAAGATAAGGAGAAGGGAATAGAAGTCTGCAGGAGGTTGCTGAGAATTTGCAAGGTCCTGGGGTACTGCAGCTCCAGAGCAGTCAGTCCAAATCCAAGAACTCATCATAGGCTGTTCAGGTGCTAGAAACTTTGGATCTGTAGCATCTGAAGCTCAGCACCCCTAGGCTCTGAGCACCCCATCTCTCCATTAGGTAGGCTGGGAAGGATCCCAGCAGACAAGCATGCAGGAGACCACTCAACTTTTTCTCAGAAATTAGCCTGTTCGACTTCTTCGTAGTTCAAAGAGAAACCTGTTCTTATGAATCATCTCACCTTCAGCAAACCAGGGGCTCTTGGCAGAAAATAGAAACTCTGCTGGCAGCCCTTCCTGGAGTCAGCAAGACAATAGGGTGGTCCACAAACTACACCTGGGTGCTAGGAATATTCTGATATTGCCTTGGAGCTTGAAAATGCCTTGCTTTCTCCTCCAGCAGCCTCTCGCATGCTTTGAATGAGAAGATAGTGAGCTGCCATATAGAGAGATGGGTTTTGTAGTCAATATTTTGATTTTGTGGGGAAAATGGTTTAAAGAGTTTTAGTGCTACTCAAAATGGTGGTGAGTCCTTGGTTAGTTTCATTTGACAAGATTTTGGCAGTAGGAATGGAGATATTTCCCTGTGTGACTTGCAATCTAAAAACTGCAGCCTTGAGCTGCTGCGCTGGGAAGCTGGGGCTTGTCAGGCTTTGAGCCCTGTCCAGCCTGCGTGGGATGCAAAGAAGTGAATGGTGGAAATGCTGGAAAATAAATGAGATTTGTTGAGATCCTCCATTATCAGTAGTCACTTTTTACCAGCTAGATAGAATTACCTGGACTGGAAAAGGTTTAGATTTTTAACCCTTTAAATTAAAAATAGCACTAAAAGGTTTCTGCTCATGCTGGACTTTGAGGTGTAGAAGTGTGGGGAGAACTGTGTTTCTCTCTTCTTACCCCTTGAAGGTGAAGACTTTTAAAATGCAGTTTCCTTTTCTGTTTCAGTGATGTTTGGTATCATTAAGATTGATGGGTTTAAAAACATATTTCATTATCTCTTAGACACAGGTTGGCTGCTCTTACAGCTCTTTCTCTGTCACCAAAACAAAACCTGTTGTTTTGAGAGGCTCAGAAACTAGAGTGCTCTCACTTAAAAGGGCTGCCTATCTACATTTACCTGTGAAAAAGGTCTGCATGAGGACAGCCTGATCTGTTGAGGGAGGAATATAATTCTTTTTAGCCTGAAGTAATTGGTAAGGTACAGTTGTGTAACAACAGGATGCTGCTGTCATGAACTGCAAGTGTATGGGGCCACCTCCAGTGCTTGAACTGGGTGTCCTTCTCTTGAAATGCTTGAACTGGGTGTCCTTCTCTTTCCAGGTCTGGTGTGTCCTCTGGAGGTGTCAGTCAGTTCAGGGAGTATCCAGGTTGCCCGAGGCCAGACAGCGGTATTGCCCTGCACCTTCACCACTAACGCTGCTCTCACTAACCTTAATGTCATCTGGATGGTCATTCCTCTTTCTAATGCCAACCAGCCTCAACAGGTAGGTCCTTTTTTACTGGAGCATGTATTTCTTTGGGCCTTTCCTTTTCCTTACCCTGTTCATGCTGATCTGGATGTAGACCCTTTACAGTGCTGAGGTGCTGGTTGTCCCACAACTTCGCTGTCCCTTCATTGCTGAACACGTCCTCTGGATCTTACATGAATCTGGTTTCTTCAGTGCTTTGTTAACTGGCGCACATTGTGTCCTTGGGGCAGGTGTATGTGGTACTGTATTGCTGCCCTGGACCTCTGGTGGTTTGTGTGTTCAAAAGAGCACAGGAGATGTAATCCAGGTTTTGGTGCACTCTATATGAGATTTGGAGGACCTGGGAGCAGCTGCAGGCTTAAACCTGTGAAATCTATGCCATAACACATGGCCTCTCATAGACTCATCTCCCCTTTTACTTCCCTTCTTACTTTTTCACTGTTTGTTGCTTATGCAAGTCCATTCTTATGAACATTAGCAAAGGAGAGTCTGTCATGGTGGGCACAGGAATCACAGCTTGAGATCTGCTGGCCTGGTTTTTGCCCATATACTCTGATAGCTGAAGGATGCCGTTGCTCTGAAATGCATTGGTCTTGGGTCACGCTGCTCCCATCACATTTGGTATTCAGTTGTGAGAACAGAAGACTTGAGTATCTATCTGGTCTGTTACCTTTGCGAACGTTTTTATTGACATAAAATGGGCTATGGAGTGTGTTCCTCTTTTAAAGAAAACACATCTGCTAGGATGGGTCTGCCTGGGACAACTGCATATTGAGGTCTAGTTATTTAGAGACCTTTTAGGGACTGGTCCTTTTGGCTTTGGAAGCTCATGTTTTCCTTGCTGTTCCTCCTCCTTGGTCAGCTCCTGCAGAGTGTTGTTTGAGCCTTCCTTTCTTTTCCAGGTTATTCTCTACCAAGGGGGTCAGATCTTTGGCGGTGCGCCCCAGTTCTATGGGCGAGTGGGATTTGCTGTGACAATGCCAACCACCAGTGCCTCCATCTTCATCAACAACACTCAGCTATCGGATACTGGCACATACCAGTGTTTGGTCAACAATCTTCCCGACCGAGGCGTCAGGAATATTGGAGTTATTGGACTTACTGTTTTGGGTGTGTTTATTGGTATTGTGGGGGAGAGGGGAGGAACAGGGACAAGGGGATCCCCTGTGCCTGATAGCGCATCACAGCAGAGCAATATGGTAGTGTATGCATTAGAGCCCATGGACATCCTGTGGTGAGGGATGGGCTGCCTCGTGGGTATTGTGGGAGCTTGTAGGGCACATAGCCTTCATATGCAGGTGATATATAATGGAGTTTTAAAATATGGTGGAGAGAAAGCTTTTGTGGCAGCATTGCGATGCAGAATTGTAAAGAAGCATGAATAAAGTACGAGGGCAGCCTGGAGAGCTGAAGGGACCATAAGAGTTTTGAGCATAGCAACAACAGAAGAAGAGAATGACTTTAGATCTTTGCTTCCTTTTCATGAAAGCAATTAGTACTGGATGCTCCCTAGGATGTTAAATACTCCAGAGAGTGTGCCATTAGAGGGATATGAAAGAAAAACTCAACCACAGCAAATTCTGTCTGCAGCTCTGTTAGCTCTCACCACCCTTGCTGTCTCAAAGACAGAAATGTTCACCTTTTTCCCTATGGAGGGATCTAAAAGGACTGGGTCCTGTGAAAGTCAGCAGTAGTCTGTAACCTTGATGGGCTGGTGGGTCAGGAATCTTTGTGAATTTTCACCCCCCAAACCTTAATAGGTTCTTGTCTGCTGCCTCCCTCTTGTCCCCTTCTCAGCTTATGCCAGTGCCCTTGCTTTCCCCAGCAGTGTGTGTCCAGAAAGAGCCTGCACTCCACTGTTTGGTCATATTTCCTGATCTGCTGTTACCTTCCCCTCTTCTCTCGCAGTTCCTCCTTCTGCCCCGCTTTGCAGAATCCAGGGGTCCCTGGACGTGGGCAGCGATATCACACTGACCTGCAGCTCGGAAGAAGGCATCCCCCGGCCAACATACCTCTGGGAGAAACTGGACAATGTTCCCAAGTTGCCCCCAACTGCCACACAAGGTGCTTGTTCTGTTGATTATACTCTTATTTCCCAGGTGACAGCCTATGCTTTCCTTTGTCTGAGCCACCAGAGGTGGCATGGCTCATTGAGTGTCTGGCATCACTTGCATGGTCACTTTGGTCGCAACAAAGATTCCTAGAGCCCATGGTGGACGAGGTACTCTCCGGTGGCCAGTTAAATTTTCATGGTTTTTTGGTACAGAAAGATGTTCCCCGCTGAGGAACAAGGGTCTGGTTGAATGGGAGAGAGACAACATGGTTGCCAGACATTGGCATGTGGCTGAAGATTTCAGCTGCTGACTCACCTGCCTTTTAAACCAAATGAAAGGCTTGTAGATTGGAAACTGGGAGAAGGGAGGCAGAATCATCCCAGGAAAATACTGCCAGCTTCTCACACTGAGGTCACTGTTCTCCAGTAAGTTACTGCCAGAGCTGCCTTTCAGATGTGTGCAAAAGCAAGGCTCTGATCAGACTGGGTATTGCCCAGCCCCAAGTCCTGTGCATAAGATTTCTTAGCCTAGATGTCCTGACCAAGTAGTGATAGCTGTACTTTCACCCTTTATCTTGCTGTATTTTAAGAATACACGAGCATTTTAGTTTTACATAATTCAGGAATGAAAAAAATTGGCAGAGCAGGTGGTGGGGAGCCCAGGAATGGGAGAGCAGGGGTTCTGTAGGGCAGGATTGAATTTAGCAGGTAGATCTGGATATAGGTAATTGCACATCTTTTCTTGCCTCCCTTTTCTTACGCAATGCTGAGAGTCCCAAGCTTTCATTTGCAGAAGTTCATCTATAGAAGAAAAAGAAACATCTAGTGTAAGCTCCTTAAGACATAATCTTGTCTCCGCGCGTGTGTGCGCACGTGCACACACGATGTTTCCATCTCAAGGTTATTTCCTAATTTATTCCTTTCTTAAGAGTCTCACACCAAAATTCTGTATTTGCTGACTTTGCCTTTTTGTGGTTTTCCTCAAGGGGGGGAGGGATTTAAATCCTTCTTTTCTCTCTGACTAGACCAAGTCCAGGGCACTGTCACCCTCCGAAATATCAGCACTGTGTCCTCAGGTCTTTACCAATGTGTGGCTTCAAATGCCATTGGAACCAGTACTTGCCTTCTGGACCTGCAAGTAATTGCACGTAAGTATTTTGCCAAGGGAGGCTTGGCCACCTGCTTCTGTCTCGTGACAGTAAAGTGGGTAACCATGTTTGCTCTGAGCCACCATGTGCCTCGCTATCAGAAGATCGTTGTGCCCTGGAATGGGGACGTTGCCTTTCCCTCCTCCCAAGCCACGGTAGCTTCAAATGCTCATGGTGGCCACAGCCCAGCCCTGATTTCTTCTCCATTCTCTGTTTAATCATCCCCACAGCCCACCCCCGGAGTATCGGCCTGATTGCAGGAGCGGTGGCCACCGGCGCCGTTGTGCTCGTTGTTTGCATTGTGTTGGTGGCTGTGGCGCTGTTTTACTGGAAAAATAAACACAAAGAAGAAGAAGAGGAGGAGATTCCCAATGAGATAAGGTAAGGGTCAGGGAAAGCCGGTGGCAGGGGACCTCTGGTTGCTCAGCAAAAGCAGCAGCTGGCAGGAAGGCAATTGGAAATCTCACTCTTGCTGATCTTGGGTGTGTCCCCTGGACCAGGGGAAGATATCCATATGTGTCCAGAAAATGGAGGGAGTAAATGAAGAATGGTAATGACAGATTTTGTTTTTAGTATTGCCTTTATTGAGAGCTTTGACTAGATGTTGTTAGCTCTGTAGGAGAGCGATGTGGTGGGGATCCTGACCCACAATACCAGACAGTGATAGCTGAAAAGTTCTGGAGGTACAACTGCGATCTACTCTGGTGTTACAGCCCTGATGTTTCTCCCTGGTAGCTTCCTGCAGCTCCCCTGAGGATCAGCTTCATTGGTTGTACAGTCATACTGACTGCCTGCAAAGTACCAGTGGCTGTGACAACCACGGGTTTTGCCCCCCTGGACACATGAGCCTACCCCTGCCTCAGCAATAGGCACACAGCGCAATTAACGTGCACAGAGGTGGGGCCTGCAAAGAGGGATGAGCAAATGGGCCAAGGAGCAATGCTGGTTCACGTTGGTGCTGTCCTTCACCTTGAATTGATGGTTTTGACCCCAGCAGGGTGTGGCGGGGGG
>VYZV01021596.1:83637-110132 GCA_013401275.1 Pandion haliaetus | reverse complement strand
GTTGTTGGACAAGCAGGGCAGCATCCTCCGTGTGCCCTCACACCCTCTCCTTCCCAGGGAGGATGACCTGCCACCCAAATGCTCCTCCACCGCAAAGACATTCCACGCCGACGCATCCTCATCGGAGAATGACACACTTACCTCCTCCAACACCTACAACAGCCGCTACTGGAACGATCCCAAAGCCAACCATGCCACAGACTCCTTCACCCGCTTTAGCAACAGCAACGATGCCCACCAGCCTCCCTTCTCCCGCTCAGGGAGTACAAGCACCCGCCCTGTGTATGCCAATGGTGGCCACCCATCCCCGGCTCCCCCTAAGACTCTGGTGGTGACGGCCAGCACGGCTCCGTCCCCTCAGGAGGTGATCCGGAGCAACGGCTCGGGCAGCAGGGAGCCGCGGCTGCCACACACCCGCTCCTACGCCATCAGCCAGGCCACGCTGGAGAGGATTGGGGCTGTCCCTGTCATGGTGCCCGCCCAGAGCCGGGCCGGCTCCCTTGTGTAGGGCCATGCTAGAGGCCAAGAGCCAAGCAAGGGGCCTCTCGTACCTGGGGGGGTGAAGAGAACCCTACTCCTTCCTGAAAGGTGGCAAGGCAAAGCAGTAGGGGACACACACACTTCTCCCCCCGCCCTCCCCTCCCAAGGCCGCTGACAGCCAGTGGGAAAGCCCTGGCCATGCCGTATCCCCCCTGGCTGTTGGGGCTCCTCATGCTGGTGGACACTGCAGATGTGCCAAGGCTGGGGGAGCAGGGAGGTCGGGACGCGCTCCTCGGCTGCTGGGCCCTGGCCGGGATGTGCGCCCAGCCCTGACCGTGGCGGGGACTTTTGCTTTTGTTTCCTGTTGGTTTTGCTGGGGGTTGATTCCATCCATTTGGGTCTTTCAGGGAGGTTTGGGGAGATATATATATATATATGATTTTTTTTCCGTTGCTGTTGCTGTTTTATTTCCAAGAGGAGGGCAGCCTGCGTCAGGGCAGGGAGGGCTGAGCCGGGAGGGGTGCTGAGGGCAGGGTATGCCTCAACATGGCGGCCCCAGCCCCCTCCCCATGGCCCTGGCCCCTCTGCCAGATGAGGGAGGGCAGCGTGCTAGGGCCAGGTGTGAGGAGGCATGGGGCAGGCTGGAGGGGCGAGATGAAGGCACAGCCACCAGCCTGGCCAAGGGGATCACTGGGCAAGGGCATGGACCAGGGAGTGTTTGTCTTTATTTTTTGCCGTTCTTCCCCCACCCCAACACGCTCACAGACACAGGCACACACAGGTCCTCCTCAGACTGGGTGTTTTTCCTGCACTAGCTCAGGGTGCTGGCAGGGCCCCGTTCATGGCTGTGGAGGATGCGGCCATCTGAGTGCCATTGCCCAAGACACTCCGTGCAGGGCGAGGGTGCATTGCTGCTGCTGTTGCTGTAGGGGTCATGGCTTTTTTGGGGGTTGTTGCTGGGTTTATTCAGGAGGCAGAGAGGAGCAGGGTGGCATGGCAGAGCAGCAGGCAGGTCCAGAGGTGTCTGCTGCCCCTGGGCTTCTCTGATTCAGGGCAAGTGGCTTCAAACCTCAGCTTTGGTGTTCGCGTGGTGGGTTTTCCTTATGAGGCTACCCAGGGCTGGCTGGCATGGCAGAGCATGTGTTGAGCTTGGGGCCATTACATAGAAGCATCACAGTTTTAACTCCCACTCTCCCATGCACACAGACTTCCCAGATACTGAGGTTGGCAGGATTTGTTTCCAAATCCCTTTCCTTAGAAAGAGTGAAAGCAGGGGCTTAATGGAGGGGGTAACCCTGTGGAAGCCCATGTGTTATCTCTCTGCCTCCCCTACTTCCCTCAATGTCCCAGGGCTGGGTACTGGTGGCATCTGCCAGTGGCTCTGCCGTCTCCAGGCAGCCAGGGAGGTGGTTGTGGCTGGCACCTATCCTTTTTCTATTGCAACTAAATAGCCTTAATCAAAGCCAAGAGTTGAAACCACTGAAGGAACCTGGTGCCAGTTGGAGGGCTGGACTGAGGGCTGGGACTTACCCTCCTAGAGAGCACTGGCTCAAAGAGGCTTTGCCTGGATGGGTGTCTTGGCCCTCCTGCATAACACCAACCCTTGCACATACAAAGGCAGTGGTTATCTCCAAAAAAGCACCAGAGCCCCCCCAGGTCTGCTCTTGGAAAAGCAACGTGGGGAGTCACAGGTGACTTTACGTAGGTCTCATGTTGGAAAAAGGGTCTGTTTAAGCCAACAGACTCTTCTTCATCCCCATTTTCCTTGTCCCGGCACAGCTTTACTTTCCCTAGCAGTGCACAAACCTTGGGCAGGGCCTTCTGCCTGAGAGGTACCTTTCAGATGCAAGCACAGACTCTGACGAAGAGGGGGGAGAGGTGAAGGCTGGGTTCCCACATGGACACACTGGCCTTTTGGGAGGCTGGGGGCTCCTAGGCAGCACTCGGTTTGAAGGTTGGCTGAGATTTTGTGCCTTCTTTGCTTAAAATAAAAAAGAAAAGAAAAAGGAGAAAAAAAATCCAACCTTCTTTCCCTCTCTACACAACTCCATCCAGAGTGGGTGCAACCCCCCCCCAGCAGTGCACGCAGGCGGTTGCTCTGTGTGTGTGTGTGTGTGTGTATACACGTTTCGCTGGAGCAGTCCTCTTTCCTGCCTGTCTGCTCACTTCGCTGTAGCATTTAGGGGGGAAAAAGAGTAGCTTTGGAAACACTAATGTGGGAGGGAAAAAAACCCCAACAAACTACAATCAAAGCAAAGCCCAGATGCATCCTCTCTTGTTTTGTATAACCCCTGTGTGACATTTAGGGGAACACTACCCTCAGCAGGCCCCCTCCTCTACTGGGAGAGCTCTTCTGGTTCCTACCCTCCGTGAGATTGTTTGCTCCTCTTTCTTTGTTCTTTCTAATTGTCTAAAATTCAATAAAAATTTATTCATATAAAAAAAGGACTTCTTACTGCCTGCTGCTGCTTCCCCCCACCCACATTTCTGTAACTACAATGAATTTGGCTGTCAATACTCATCCCAGATACGACTGGCAGTAAGCAGCGACTGTGCAACCAGGACCTGCGTGTTTTTAGGCCAGCCAATTTGGTAGTGAACCCTGATCCTATAGCCTTGTTTTTCTCATTCATAGTAGTCTGGTGCATTACCCTTGAAGGTACAGTTTCCCAGGCTTGCAAGGTCTGTACTTCTCCAGAGAAAGGTGAGTTTCATTTTCTGTCATTTGGTGGGGGAGATCCTTTGCTGCTTTGAGTGTTGTGGGAAAATGTTTTTAAAAATGGCCTAGCTTTGCTCATGTATTGGTTTTCCACTCTGAAACATGGCATGTTCATTCCAGATTCAAAATCTAAGCCAGTCACCAGGAAGGTCCTCACTGACTTTCTTAGGCTTTTGAGTAATTTTGATGGGGGAAACTGTCAGGAAGTTAACAAAAGTGCTGATCCCCATAAACAGAGCATGGGAAACGTCAGTGTCTGAGCATTCACACTTCCAGGGCATAAAGGGAATGGGAAGCACACATTTCTTAGTTTGTATCAACAGCTGCTAGTAGAAGGTTATTATTAGTTAGGGCAGCGTGATATTTTGCTAAAGATTTTGCATTTTTTCTCTCCGTGTTTCATTTTCACTGCTTCTTCTCTAAAGTCCCCCAGATATTCTGAGAATGATTATTAAACCCAGAAATGTACAGATCCAACAGCAGTGGTAATTCAGCCCTGCTGCACATGCATCATGTTCTCATTCCTTGGTATTTTCAACACCTAGTTTAAAATACTCCTGTAAATGTGTTTTCAGCTATAGGCCTTACAGTAAATGAGATGACTGCATTGCCATTTTTGGAAAGTTGTCATAGGAATCTTAATGTTTGCATTTTTCATCTTTTGATTGTGCAACCTTAATGTGACATTAATAGCATCTTTGCATTTTATTCCCATGATAGCCCTGTCAGTATTCTCCTATACTATCCATTTCTTGCCACTGGCTTGCCCCTTACGTCATTCTTCTGCACATCTCTGTCCGTTGATCTAGAGCAGAACTGCCTAAGATACAGGATAGTTTACTAGGTTTGTGCAGCACCTAGTATGCTGGAGTTTTACTGTAATGCTGTAAATTGTACCCAGTGAGGCATTGCTGTGATACAAATATCTAGCAAAAAATAATACAAGTTAGATGACTCGATAGTGCTCCAGAGTGACTATTATTAAAAAGCAAACAAAGGTTCAAGCTATTATAGTTGTAAGTGGAAATCACTACTGAAATGCTTGAGTTTGCTGACAGCCTTCAACTCCAGCTGTGTGGTAGGGATTATCCATTACAGTGGGTGCCACGGATGTTACTTTAAATGTCAGTACTTACCGGTTATATCACCTGCTACCAAATAATATCAGAAGGAAACTTGTTCTTGCACAAGGATTAACTGTACATTTGAGTGCTGAGACAGAGAATAACCATGAGAGGATGCTTAGGACTTTAGAACTGGACATCTTTTTAGAGGTTGGTGTAGATGAGAGCTCAATTTAAAACATTTGGGAAATCTGGTCTGCAGACTGCCAGAAGTTTTTTTAACTTAGACAGCTTTTGGACTTGAATTTGCTGATTCATGTGAACTAAAAAAAATAAAATTACCCAGATGCATGCAATTCCACAAACTCTTCCCAGAACACAGATGAGTTTCCAGCAGAAGCCAGTCTCCCAGATGGTGTCCTGTTCAAGACTGCCTGGCTTCCCCAGGAGGACGCGGGATGCTCAGGAGATCAATACTCCTTATGTCATGGCTTAGGTACTCATGAAGAGTACCTCAAATCAGGGTAGCCTCAGATGACACCCAGGACCAAGGTAACTGGGTGATGGATTTGGTACTGGGCAGAGGAAATCAAACTGAAATTTTTTTATTCCCCTCCCCCCAAAAGGAAAGATATTGGAGGAATTTTCATGATAAATTTCTGGTTTCATCAAACACAGTGGTAAGTTTTTGCAGGTTACTGGATTTCTCTTGGAAGCAACATTTTGCATCCTGGCTTCATCTACTGTAGGCATGCAAGTGCCTTTCTGTGTCCGCACTCTAACTGGGAACTTCTCACCACGGTGCTGCTGGTTTGTGAGTAACTGGATGAGTCTGTGTGTGTGTGTGCCAACACAAAGTGCACCCAAAATTATTCAGCAGATTCTCTTACAAGGGTCTTGAACGTTTCTAAGACAGAGGGTAGGGAAGACTGAAGAAGCAGATCCTTTTCACCTGTTCACTTCAGAGGAAACCCAACAGGTCTTCCTATTAAGTTGTAGGGCCTCTGTTAAAGGGAGGTCTGGAGCAGCTGTTGTGAGATATTTGATGACCGATTTGCCCTTCTCCCTGTGCTTTTTCCAAGTGCTGCTGGCCAACCTGCCTGCAGCTTGTTCTCCTGATGCCAGCAAAGCAAGGAGGGGTTCCCCCACTGTGCCCTTGTTACAGCTCGGCTCTTGGAGTAAGGCAAGACATGCTGGTGAGGATCAGGATTATGGGTGTTTAGAAAGGGAATTCAGTGTCACTGAGCGATGTCTCTCCTCAGGTGGGGAGTAGGTGAACATCAGGGACAAAACAAGCCTTGAAAGCAGGGAGAGTGATAGGCTATGTCTCTTTTTTTCAGACTGCTTTCTACCACATCTGCCTTTGCAAGTGCCAGGAGGATGTTACTGAGAATTACCAGGTCTGTGACCTCCTAAGCAAGGGAGGGCATATGCAAGGCTTTTCCTGACCCCGGCACTAGCCCAGAGCTCTTGTTGCTAGCTGGTGGGCAGCACAGAGAAAGGTTTCATTAGGTCACCTACACAGCCATGGAGGGGGAGTGGGAGATAATATGCAGCAAGAGCTGTGGGCATGGATTGGTGAATGCAGTTTTTTGGGGAGGAGAATCTTGACAGCCTTGGGACTTCCTGACTCTAGGGCTCTGGTGCATTTTCTTTGATGAGTTTCCATCGACAGCAACAGCTAAAAAAGCACTTTTCCTTTCCCTGTGGTAGAGGCTCCCTTGCTTTGGAGAGCGCTGCTGATGTGTAGGAACAAGACAGTGTGCATGGCGAAAGATCAGACTCTTCACTAAGCCTTCTAATGCCATTTTCTGCTGGTCTTTTGTTTCCAATTTCCTCCTCCTTCCCCTCACTTCCTCTGTAATGTGTTTGAATGAGAAAGTGGGTTGGCAGGAAATTTAATCTATCCATGTAAAAACCCAACCAAACAAAACCAAAGCCCCGAAACAAATAGCAGCAAAGGAGAGAGGAGATTAAGACGCAGCTTGCATGGGTGGCTGGCAAGTGATTCTTTAGCACTGAATGCAGTCTAGGTCAGCTCCTGGATTTGAACTTATTAAATCATACTTGGGAAGGGATGATGACTTCCTTCTAGTTGATACATGTTAATGGGACAACTGATGTGGTGCATGTGCACAGAGAAACATTGGCTAAGAGACCTGATACAGTAAAGCCCAGAGGCTCTGTATTTTAGCTTGCTTGCGTTTAAACCCACTGCGTTCGGTACAGGGGCTGAGCTACACAGCTTGCATTCCAGAATAACTGCAGAATTTCTCTCAGGTTCTTATTTTTCTTGAAGGATCTCAAGACACTTTGGCAAACTGAGTATAGCAGTCACCAGGTCATTGTCCATGTGGGCATTTCTGATGGGGAAAAGATGCATGGTTTGGGTTGCAGCAGCAGTACTTCATGCTGTGACAGTTTCTAAGGTTGCACAGTAGCCTAGGGAATCTTTTTTAGTGCTCTGCACCATTGGTACAGCATTTCCACTTGTGATCCTCTCCTGTCTTCTTAGACTGAGGCTTGTGGAGAAGGCATGTATGCCCCTGTGTCCCACATGAAGGACCAAAGGCAGCAGAGGCTAGAATTAGCTCAGCAGAAAAGCCAGTAGTGTGGCTTTAGACTCTCAAAGTTAAGACATATCATTAGGGATAGAAACTATCAGAGAGATGTGCCATGAACATCATTAGTGCTTCTTCCTTTTGGCTGTGGTTTGCTGCTGGAACAAATATGCACAAAACCAAAGACTACCTTTCGGTGACATGAACCACAGAAATGGGTGAACAAGCACACAGAAGTCCCACCAGCTCTTTCCTAGGTGCACTTGTTCAATGGCTGCAGAACAGTCTGTTCCTGCTATCCGTGAACACAATCTCCATGTTCGCAGTTTTCTTTGCTTGTCTTCCTTGTATGTGAATGCACCCTCCATGCACCCATCCATGATCAGGGACACCAAAAGAGGTTGAAAGCAGGCACAACTGTAAAGCGTGTGAACACCCCATGCCTTTGCTAAGCCCGGCCACCTAGAGCGTGCATCCCATCTGTTTTCCAGGCTAACCTGTTGCACTTCTCTCAACTCATGATGGGTTTTGCCGCTCCTCCTGTCCTTCCGCAAGTTGCATGCTGGCCTAGGGAAAGTTGGTCATTTCTGGGGAAGTGAGCAGGGAGGCTGGGGGCTATTGTCGAAAGAGCAGCTGAACACTAGGCATTTATTCACTCTCTCGCCAGATTTGGGTCACAACGCTCGCCTTTTTTGGTGGCTCTACGGTGACATCCTCTGGAGGGATGAAGAACTACAGCGGCTCCTGTTCACTTGTTCAGCTTGTCTGCACCAGGCTTCACCTCCTTACTAGCTCGTAGGTTGGTTTCTTTTCCTTGTGGTCCTGCAAAGAATAAAGTGCTCTGTGTCTCGAGTATGAACACCTCTTCCTTTTTTTCTCCTACGATTGTTACTTAGGATCTGCCCTCAGTACTGTGGTGTCTGCTACGCCATGGTGGGGATGCTTGAGTGCTTTGTCCGTGTCCCAGAAGCAAATGGTTTTCACCACGGCCTGCCTTTAGCTTCCCAGGTCCTCCTCTTGTTATAATGGTCTGTGATTCAAAGGCACGGGGAATGGGCTGGTACATGTGCAATGCTAGGGAGCAGATGGAACACAAGTAGTTAGTGTAAAAAGCTGCTGCTTCCTTATTTAACTGCATCCGCCAGTGCAACTGACTTTTTGTGGGCTAAAAACTGACTTAAATTTGTCCTTCTGCCCTACTGTTGAAGTTGAGAGGAGCTGCCTGACAGAGTTTTCTACCTCCTCCACACTGGACCAATGCTTCAGAGCTTAGGAGAGCACCCAGCAGAAAAGCCACTGCAAACTAAGTCTTACGTGCCTGCCAGCCAGGTCTGGGGATCCAAGGCTTCAGTGACCTTGTGAAACCAGTGCCCATGTCCATGCTCAGTAATGGGCCCAGATTAGTTACAACATCAAGGACGTCTAGAGTTTGGGTTCAGGTATGAAAGCCAAGTACTTGCTCAGGCAAGTCTGGTGAGGCTTTGGTTCAAAAGACAAGGTGATTATATGCAAACCTCCCAAGTTTGATTTTCTTTTCAGCTACATGTGGATGGAATATAGGAAACATGACCTTAACAGATTTTGGATGTGACCGAGACTCCAAGGCTTTTCACTTTACACAGAGCCATCTCCAGCCCCAGGCAGTAGGCTCCTGGGGTATTAGAAATCAGAGCTTGGTTCCAGATCTGTGTTTACCGAAAGCTGGTCTAAGAAATGGTCCAAACCAAAGTTCTAAGCCTAGCTACTCAACAAACACTGTTTGTCTTTGAAATGCAGCTTATAATCAGGCATTCCATGTCATGCCCTCCTTTCTATTCTTGTTAGTCAAGTCAAGAACATACAGCCCATGGGGCTTTTCTGGTAGCCTTTCAGCTGGGCTTTAATATAAATATTGTGCCCCCATCTCTCCCCAGCACACACCAGATACGTGGCAGGTCTAACCTTTATTTCAAATGACATGAAGTTCCTTGTACACTGGATGGGAGGGAGATGAAGTGCCTGATGGCTGTGTCGTATTTCTGAGCATGGAGTTCAAGGTCTGCATTAACATTGATCTAATCAGCCTTTGCTAGTTTTAAATTATTTTTGTTGGCCACAAAGGATTCTTGGGCTGTAGATTTTTGTTTTGTTTCCTTTTACAAAGGTTTTTGGAAGTTATTAGTCACTGCTGGTCTTGTAGATGTAATGGCCGTGCATCTTTGCATCATATTTCAGTACTCATTAACTTAAGTCTCAGCGTCAGACTTGTGTTATTCAGAGCTGTTGCAATTCAGTTGCTTGTTAGAGTGAGGCACAGAGGGAAGAGAACAGCCCTCACACAAATGCAACTGCTACGCAAGGTAGTGGTGGGAGAGAACAGGTACTAGGTGCTTGGTTGTTTAGAACATGGTCACTATGATTTTTCCCAATGTATGAATTTCTTTTAGGTCCTTTTTGTTGTTCATTTAAAGCTTCTGGTGGTGTTTCTGCTGCTAAGGTATACTTAATAAACAGGAAGAGTATCCCTTTTCATACTAACAGGTTACCTTTAACACTTGCTACTGTCAATGCTATTGAAGTCACTGGGAAGGGCTCCACTCCTGCATTTCCCCCCCAGTCTTTATCAGCAATAGGATCAGAGACAAAATGAAATTGTGGTGTGACTTAAGAGAAGCAAAGAGAAACCTCTGTTACCTACTCTCCATGTGAGAGTAGCATGCAATGAAATGGAGCTGTTAAACTGATTGAGTTAACTTGGGGCAAAGCATGATGTGTGCGTGTGTGCATATGGGGCTGAGAGCAGTGTAGTTCAATTTAGGTGAAATGAATGAAGGCAGTATTAAGTTAACTTGCAGCAAGGGTATTCACCCACAGCAGCAGCCCAGTGTACTGAACACTGGTTTGCAGGCCAGCTGGTATTGAAGCCATAAAACATCTTCATATAGCGAAGCCAAGTTATATTCACCAGCCAGTCACAGCTCAGCCACTAGGGAGTTAAATTCAAACTCCTTTTTGAGCTTAAATATAAATGTTCTTTAAATAATTCTTTACTTTGTAGGTATGTGATTTATATCCTTTAAGGGAAGGAAATTACTCAAGGGGATAGAAAAAAAGCACAGAAAATGAAGACAAATACATTGGCGTTTGTGATCCAGCAAACGTGCTGCTGGGGTACTTGTCAGACCTGGGTTTCACTCTTAGCTTGTCATTGACTTGCTGCATGACCTGAGGTAAGTAGGAATGCAGACACCCATACTGGGGGGCTACAGCTAGACGCTTGGAGTGTATGTCAGAGACAAACCCGTTGGTCATTCTGAACATGTGCATCTGAGAGTGAAAATGTTAGCTTTAGTCTCTCTGAAACTTTTGTTCCCTACCTGCAAAACTGATATAATCATAAAGAACAGGCTTGAGAATGGCTTCAAAAAAATAATCTAATCTACACATACACGCAAGCACACACATGCGCACACAACCCCCACAGGGTCTGACCTAAGAGGTTCAACTACATTTAATCCCTGGCTGAAGGATGATTGACTTGCTCTTAAAGACATCTGCTCGGAGAGTCCACAGTCTTACTAGGCACAGGGATAAAAGGGAGTGGTTCCAATATTGGTTCTGCCTGCCTGCCTTATAAGAGTTTTATTTATTAAGGATAATCTACATATTTCTTCATATGCACATTGCCAGCCCTGGGTGTTAAGTTTGCCAGATGCTGCAGAGGGGGTACACTAGGACTATACAGATCTTTGTACTTCTCATTAATGTGCTTGTAACCAGAGACTAGGATTTTCCTTAGTGCTAACCTGTGTTTTCAAGACTGCCTAGTTCCTTCACTCCTATCTATTGGGGTTGCAGCTCTTAGAAGTAGGTGACCAGCCATGCTCAAACTAGCTCTTAAGAGGTGCAGGAAGGGACTTAATCCTGTTCCAGTCACCTTTGGCAAACATGGTGGCTTCGTCCCGTGGACAGAAAAGCCACGGGGGGGCTGGTTTTATCTAACATCAAGCAAACTCAATCCCATTGGTGTTCCCTGAGCACAGGAGAGGGAACTGTGTATTACCTCCACAGGCAGAACTGTGGTTAGCGTACACCTGGCTAGCAGTCTTATCACTCCTGGCTATGGCTGGGAGCTGAAGGTTCCCAGCTAACCCAAGAGCCCTCCTCAGACCTGCATGGAAAGACAAACCTTTTTTGCTAATTGGAGAAAAAGTGGGAGCTATGGGTTTCATACTTCTGGTGTTCCTTGTAGGAATGGAGAGCTTTGGTTGCCATGCTGCGTGGCCCTGAAATAGGGACCATCCACCGGGTTTGGGGAGCAGGAGGTGGGGTTTAAGTCTTGCCTTGCTGACTGAAGGAGCGTTGCTGCTCTGTGGAGTGGCACAAAAGCCAGTCTTCTCTGTAAACCTTGGACCTTGTCAACGCTGCACTGTGTAGTGGTTCAGCTTTCTTTCAGGATACCAAGTAGAAGCATCAGCTCTGTTGCCTGGGCTGCTCCTGACAGGATGGCTGCAGCATTAACAGCTTCCTAGCATGTCAGTTACTCGCAATCGGGGAGTGTGCTCAGAGGTGAGCTGTTGAAAACAGCTGTTTGTTGAGAAGTTGTTGAGAGCCTGCACAGTGAATACAGTTTCTTTGCACAGTGACAGCCACAGCACGGACAGGGGCAGCTGCGTCTTTCTCTGTGCTGTCCCTTCTCATATGTCTCATCCCCGAAGGAACTGTCTTTTCAAGCCAAGTCCCAAAGGCACAGTGTCCTACTCCGTCAGGCTCCTGCTTTCAGACCGTGGCTCCTCTGGCCTTCTCCATCTCTTCCTTTCTTCCACCCATATATCCTCTCTGAGCTGTTCTCTCCCTTGATGTTTGCCTCAGAGGACCTTTCTCTTGTCCCCCCAACCTCTGCTTTGCCTCTCCGGCTGCTGACAAGTCTGTTTCCTCGCTGTGGACTCTGCCATTCCTTCTCTTCCAATCCCTACCACCTTTCTTTTCTCTGTCCCCTACCCTCTTCAGTCCTCTCTCCAAAGCCAATGAGGCTGAAGCGTTTAGTCCAGTTTCTTTTCCTCACTCTCTGACTTTCAACTCTGTGGGCTTTCCCTCACCCTTCCTTCCTCTGTTCATCCACCTTCTGCCTCCTCCCAATTACTTCCACCTCTCCCAATTTTCCCAGTTTTGTGGTGAGGCCCAGTTAGCTCCAGTGTGAGTCTCTGAGGGAACTCAGGAGGCTGGCTGGCAGGTTGTAAAGATGGTGAGTCCAGTAATTTCACCAGCACCCAATGACTTTGTTCTAGCATCTCTTAAGAGAACAACTTAGTCTTGTCCACTCCTTTGTAAATCAATGGTGACTGCAGCACAACTCGGAGTGAAAATGGTGCCCGTGTAATAGGCAGCTGCTTATCTCTTGGAGTTTGCCCTGCCTCCAAGGTGCAGAGCTTCTGTATGAATGCTGATAACAACTCCTGATGTCCCAAACAATGAGAGAATCTACATCCAAATTTCCCTACCCCTCTTCAAGAAAGATGTAAATGGACATATAAACAGCCTCCGTGTCAGCTGTCATTCATCAAGGACAGGAAATAAAAGGACTAATGAAAACAGCCAGCCCTGTTCCTGACCTCCCCTGCCAGCAGGCTTAGCAAGAAGGTCAGGCAGACCATGGAGACCACAGTAGCCCTTGTGAGCTGGTACAGAGTGTTGTTACTAGACAGAGTGGGAGCTGAGCTGGCGGGAGCCAGTGCTTGGAAGAAGCTAGCCATGATACTATGTGGACAGACTACGCTGTGTGAATACCTTGTACCTTGTAGACAGCAGGCTTTGGTCTCCAGGGCTGCCAAGGTAGCAGCTTCAACTATCAACACGTACCCTTATTGCAAGGTATCAAAACCAGAGCTTGATGTTCAGCTACCAGATGGAGCCTGCAGTTTGGAAAGACAAAAAAAAAAAAAAAAAAAAGAAAAGAAAAACTTTGGGCAGAAAATAAATCTCAGTGACAGGGAATAAATAGAGAGCACCGAGTCGTCATTTTTAATAGACTTTTTTTCCTCCAGACCATGACTGCACTTAAAACCTTTGAAAATGACGGTTCCTTTCAGGGTCACCTCTGCACACCCCCGCTTCCCGTGGCCTGACTGCTGTGACACTCAGCCACCGGCGCTGGGGCTGGAGCCCCCCCAGCACGGCGTGCCAGCCTGCTTTGAGCTGCCGGGGCAGCAGGCGGGCAGCAGGCGGGCAGCAGGCAGGCAGGCAGCTTGCTGGGAGGGACCGTCGGAGGGCAGCAGCATCAAGCGCTTCGGAAGCAGCACTCCAAGAAACCTTCTAGCATGCTCCTGACTGACAGTGGTTTGCACCTCATCTTCAGGACCCGGCTTCTTGCCAAATCCCAGTCACATGGGGCTGCGTGGCGGTGACACTTTAACATGCAGCATATGCATCGCATTTCCGTATTCACCGGGCTACTTGTAAACCTAATTTAAGCAAAAACTCTCCCCACTCTAAACGTTTTACATAGTTCCAAAGGAAAGGGTGGGAGAGGAAAAATAAAACCAAGAGAGTTGCCAGCAATGCACCCTTTTTCCTCCCCTTCCAGTACGATTGCTTTGTAATCATTCCTTTGCTGCGTAGGAAGGACCTGACACCCTGCATTCATATAACCTTGGGTGCAACCTTCATGTCTTCCAAGGCTGGTGTCAGACAGGAAGAATCCTCCAGCTTTCCTGGGAAGGGGTGAAGGAGTCTGAGTGGCAGACGCACTTCTAGCTGGGATCCATCACCCTCCTGCTTTTGTAGGGAGAAGGGCCTGCCTGGGTGAGGGGTTGTGCTGAGCTGCTCCAAGGCTGGGGTGGCAGTAGGCAATACACAGAGGGAAGCAGTGGGATTTTGAGAGTGCACAATTTCTTCCAACTTATTAAAAAATATCATGTGTTTTGTTTGCAGATTAGTTTGGTTTGTTTGTTTTTGACAAGACTTACAGATATGACCCCTCCTCAAGGTGTCCCAGCAAGTAAACCCCATGAAATTTGATTAAATTTTACAGTTAGAAAGGTAAATTATTTCACCTCCATAAATTCCTGCCAAAGTACTTTTAACCAGTTATAGGCTTTTCTCGCTCATTGTTCCCCACTGCGATGCAGCTTTGCTGTTCACTCTTTAACATCTGCTGCTGCAAACCAAAACGGGGTTTCATCTCCATCCTAGGTGAAGTACTGCTTATTTTTTTTCTTTTTTTGTTTGTTTGTTTCTTATCATGATAAAAGTGGTAGGAACTTTTAGAGATAGAAAAAAGCCATGGCAGTTGTTCTAAGGAGTTTAGAGTCTGCTCTCCTGAAGGATGCAAGAAGACTGACAGTAAGATGAATGAGCGGGCACATTTCATGTGTGCCTTTGTAGTTTCCTATTCAGTAATGTCTGTGTGTTTGGAGGAGCAGAGGAATGCTGGATTTGATCACAGGCATTTGAGAGAAGACCTTGGAAAGCCAAATCTCATGTAGGGAGAGATCTGGTGAGTGGCAAAAATGGCTTCGCAGAACAGATCAGGGATGAATCTTTGGTCACTTTGGACCCTTTTGGAAGAGGTGAGAGAATGACTACTCAAGAGGCTTCAGCAAAGGTGCTGCTAGAAAGCCGAGTGAAGAAACAGGTGCAGAGAAGTGGGTGGAAGATAAGTTGTCAAGGTGAGGGCAAAAAGCTTCATATGGACTGCGAAGGGGAAAGAGAACTGGGGAGGAACGGGCTTGGAGGAGTTTTGAGTGAAAGGTCTTGGAAAGGGTAATGGCAGCTGTGTCTTGAATAGACTGAGGCTCAACAAGTTTCATGGACAAAGCTCAAGGTAATACAGGTGTAGGGAAGCTTTTGTTATCTTGTATGCATTCCGAAGGCTATGTAATAGGGCTTTTCTTGTACAAAGACTACAAATACCTTTCAAATGGCAGCTTGGAGACATGTATAAGTATTGTTCAGCCTGTAATAGACCTCCTTCAAAACTGTCTGGCAAAAAAGAAAGATAGTAAAAAGTTCATATGAAATTTCCGTGAAATATTTTCACAGCAAATGTCTGCTTTTCATGGGAAGCAATAGAAATATTTTTTATTGCAAAATGAAAAGCTTTCAGGTTTGGCAGTTGTTTACTGGGTTTAGGTATTTTTTTTCTTTTTCCTCCCTCTCCCAACCACCTTGTTTGGCTGCTTCTGGCTTTGAGTTTCTCAACTTAAAATCAATATTTTCTCCAGCTGGGGACATTTACTATTCTCTCCTAGCTGCCCTTGTATTTATCTGAAATCTCAACTGAGAAGGCCTTTGGATTTGCTTCTCCATCATGAAATAGCTACATGGAGCAAATCAAGTCTGAGAAATAAGAAGCCTTACAATTACCAACATAGCATCAGCCTATGAAATCTCTTCCCAAGGGCATGCCGGTGGTGCTGAGACACATATAGCCCCTGTTGTTACCTGCCTGAGATTTTCAGGGTGTTGCTGCCCTGATGAGCTGCTGATGGAGAATCAGGACCAGCAGGTGCAGCAGGGTGGCTGTTCAGAGCCCTTGTGTGAGTAGCAGCTGGATTTGGCAGTACTGGCAGCAGCAGGGACTGCAACACAGTGATCTGATGTGAAGAATATCTGCTGGAGACAGATAACAGGATGAGAGAAGCCTGCAGGCTTGTTGAATGGTAACTCAAACTTCAAACTAGTTTTTACAACACATTATGTTCTACTTCATCTACTTTCTTCTCTAGAGAGGCAAAGGATGCTTACAAACACCCTGGAAACATGCTGAATGGATTAACCCACCGGAAAGCAGGTTGGCAAGAGGGAGCTAGATCTGGCTCTGACTCAAAGACTCACCCATGTTACTTCATTATGAGAATATTGAGCAAGGAGGAAGCATCCATCTTTCTTGGGTAACAGTAGAACAGATATCCTTGTGCTACACAAGGAGATGCTGCACTGTAGATGTAGCCAGCTTCCCAATCATGCCTGGTGGTTACCCTTCAGGGAAGAGTGAGGACATCAACTCTGATATTTCACAACCATCCAGCGGAGTATTCCCATCCTGCCTCTATACAGAACAATTTCAATTGGGAATCGCTTTGTTCCTTTTCCAGCCCATTGTGTTGATGTGGACAGCTTAACCCAGCCAGTTTCATTGAATAGGCGATTCCTACCAGGGCTGAGTGAACAGAGGGAGAAATTCACTGTGAATATTGGTTCATATTTGAAAGTGAATTTTCATTCAAAACAGAGACACGTCCACATGAGTGCTGCAGCTAAACCAACCAAGCATTGAATTGAGGCTATTCATAACAAACTGCCCATGAATGGCCTGCAGGGCAAAAACTATCTGCAGGAGAAATTCATGGGCAATTTTGACTAATGAATGAATTTGGGAATTTGGCTTTCAGTTTGCAGACAGTTCACAAATAGAAAAAAAAAAATCACATGTGAAACTTATTGAATAAATGATTTATAGTGAAATATTTGTTCAGCTCTAATCTTTGTAACGTGTATAGTTTATGGTGTTGGAAAGCACTTTAGGATTAGCTGTGGGAGCTATATGTCAATGAATAGTCTGTGAAAAACCATTCTTTCCTGAACAACTATATGGATCAGCGTTAACGTCACCTGATGCAGAGGGAGCCTGGTAAAGGGCTTGTACTTGGGAAAGAACTGTTGGATTCCAGCAGTGCTCTTGGGCTCTTCAGAGCAGAAGTTAAGGCTTGAAATCAGCCCTCCTTGCTGACTGCAGTAACTGAGGACAAGATGGGTGAATACTAGGGTTTATGCATGGGAAGGTTTGGCAGCCATTTGAGAGTCATTTTGCTTCTGCAATGATATTCACCGAGAAACTGAGCTGTGATCGATTTTCACCAAGGCTGTAAGAAACATAACTCAAACGTTGTTATATAACAAGGGTATTTATATATTCGAGGCACTAAATGTTCATCTGCCTGGAAGTGCCTTGCAGCTAGGCACAGCATGCCTTTATGCCTCTATTCCATAGCATTTTACATGGTGCTAATACTAACAAGTCCTCCTGGGAAAACAGTAACTACACCTTGAGTGAATACGCTTTCAGGTTCATGTGGAAATGTTCCTAACTATCCTCTCTTTGGTGGTCATTTAGATGCTGTTCCACACTGCGTTGCCCCATTTCAAGACCAGCTTGTCCCTTCTGTGCATGCCCTCTCCTACTGCAGGGTCACTTTAGCTGGCTCCTACCCATATATCCAAATGCTTATGAGCAGCCTTGAGTGCCTGTTTTCCCTGGCAAGTAGTATGGAGCAGGACTAGCTCAATGCTTCTACATGACACAGGCAACAGAAACTGCTCCATACCACACCTTCACAGCAGCAGGAACCAGCTTCGCTTTGGCAAAGCTGGAAGTGGAGCTGATTTCTGAAGTTTGGCTGACACTGAAGGCAAGGAAAGGAGCCAACAGTGAATCCAAGGTAACTCAGAAAATTACCTAGGATGAAACGGAAAATGTTCCTGTTCTGTGTTGAGAACCCTGGACAGCACTTCTGCAAGCACTCTCAAGTGGTCCAATGAGGAGCTTTTTGCAAAGCCCATCCTGCTTTTGCTCTTTTCCCCAAAATGCACTGAAAGCTTGAGTCCAGCTGGGGGGATGATATATGCTGCACACAGCCATCGTGTGAAGAAAAACTATAGGAGTAGCTCACCTGTGAGTGCAGTGGAGATTAGTAACAAATATGGTGTGGCATTTTATTACAAGCGTCTACAGGGAGTAAACTGCATTGTATGGATACTGGTTTGTGTTGCTCCTGTTTCTCACAGTATTATCAAAGACGGATCTCAACCTTCCTTCCCTTACAATCACTGGCCATAGTTGTCTCCATGTCCCAGACCTGCCACTGCTCTCTCTTCCACCCCTTCATCTATCCACTGTGGCTCACTTGCCATATCTCCTCCCTGGCCTGCTCCAGATGCCAGCTTCATGTGGGGGTGTTGTGGTTCCAGCCCAGTCGGTAACAAAGCACCACGAAGCCACTCACTCACCCCCCACCCCCGCCCCTGGACACGGTGGGATGAGGAGAAAATACAAAGGCAGGCTCGTGGGTCGAGACAAGGACTGGGAGGGATCACTCCCCACTTATGGGCACGGGCAAAAGACAGGCTCGACTTGGGGAAGAAACAAAATCAATTTCATTTACTACAAATCAAAACAAAAACAAAACACAAGGGTATTAGGAAGGGAAACTAAACCTCAGAACACCTCCCCCCACCNGATTCCTCACTCGTCCCCTGCTCCACCGTGGGGTCCCTCCCACGGGAGACAGTCCTTCACCAACTTCTCCAACTTGGGTCCTTTCCGCGGGCTGCAGTTCCTCACAAACTTCCCTGGCGCGGGATCTCTCCGCGGCCTGCAGTTCCTCACAAACTTCCGTGGCGCGGGTCCTTTCCACGGGCTGCTCTCCAGTCACACACTGCTCCAGCGCGGTTTTTACCATGGAGTTACCGCCATCTTGGGGAGCCTCCGCTCCACCATGGACCTCCCTGGGCTGCAGGGGGACAGCCTGCCGTCTCCCCATGGGCTGCAGGACCATCAGCCTCCTCAGGCGCTGCCCCTCCTCCCCCTCCTTCTTCACTGACCTCGGTATCTGCAGAGGGGTTCCTCTCACGTTCCAACCCCCACAAGGCCAGTTCCCCTTCTTAAATCTGTTCCCCCAGAGGCACTACCACCGTCATTGACTGGGTCGGTCTGGGCCAGAGACGGGTCCGACTTGGAGCTGGGGGAGCTTCTGCAGCTTCTCGCTGAAGCCACCCCTGCAGCCCCTCCCCGGCTGCCAAAAACCCCACCAGACAAACCCATAAGAGGGGATTAACTAATCCAGCATGCTCCATAGCAGACTTGTTTATGGTAGCAGCAGAAACAGAAGCAGAGACAGCAAGAGCAAAGGTACATCGGCTCATACTCTTGTTCATCTTTGCTTTTAGTAATGTTCATGTTTCAGGAAATATACGGCCCAGATTGGGCTATGAAGACATTTCCAAATGCATAAAGATTTTAAAGCATTGCAAGACTTTAGAACAATTACTGTTGAATTCTATTAATTTTGTGGCATGCTTCAGATGCCAAAAAAAGACAACTTACAGCAATGATAGTACTCTATTTTGGTACAAACAATGCATAGCAAAGCAACTTTCCTGGAAATGCCCATCTTGCAAACATTTTGCTTCCAATTCTGACTCATCTAGAAGGATAGGGACTGGAGAAAACTACCCTGAAGCCGCAATGGAGAATTCTTAAGTATGATCTTACTTACATTGTTCAGTCCTTTTATGACTCACTTTCATTATTGCAAATATATGTTTTTAAGTGAACGTATTCTTTTATCCTTAAATCTTACCTGGTGATAAAGCGCATTTCTGAATAATAGGACACACATTCAGACACTGCAACCTTTTAGGGCTGCTTTGCTATTATTTAAGCTTGGGCTGGCAAACCCTTGTTTCATCTACTGTCCAGTGTGTGGCACTGTAAAGTCATGGGGAAGTCCACCTTTGTGCTACAAGGAGCAAGGCCTGGGCATGCAGTGTAGGCTATCGGGTTGTGAAGAGGCAAGAATTATCATGAGCATCTTTGGCAAGCCACAAAAGAGTAATAGAAGAGAAATCAAGAGAAAATAATCCAGTGACAACATGGTGCTGACTTAGGATCAGTAGAAATGCAGTGAATTGAAACACCCATTCACAGAATTGTGTGGGACTTTTTAATTTTTTTTTCCCTCAGCACTACTCTTAAAGAAAGTAGGAGCCTGAACAGAGAGTCCAGAGGATGTAATGAGAGTAATCAGTGTTCTGGCAAATATGACCTATGAAAAAAGATTGAGTGAATTTGGGTTAATTAGCCCACCGAAAGGAAGGCTGAAGGGGGTAGGTGGTAACAGTCTTCCAGTATATAAAAGGCTGCTGCAAGGAAAAAGACAATAAACTGTTCTTCTCATCCATGGTGGACAGGACAAGAAATAATGGGCTTAAATTGCAGCAAGGAAGATTTAGACTAGAAATAAAATGGCCATGGTAGTGAGGGACCAAAATGGATTGCCTCGGGAGAGCGTGGAGACTCCATCACTGGAAAGCTTTTTAAGAGCAGATTAGGTGGCCATTTGCCAGGCGTGGTTTAGTTCTAGTTCATCTTACCTCATGGCAAGAGATGGTTTCCTGAGGTTTCTCCATGGCTTTTTTTCTTTTTGGTTCCAGATGTGCCTGGGATTCAATCAGCTCCATACATGGGTTGGAGCACTGGTGTCAAAGGCAAGAAGAATGATCCAGTCTCACAAGGTGTGAAAAGAAGATTGATTCAGTGCTCCCTTGGGCTGTGCTAAGGAATGCTCACAAATGCCTATTGAAAACACACTCAGGTGGGTTATCTTCTAGTTGTGGTGGGAGCTAGGTGTTAGAGGGAGGGCTGGAAGCATGGAGGGTTGAAATAAGAGGTGTCCTCTGCAACAAGACATGTCCTATCATGTTTATTTTTCAGGAATAGATGGAGATGGTTCAAGATAGTTTGGTCAAAGGTTTTAAAATCATGCTCAGGCTTCAAACTGTTTTTCAGTTCTTTTCTTTAAACCTTCTTTAAAACTTCTTTGTCCTGATCCCTGTCACTGCTGTAGTAATTCCTGGAAGTCCTTTTCCCCATGTTGGTTTCTGCTGTTCCTGATCTTTCTCCTTTTAACCCCAGAGGAATTAACTAACCAGTCCATCTGAAAGCCACACAATTCCTCCTCCTCTTTCACCCTCCCTCTGTCCTTTCATCCTGCCACACAGAGACCACACTATTCTTAATACTGTCAAATCCTGACAAAACCAAACAGAACAAATACTCTTTGGTTGCTGTGTTTCCATGCACCAGCCGTTGCCTTTCCCGTCAGAGGAGGCAGACTGGGCATCTCTGACTGTTTCTTTGACCATATGGTGACACCATCTCTGTCTTTGTCAATTCATAACATTCAGAAAACGTTCACTTTCTGCTCCCTCCCATCCCCCAAGGTCTCTCCTGCACTGTCCCAGATGTTATGCAAAATACAGCAGGCATTTATCACACCAGGCATGTTTAGATGATTTATAAGGCAGTACCACCTGCCCTTCAGTCTCCCAGAAACATGTGCTGCTGACATCCTACAAGGAATCACTTGTTCCTCCAGTCTAAAGGCCCCGTGACATGCTCTGCAAACCAGGTGGGCTGGCTTTCCTGCACACGAAGGAAGAACTGTAAAGGAGGGAAGGAAGAAAGCAAGTATTTTGCTGAAGCTTGTTACAGCAGAGCAGCCCCTGTTCCCAATGTTCCTGAAATCATGAGCTTTGATTTCCAGACTTTGTCACAGTGAGGCACAGATCACACATGCTTTCCTTGCTGCTGTGCCAGGCAATGGGTGCACTGACTCCCACTATCTGGCATGGCCCTCCTGCCTGGGGTAGGTTTATTAAAGCTAAGCCAGCTCCTTCTGCCTGAAATGGGGAAGGGATTTGTTGCAGGAACATCTTGGTCAGCAGATCTGACCAAGCAATAATGTCTTATTGGCTGCAGCTGGAAGAGGACATGGCATTCAGCCCTGATATTTGTGAGTGTGGGTGTATCACCAAACCTATGCAGAGCGAGCTATGAGGCCTTATATTATTGTAAATAAGTCCAGTAATATTTTTGCCTGATGTGTGAGGGACAGAAAATAAGGATAGAGAACAGTTAGGCTATCTCTACACAGTCTGGGAACATCTTCTGTGCAAAGCTATCAACAGACTAGGTGAGATATGTTGCAGTTCTTCCCACAGGGAGCTCTGAAGGGAAATTCCCACTGCCCTCCTGAAGACAGGACTGGTTATCCCTGCCCTGTAGAGCTGTCTTATTGCTGTAGTCACAATTTCAGATGAGAAGCAGTGTTCTGCCAAAAAAAGCTGATCCCAGCTAGTGTCTAGCAGAAGTGGTAAGTCCTGCTTCTCACTCATACTGCTGTGGTATTGAAAGCCTAATGAAAACCTAAATCCAAACCTTCTCATTTCGTGGTTTCTCAAACTTGTGTGCCATCACATCCATATTTTGCGTCTTCTGATCACAGCATCTATCTGTGTGGCCTCTAGTTTATCAGCCAATATTTTGAAAATGGTGCTGGAAACATTTGTGATGTCATAGGAGATGAAAACTGGAAGTTTGTTAGTTCCATCCCTGCTCCAGCCCCACATTTCTTGTGTTATCTGATGTGAAACTCAGTATATTTTAGACCAAGGAGTGTAGAGCAGGGCAAAGCAGAATCTTGTACTATGGTGTATTCCCTTAAAATGCTTGAAGGTTAACGGGAGTGAACATGGAGCCCCACACATACAGTGAAATCAGCGTCGACAAGCAGTGTGCATGCGCTTCATGTCAGGATACTTTAGTTAAAGCAAATGAATAACAGATATGGCCTTAGAGTAAATTTCCTCTAAGTATGAGAACAAGCCCAAAAGGAGAGGAAAGTAGGTGTAGAAAATGGGCAACTGTCTCCCAAAACCATTGTGTTCCTTTGTCTTGGTGCAAGGCGGAGGAGACTGAAAGAGGTGGAAAAGTAACTTCTCCCAGTAGGAGACAGTGAGCACTTCAAAGGAGACAGCAGGTTATGATGACAACCCTTGCCAGTGTATGCAGAAAGTACTCTGAGTTTGGGGAGATGGGCAAAGATACAGACACCAAGTGTGGGGTGCAAGATACCCTGAGGCCTGGAGATCTATGAAGAAAGCCCTGCACAAAGTTGGTCTCAGCAATGCCTTTGACTTCTGCTCTCTGCCTGTTCTGTACAAATACTTAATTTCACCTTTTAGGCAAGCAGGTTCTGTCCAACACTCTGCATCCTTACTGAGTAAATCAATGAATGTTCAAAGAATGTGCTTTCTTCCGCTGCCTGAGGTAAATGAATGCAATGCACTCGGTTCCTTTACATGCCAAGCCCAGACCATGCAGTTTCACTGCATTCAGCAGCAGGTAGTGGTTTGCAAGGTACCTATGCTCACCAGGCTAAACCTAGGTGGGCTAAACCTATGTTCACTAGGTCTGCGTAGTGAAGCCTCCTTTATACACCACAATGCCCTCTTCTCAGAACTGCTATATTTTTTCTTGCTTTCAGGTAGAATTATTCTGAGCTCTGCTCTCATGACCTTTTACAGCAAACATCCATCTGCAATATTTCCTTAATGATAAGAAATGCTAGATTTCAAGTCCCTCAGTTTTCTGACAAGAATAACAATGCCTGTTCCGCTACAGCGAAGGGCTGGAGGCATTGTGTATTATTGCCGTCACTTTGTGTTTCTGGAGGTGGATGTTTGGTTAGACTCTCCAGTGATACAGATTTGCCAGGTATCCCTTAGCTGTCATCAGAATTTATAAAACAAAAACCCACCTGACCCCTAGTGACAGGCTACTGAGATGGGAGACCTCTGTTAGTCCACAGAAATAGGGCTGGAAAAACCTCCAGAGTCCACTGCCGTACCAGAGAATGATTTTCTCCCAGACAACTCTGCATGAGCAAAGCAACAGGCTTTCCTCAGGGAGACAGGTCAGCATCTCCATTATTGAGTGTGCCCATCAGAGGCTAAATCTCCACCCTTTTAATTTAACCCCGTTCTTCATAGCTGTAAGACCTTTATTCCTCCCAGGACAATTATTCTTCCATCAAATACTTGTAGCAGGTTAAGTGTGCTCCTCTGGGTATATATACATATTTAGCTCTCTTTCCCGCCCCAGGAATCAATTTCCCTAGGCCTTTAATCATGTGTACTGCTCTTCTCTGAATCTGTACAGTTGCTGGTATTTTGCATTGGTTCCCATTCATCTCTGGGCTTTTTGACAAGCTGTGAGGCTTCGTTTTGCCTTTTTTCTACCAAAAGAGAGGCAATTTAGCGAAGCAGGTAACACTCTGAGCTAATGGTCTCCTGTGACTATGATTGTCTGCCTCCCTAAACTGCTGGGTGATCTTGGAGGTCAGTTGCTTGTTGCAGTCTTTCTCATGGGGTGAACTGAGACAACAACGGTTGCCTCTCCAGTGAAGTGGTTGGAGATCTGTGTGTGCAAACATGATAGAAACACTAAACAGCACAGCTGTTACTGCTGCCTAGAGGAGTGGCTGGCATTAGGAAAGGATGCCAGGTTCTCGGGCAGAGCCCTGCCCAACCTCCCTCCCACACCCACACATCAGTAGAGATGCATTTGTGTTCACTGACGTCTGTCTCTGCTGTGCAGCTCATGTCTCTCTGAACTGTGAAAGTCTCAAAGGAAAGAGAACAGCTTGAGCTCGAGCTGGGGGCAAGTATGTTGTTTAACAATTTCACCTCCCTCTGATTCTTCCTTGTCAATGAGGGACCAGGACATTAAGTCTCAATAAATTAAGTCATTATATTGGGTTTTAATCTCTCTGTAATATTTCACTGTTGACTTTTTTAACAGAATCAAGACACTTCTTGGCAGCTTTTTCTTCTTACTCGCCCTGGTATTTAACCCCTACAGAAGCAGTTTGGTTTCTCCCAGGATCTTGGATGCCAGCAAAGAGCTCTGCTCACCTTTCTTTCCTGCCATCTGCCATCCTGGCATTTCTTGGCCTCAGAACAGCAGATCAGATTTTACCTTGATCAAGCTGCAAAGCGTTAAGGTAAGAGCGTTGGTCTCAAGGCACTGTGGCTTGGACTAAAGTGGGATGCCACAATGGGCACGAGGTAGCAGATTCCTGCCAATGAGCCTCCTGGTGCCAGTGCAGAGAGTGTAGATACCTCCTGGACAGGACCTGAAGGAAAAGGCAAAGCACCTGAAAGCTGGGTGACTCTGCTTTGCCAGATCTGTTCAGCAAAGACTGCTGGCTGCCCAGCTGCAGGGAAGTGACTCCAAGCTTACTTACTACAGGCATCCTATCAAGGCTGATATATGTCTGCCTGGCTGGAGAGGCATCATCAGACAGTAGCAGAGACAGGGCAAATATGTGCCAATGGATGTGAGGCTGGAAAATGTGCCAGGCTGAATCCTACAAACACCTTTCTGTGTCAGGGGAGACGAATTGTAGGGAAAGGTGTTTGGCTCCTTTTAGAGTCAGGAGAGGGAGAGAGGTTTCTTCAGTGGGCTGTTCAGAGATGTGTTATGGTCCACATTATCTGATGTCCGGAGTAGAACTAAGGTGAAATTCTGGTCTTTCGTTTAGGATGTAGTTACTCTCCCACAGAGTCACAGCTACTGTCCAGCTCTTGCAGCTGCTAAGACCCATAGGTTACTCAATTTTTATTTATTCCAAAGCTTCCCAAATGCCTATAAGTATTCTGGGCTGCATGCAAATACCCACAGTCTGATGGCTCAGGCAAAGATCTGAGTACCACCTGCCAGAACAGTGCTGCCACCTGAACAGGAGGGTCATCCTCACTTCTTGCCTTCTGCAGACGCTCACAGAGAATGGCCTGTGACTGACGTCTGCTATTCTCCACAGCAGGCTGGCAGTAGGTTGCTGAGAGGTGAAGTGGCTGCACAGTGCACCTATCTGAGACATGCAAGCAGTGGGGCTCATGAAATTATGGAGGGCAAGCACAAGGGCATGGGTGACTGAGAGCCAGGATAGAGAGGAGAAGGCGTAGTTACAGGTAACATCAAGAAAATAAGGCAGGGAAGCAGGGAAGTTTGGAATAGAGCTGAGGAGTAGGAAGGTCACTGGGGAGCAGTTTGGCCATGACACTCAGCAATAACATTTATGTACTGCTACAGCTTTTAGCCAGACGGACAAAAGAAGAGCAGAGGCTTTGAGACCTAGTCCCAGCCCCAGCTGTGCACCCTCCGGCCAGGCCTGAGCTTCATGTAGGTTTTGGCTGGAATTGTGGTTAAGTGGCATTGCAGAATGGGTTACTTTTGCCTAGACAGAGATAAAGGAGGTGGGTGCAAGGAGCAAAATGTGAGGCATCCTGAGTGAACAGTGAAGAGGCTCAGTGTTTCTTCAGCTGTTTCCCAGGCCTGGAGAACCACTGAGGGAGTTTCACATGATGAAGAGCGCACCCCACTAGATGCATTTATGGCTGCTCTTGGCACAAAACTGTTTTGAGGAAGCAGCAGGGGGAAAAGAGAGAACAGGAACAAGGTGGCAACGAGAACAGCTTGCTCTGAGAAAGGTGACCAGGTAAAAGGAGGCTGTGCGAACACAGGCAAACTTCAGATCTGACTCAAAAGTGATGTGCAGTATCAGCAGAACTATTTGTAAATGATCCTCACTGTGATGTGGCTGTCAGGATACTATGCTGTAGAAAATGTGGCTGTTATACAGAATTCAGTGTCCGGGAAGTATGACCACCTTGTTTTTTAGAAACTTAAACTCTTCGTTGAAAGAAGCTACAGTTTGGAAGGCAGAGAGGGGCAAGGGAAAAGCATAGCAAAAGGCAGATACAGTGCTGCTACGGGGCAAGGAGATCATGACAACTGCTCTCAGCATTCTCACCTCTGTGTTTTCTCCCTCCTGAATTTCTGAAAAAGGAATATGACATACGTGTCCTTTTTCAACTTTGTTATGGGTTTGTGTGGCATGGTTTTCTTTGGTAGTGGGGGAGGGGGCTGCAGAGGCGGCTCCTTTAAGAAGCTGCTAGAAGCTTCCCCGGCTCCAAAGAGTCGGACCCGCCTCTGGCTCAGCCCAGAGAGTGACGGAGGCAGCGCCTCTGGGAGAACAGATTTAAGAAGGGGAACCGGCAGTGTGGGGG
>VYZV01021596.1:68631-83164 GCA_013401275.1 Pandion haliaetus | reverse complement strand
AAATTGATTTTGTTTCTTCCCCAAGTTGAGCCTGTCTTTTCCCCGTGACCATAAGTGGGGAGTGATCCCTCCCAGTCCTTGTCTTGACCCACGAGCCTGCCTTTGTATTTTCTCCTCATCCCCCCGTGTCCAGGGGCGGGGGTGGGGGGTGAGCGAGGGGCTGCGTGGTGCTTTGTTACCGACTGGGCTGGAACCGAAACCACGACAACCATTGTGTGCTGCACCCCCCCCCTTCCCACTGCATGAGCTCACACTCCTCTCCGTGGTTTCCTTGTGGCTCCTCGACTAAGAGGACATGTGATGTTTAGATGTGCAGTGTCATGGTACATCCAGACCAGTGGAGCTGCTTAAATGACACAGAGATATGTGAAACGAGAAGTTGTGAACCATATGCCCTTGTTCTGCCTTTTAGTATATAGATTACGGGCTATGTCTTCAAGATCATTTTGTTTCAGGGATGGTTTCTGTCCTTCAAGGTTGCTATGTACAATGTTCAGTTTTTCTCTTTGCTCAGTGTGATAGCTATTTTGGAAGCCATTTTAGATGCCACATTCTCCATTTATGCTGCAAAGGGAAAATCTAGGCACTTGCACGAACATTTTGGAGTGTAACTTCGCATGGGAAGGAAAGGTGAGGTGTTGCTATGATTAAATCCTTGATTGGCACTAGTTGCATGTGACAGAGCTGGTAGTGAAAGCACAGGCAGGTGTCTTTGGCAGACCTAGCTGGAGCAGAGTAAAAGGCTACCACTCCTTAGGCATGCTTAGATGAGTGTTTTTAGGTTGCAGCTGTGAGGGCAGTCCTCTCATATGAAGGGCTGTAACAAACAGCAGGAACTGCTATCTTCTTAAACTATGTTGGCTCAATCTGTAAGAAGATGCTAGTGTGGCAGTAAAAGAGGAACTGTCTGCAGATGTACTATAAATCTGAATTTGTAATCAGTTGGCTTCTGCGTTACGGTGGTGTTCAGAATCTCTGACCCTGGGCATCATAAGAGGGAATGGGCTATCCATGCAGGCAGTTTCAGTTGAGCACTCAAGACAGATTGTGAGAGAGGCAGGAACTGTGCTATCATCCTGTTTAACAGAAGAAGGCATGATTTTCAGTTGTCACAAGCTCTAAAATCCCCACTGAGGAAGAGGTGCCATAGCTAAACAGCTGTTGAATGTCACACCCAGGCTGCCCCTGGGAGCTGCCAGTTGGTGTGGCAATGGTGATGCTGCTTAATGCAGGTGAGGTCCTCACTCTGCTCCTTCACAAGAAAGATGCTTGCCCATGCTTAAATGTTTCCTCAATGTAAAAGTAACAAAGACTGGAAGGTGTGAGCAGCTACTACTTGAGCATAGAGGCTATTCTAAAATAAAAAGCTGCTCAGAAATCTGCCAGGAATAGAAAATCTGAAGAAAGCCATCATGCTCTAGTGCCTTGTACCATAGGTGAGAGTGTGCTGGACCATGGGAAATACTGTTCCCTCAAGGATACTGACCTACTGGGAAACTGAGGAGTATCACCCTTCCAAACTACTCCTAGGAGGCAATGGGTCATTGTCGGGAAAGGCACTCAGTTAGCTTACTGTTTATCTGCTGTAAACTTAGGAAGGGAGCTGCGCTTTCCCTCAGTACCTCTCACTTGAAATGTACCCAAGATTATTGAATTGAAATATGGGGCTGTAATATGTTTATAGGTGGAGTCTAGGCACAAGAGAGAGGCAAGGAGCACAGCACATTAGCATGGATTACATCCTAAAAAATACCAGTCACACAGTCCATCTGATCTCATCTGAGAGAAGGGAGACAGGGGAGACAGATGTTTGACAACAGATTTTATCTGAAGTGGTGAGGTGATGCTTACAAAAGGGTGCTTTTTAAAAGGGGGACTCCAGATATTTTCTTCTGTTCAGCACAGGCCATGTCCCTTTGCCAGGGACTACTTAGCTAGAGATACGAGTGACTCAGGGAGAAATCATCACTTGTTTTCCTGTTTAAGCAAAGATGCTTTCTCGTAATGATAGCCAAAGCAGGAGGCAGCATCTCTTGGCAAACAGAGTGATATTAAAAGCATTTGCTGGAAATGCTTTCCACTTTGTTCCTGAAAAATGTTCAGAGTGTATTGATAGAGTAGCAGAGGACTCAGTTGTGCAGCAGGGGCCCAGCTACTGTAATTTGAAGTTTGGGAGGAGAAGGACCAGAGAAGTGGTGAAGACCCTCTGGTGAGATCTAGGAGTTTCCTCCTCCGGGAAGCTTCTTATATTAAACCCACTAATCACTTGATGCCATCTGGCATAATCCAAAGACAGAAAATATGCTCTTCCAAAGCGTGTTTAGAAGCTACTGGGATACGTCATCTCTGGCGGGGGTATGATTCACCAGCACTGGAGAAGAAAACCACTGGGGAAATCATCCCTGGCATACAGATGAATCCGGGAATAGAGCCCAGCAACGTTCCCTTGAACACATTGCTGCTCTGTACCCATGGGATAAAGGCAGCAGCAAGGGCTGACATAGGCCATGTCTATTCCTCAGTGAGAGCGAGTTGTGCAAAGCAGCATGAATGCTTTGCACCCTGCCTGGCTTTGGGCTCTGTGGCTCCTTTCACAGTCAACCCATGGGACTGCTTTGGAGGCTGTGCCTCGCAGCAAGGTTTCATGTTGAGTATATGTGGGCTCCTGTGGTCCCACATGTGGTGGGAGCCATGGCTTCCCTGTGTCTGAGGCTACGTTCACAGCTTGCAGCGTGGAAGCTAGGCAAGGCTAATCTCAAGGCTGTCCTCTAAGGCATCAGTGGCTGAAGGTGCAGACAGAGCCAAGATGCACACTGCTGGACGGGAATTGTTGCCTCCAAGGCCTAAGTTTCTATCTGAAGGAAGCAGACGGTTTACAGGAGCCAGTCCGAGATGAACTGAACTCCTACAGGAGTTAAGGCCTGCCTGTCATCCTGCTGACCTCTCCTCAAAGTCCAAGTGTTTCCCCTCACAAAAAAAGAGTGCAATAGACCTTAAGATGCAAGCCCCAAACCCTGTTAAAACAGGAGGAGGAAAGAGGAAGAGAATAAACCAGAAGTGAATCCTAGTACTTCTCACACTCCTTGGAAAGCTTTAACAGTACTTAGGGCAACTGAAAAAACAGTGTAAAGCATCAGTGCAACTAACTTTGCCCAACCTAACAGCCACCCACAACTTGCTTGTATCCATTGAATCTTACAGGAATTTATAAAATTAGAAAAGCTTCCTTAGCCTGCAGATATCTTACAGCACCTCAGCACAATGAGGGAAAGACTTGCCTTCTGCCACAGAGGCACACCTGCAGCTGGGACTCCATACTAATCATTTGTGTATCAAGGCCCTGAGTGCACCTGTGTGGCTTAACAACCCTGACCAGCCCCACCTGGACCCTCCACCCACGCACCCTCCACCATTGGTCCAGGAACTGCTTTTAGGCTCCAAGCCAGACTCTTAGTCCTGGCTTGAGCTACCTTGCAGGTAGTCTTATCTCCAGCTGCCTCAATGAAGTGGACTTTCTGCATGAACTTGGGACCTGGCTCATTTCATTGCTATCCATCTCTAGACTGTTAGCAGAATCTGCTCCTGCTGTGGCCCTGTTTGGATGCCACGGGACTGTGCCTCAGGTTTGAGGGGATGCTGTGGCTGTTCTCAGCTCCTGGCTCGTCTTCCAGTGTGGAGTAGCTGTGCTTTTGTTGCCTCTTGATGTCAGGTGAGTGACCTCACCCTGGAGGAAAATGGGTGGAAAAAGTGGAGTGTTTTGTTGGCTTCCTCAGCAGCTGCTGACCCCCCAAAAGTTATCTGTGTGTTATTGCTTCTGTTATGGAAATCAAGGGATTCAGTAAGTGATCACTAAAAGGAAATGACAGACAGATTTCCTTTTTTTTTTTCCCATGTGGAAAAGAAATGCCAGCCTTTCTTCTTTATTCTATTTTCTACTGTTTCTGGTGCCAATAGCTTAAACAAGTCTGTCTTACAAATCAGGAGCTTGAATTTGACCTCTTAAAGAAAAAAGCTGAAATTAAGCATATATGTGAGCATTAAAATGTGCGGGACATCTGCCTTGCCTAATCTGCATTCCTTTCTAATAAGGAAAAGTGGGTATACTCTTACAGTGCCACTAACCTGTGGAACTCACTGCCACATGATAGCTTTGGGGTCAGAAGCTCAGCAGAATTCAGAAGGGGAAGGGATGTTGAAATAGCCAGTGAGAGCATACACAATTACATTAGAAAGGTTAAAAATGCAGGAGGGATGCAAGCTTTCATGCTTGAGGGTATCTGCTCAGTAATAACTGATGGTATTAAGAAGGAAACTGTCCCTATTGGCAGGTTGTTGATTGTACGTGCCCTTCTGCATCTTCTCATGCTGCTCACAGTGGGAGTCAGGACCCTGCACTGCCATGCCCTGCAGGCATGATCCAGTCTAGCAGTTGTTTTGCTTATTTCCTCATTTTGTGAGACACCCAGAATCTAATGGCAGGGGATGCATTGAGAATATAGTAAGTGAGGTGGCAGCAGTTTAGTAGGAGGTGAAAGTATTTGTACAGTGATGTGGTGACAGATGTGTGAATTGTACACAAGCACAATATATGAATTTGTGCAGCAAAGAAAGGAGTGGTGTGTGCTCCTAAACAGGGTCTTCCTTGCTGTGGAGTTCTTGCTCCTGCTGCTTATTTTCCACTTGCAGTCTTAACACTTTACAGGTTGCTGGGTTTTACTGTTGTGAAACCTGTCTCCAGGTTCTGGTGTAAGCTGCAGACCTGCTCTTCTGCTGGCTCTTCAAGGTTGCTGTAGGTGCAGGGTGGTGCTGTAGAAGGGAATGGAGACCTGTGGCTGTGAATTTAGACAGTGCCCAGGGCTGTGTGAGGAAGGTGCTGTATAAGACTAAAGATGATAAACAGAAGAGAGAACTGAAGGAACAAGTATTCAGTCACTGTCAGAGCCAGGACAAGAAACAGAGTTCTCAATCCTCTTGCATGTGCCCCTGCCATTTGCCAAGGCTGCTGGACTTGTATGAGACCTTTGTACTAAAGACCCAGAGGAGTGTAAATGAAAGGAGAAGGAGCGTTATCTCTGTGGAGACAAAGAAACAAGTTTCCTTGTATCTTTTCTTTCTAGGTTAAAAGAATGGTAGAGGAAAACATGTTTTGGGGCTTTCTAGAATTTTCCTTGACACGAAAGGAAAGCAAGTCCAAAAATGCATATTGCTATAACTTTTCTGCCCTTTGCTGCTGAGGCATCAGGCTGTCCACATAATGCCCCATCTTGTTGCCATTTGTATTATACTCACATTTCCTAGCCGTGTCTCAAATGGGATACAAAGAAGGAAAGTAGAACTTGCCCTGAAAGTGTCACCCCTAATTAATATCCTCCAAGGCAGCTCCCTAATTAGTATGCAGATCTGGTTTCAGTGCAGCTTGTTAATGGGCTCACTCCTCAGAGAATGGAAATTAGGTATGACACTGATATACTATGGTGTTACAGGAACCTGCCACAAGGCTAGGTCTGCTGGTTAGGTAAATGGCAGCCACCATACCCAGAGAACAGGTCCTGCTTGGGCAAATCCATTTTTGGCTGAGAACAGAGTGAAACAAGAAGGGGCAATCTGATATGGTGAAAGAAAGAAGCCCAAGGTGTGATAAAAGATCTGGTTGGCAAATAGGGTGAGGAAAAGAACCTCACTAACTCATGTCCTATATTCTCCACATCTATATCTGCTCATGTCCATCATTCATGTGCTACAGCACTTTTTCCTCACAAAGTGTTCTGAAGTTGCTCTGCCCAGCTCTGAAAAAGCGTATCAGTTCTATCCTTTAGTACTCCTACAGCCTCCTGTTTCTTGTCTTTTCATGGCCAAAAAGTGTGTATGTTTGTTTGATATTTTTGTGACAGTGGCAGTAAGGGACAGAATCATTTTGCAGAAGCAAAATCTGACTTCTGTGGAAACATTCCTTGCAAAACCTTTAATGTTTCTCACTGGCCTCTTTTGCTTGGACATAATTTGAAATGTTNGGAAATATTGGGGGTGGGGGGGGGGGGGCAGTCCAGCAAAAATCTTCCAAGGTCTCTTACAGTACAAAGCTCACGGAGCAAGAGGAGACAAACTGAAAAAAAAGACCTCTTTTTCCCAGAGGTCAGTCCAAAATGCTGAATTCCAACATGCTGAGCCATCAAGTATGTGAAATCAAGAGTCTCTGAATCAGTAAGTCAGCATTGACTTGAACAACCTTTTTGTTTTGGCACCTCTTCAGTTTCCTGGAGTTGTTTGTATGCGCAGCTTCTGTATTGGTGGCACCAAGCAGGCTGCCAGACTTGTCTCTGGCAGCAGTCTATCATGACTATGACCTCAGATGTACAGTATTTTATCCTCCATGATTACTGTGATTCTCTGAGTGTATAGGCACTTTTGCCTTCTCTATGTACTCCTATAATCCTCTTTCTGCCTCTGTGTGCAGAGAAGACAGTTCAGCAGGCAGAAGGCTCCCACTCTGTCTTATAGCCAGGGCCCAGGACCACCATCTTTGGCCCAGAGAAATCCTTAGTGCAGGCTGTCAGTCAGTTCCCACAGACAAGGCATGCACTTTGTCTGATGCAGTTTTTCTGTGATGCTGTATACTTGTGCATGAAGTGATGGTGATTCAGCATGGCTGCTGAAGACAATATGGCTCTTATCAAAGGAACGTGAAGCAAGGGGTGAGCCAGTGTGTAGCATGAAGGCCAGAGACCTCCATCTGATAACGATTTCTATTTTTTTTTTTTCCCCAGTACCATTTTCCACATAGCTGTGAACTGAAGGTGATGGGTTTCTTTTTTTTTCCCCACATTAGTCAAACCTTTCTAAGCAGCAAATGAGAGGAGCTTCTGGAAGCTGAGTCTTCTAGGTAGAAATAATCCATTGTTACAAGCCTAAGGCTTAGAGTTTGTTTAGCAGATGTTTAGGAAACAGTCAATGAAAGGTCTGAGCCCAGGAAAGTTAGGAATTGAAAAGAAGCTGCATTAAGAAGTAAGCTTTACAAAGCATGTATTCCCTTTAAAGCTGAGGTAAGCCAAGGCCAAACAACATGGAGCTGAGTAGGTGAACCTTCTGTACCCTTGGGAACATTCAGGTTTTCTTAGCAATGGGAGTCACTACTTTAAGGGTGCCTGCAGAAGAGGTTTGGTTTGCTTGTATATGAATTCTCTCCATCTCCTGACTGATACACAGTGGAACTCTGATGGGATTTTCTGCTCTTTGAGTTTTACTTCAAAAATATCAGGACTATTGAGGCTGAGCTTTCCTAAATTTTCTGAAGGATTCACTGTTGGACTAATTAAAAGGTCCCTTTCCACCTTAAGTCTTAGTGAAGGTTTCCTACCCCTCTTGCTGAACTAGAGTAAGCTAAGTTTCTAAAATGCTAGGATGTTCAACTCTGCTACAGCAAACTAGATAGATTAGTGTTCAGGTCCTAAACAACTAGCTTAATTTTAATGTCCCAAGCTGATTTACCATCCCTGATGCTTAGTGAAGCATTGGGCACAGCCAAAGCAGTAGCTTTGTATCATCTGAATCCTTTTTTGTCAATATGCCTCGGAGTGAATGAGTACAGAGCAGTTAAGACTCCGATTCTTCACTGGCATCTCTGAAACAAATAACTTTAAGATAGATGCTTGGTCTAAGTGCACAGCATTTGCTTTTCTCCGAGGAATGGATAGTCACCAAAGCACTTCTCAGGCTGGATGCTTTGTAGCCATGAAGACTTGTGATCTTGCCTAGCCTAGCCTGGGTGGGACAGGATCGGGTATCTGTGCATGTCCCCTCATGTCCTCTGATTATGTCCTTGAACTGTGCCAGCCCTAAAACCTTTACCCATGTCTCTTGTACAGATCTTTGGAGGAATTTGAAATGCTAACCTGACCTTTTGTCCCCTTAGCACATTGTCTTTTCCACCAAATCGTCGTGGGACACTTCAGTTGCCCTCGGATATTTCATAACTTTAAATATTTTATAACAAATTAAATGTTAATTGCATGCTGTCCAGGGGAGAAAATCATTGTAGTATTCAATTAACATTTAATATATTAGCCATCAAATATTTAAATAGCTCCTATCCAATGGATGTATTTCTTCTGCATTATCTGTGGATCCTGTCTTAGCTTTCCACAGAACTTTTCACCAAGATGCTACAGCAGAATAACTTTAAGAGGGTGGAAAAAAAAATCACATTTCTGCCCATGTTTTCTTGCTTTTGAAGCTTTCCAGCCCGATATAAAAGCTCTGGGTACTAGCATGGGGGAAAAGCAACAAGGTGATGGCCCCTGCAGTATTGCTTTGCAGTTCTGCTTGCTCACCCTGACTACAAGTCATGACATCTTTGAGAAGGTGCCTAGAGATCTCTTAATTATACAGATGCTTCCTTAAGTCACTTCAGTGCCTCTTCATTGCGCTGTGAATCAAAATCAGCTTCTCTTCTCAGGGCTCTACATCTCATGGCTCCTGCTTATGTTTCCGATTTGGTTTGCTTTTACAGCTTCTCCCCTTGATATGTCCTCAGTGATCACTTCTTTCAACTTCTTCTTTCACTGACAGGTTTGTCTTCTTTCCTTTCCTGTCATCCTCATGTGCTTTTGATAATTTCCTATAAGGCCTGTTCATCAAGCTGCTATTTTATTCTAAAACTAGCAGACCTTTTCCCCATCCCCTAAAAAGAAATGAAAAAGTTCACTTGTTGCAATAACAAAACAGATATGTCTGTGGGGAAGAGATGATAAAAATCACTGCTTGTAAAGCTTGCACGTAGGAGATGGCATGTTAACTAACAGCAGGATGAGGCCAATTCTATGAAGCAATGTGTAAGCATTAGTAGGCAAGATGTGTATTAATCCTGTGAAGTCGGGCATCACCAAATGGAGACTGTGGCGCAGGCATTGTCTGGGGGAATTGTCTCTTGTGCTGGACTGATTTGGTAAATCACTTTGGGGTTCTGGTATGAATGGGCTGAATGTGAGTACTTGGGACACTGTTGAGGGACATCAGAGTAGGAGACAAGTAGAAGGATTGCCCCTTGTTCTCTGTTTTGAGAGGTGTTTCATCTTAGTGGGCAAATAGCCATGATTGCAAATGTTGACCTTGGCACTCTGGGCAGTACAGCGGTCTCCTTATGAAGTGGTGTTAGTGACTGCAGGGAGCAGGGTTACAGCAGGAGAACTGTTGTAGAACCCTTCAAATGGAAAATCCTGTCTGGATCCTGACCACAAACCAACTGTGTGGTCTTCACCAAGATCCCAGATATATTTTCCCCCATTCTTTGGAGAACTCTATTTCTTATCAGGTTTTCAGTCTCTCGCTCTGTTCCAAGGTATGATGCTTGCATATGTCTCCTGGCTGGCCTGACAGAACTGAATGTGGTATATTGCTCCTTGCTGCAGAGCCCTCAGTAAAATGGATTAAGTAGATATATATTGGTATACTCATTCCAGGTCTTGTTTCAGTTTTGGGGTCCACGCATCAAAAGCTGAAAATGGCGAAGTGAACTACGAGAGATTCAGGGTTGGGAATATTCTTCTCTGCAGAGAAGGCATTGACAATTCTATTTAGCTTATCAATGTGGAGAGTCTTGATTATGGAATAAAGTCAACAGGGGAATAATTTGTCTGATCTAAGACAGCTCTTTAGTACTGAAAGGTGTGAAGAGATCTGAGAACTGGAGATGGAATCTAGACAAACTGGGAGTGGAAATAAGGCACAGCAGAGTAATGAGCTGTTGGAAGAGCTCTGCCAGAAGCATGTTACTTCACCAGCACTCAAGTCTTCAGTCTGGCTCTGGCAGCCTTCTATGTGGTTTGCATGGTGTGAGGCAGGAGCTATTGGTGGAGGCCTTGTGCTCTGCAGGAGGTCAGTAGCCCTGGTTGCTCTTAGTGTCTGTATTTGGATAACAGATGATGACAGTTGTAGTTCTGTGGCCTGCCTCTTCTGCTCCTTCATGGTATGTTATCTTCAGGGCATGGAAGGGATTTCTGAGGCCATGGACCTTGGCATTTCTGAGATACTCCAGTGCTCTGTATACTTGCCACCAGCATTCGCCACCTTTCTTGCTGGTCAGGTGTGCCAAGTTGCTATAGACAAATGGTACCTAATTTTGGCCATATCTATGTGGTCAAATCTTTAGGTAGTTATGCTTGAGCTCTGTATCATCCAGCACTAGAAACCTGTGCCCAAATGGTGGCACCCATGATATGGGACAGAGTATTCTCTGCTTATCTTGGCCCTGTCATCACCGAGGCTGGCTCTCCTGACTTCTTACTGCTGTGCCTGCCTTCCCTTCCAGGGGAAAGTAGGGTGCTGGCGAGGCAGGGGAGAACAGTATGGACTCTGGTCTCATTCCAAGAGCCCACAGTGTAAAGCACTGTTGTGTAAACACAGCTAATCTCAGGTTAACTGCCATTGCCCCTCCTTCTCTTACCTCTACAATAAATTGCCCACATATCTTCCTGATAGCCTTTTTAAAGTAGAATAGATCAATTATATGGAAATATATATGTAGTGCTCTAAAACAAGAAGCCCTTAAAAACACCACACTGAGTCTGTGACGCTCTTTCCAGAGCATGGAGCTAATTGGTGTGAAACTGCTATTTACAGTTTATCTCCTTGCCTGTAGGTTTCTGGGAGGGAAGGAATGGGGATGTCTGAAAGGAGGGCTGTGCTCTTTGCAAAAATTGCTGTTTCTGTGGCAAGTAGAAGGACAATGGCTTTTTCTCTGGCTTTTCATGCAGTCAGGGATGCTTCTGTTCTGGACTAGAGTCCTAACTATTTTCCCCATCTGTGCAGTACTATATGCATTATTCCATTTCTTTGAGGGCCAGTACTTTGGTACCTGGTGTGGAGAAGTCTTAAGGTGGCTTTTAGGAGCTCAAGAACTTATTAAAGGCTTGAATAAATATAACTTTAGTGTTTCATGTCTCCCTCCCTTCTCTGGTGGGACCTGCTTGGGACTGTCTCTGTTTCAACCCTTCTAAGGGGAAGCAGGCGAAGTAGGAAGGAGGATGGAAGATCATGGCATGTGCTCAGTATTCTTTCCCACTGGGAATAGAGGAGCAATTTTTGAGATATATTTGAGATTTAATTGCTAATCACAGAACTGAGGAGCCTGAAGCATTATTGGGAAGCTTGCTTGTTTGGAGAAGGCACATATGTGTGCGTGGGGCACTTACATGGAGTGCTGGCTGCCAGCTTTCCAGTTCTCATCACTGAAGCTAGAGAAAATATTTGACATTGTTTTGGGGTAGAGGTCCAGGGGAGAGGACCAGCCTGCCTAAGGAGCAGGCATGAGAACTGCTGTAACAAGTAATGAGTGCATATCACTTCTGTATGAATTTGTGGGTTGGAAACAATGCAGGCCATTTCCTGGTAAACAGAGGAAATCTTTGGTACTTCTGGGAGCTGCTGCTGGAATTTGGCCTCATCATGGGGAAGTGCATTTTGTCCCTGGCTCTCCCCTCAGTTGTTCCTTCCTGGACTGTGGAAAGCAGGCTGGGAGAGCCTCTAGCCTGTTCTCAGTGGGGGGAACTTCCAGTTCCCTCTAGTGTGCTTTCTTGCCATGCGATTGAAGAGCCAAGATCTCTTTAATGTTCATGGCCTTGAAGAGGAGTCTTGCCGTAAAACCTCATCTGCTTTTCTGAGATTTGAGGGATATGAGGACGAGTGCTTTCTGGGTAGACCATAGATCTATGCAGTGGAGAGAAAAAAGATGGCCACTCCAAAGTGGACTATGGCTATAGCTAGAAGAAAGACTAAATAGCACATCCATACTTCTTGTGTGGTTGCTAGCAAGATGGGTAGAACTGCAGCCAGGGTGCAGGGCAGGACAGTAAAGCTGCTGTCCCTGGTGTTGGCAGCTTTTGGGCTGCATTTGCTTCCCTGGTCTCATCTGTGATCTTCTGAGGCTGCTCTTGTCTGTTTCTTTCCTCATAAATTTTCAGGCTGGCTGTCCGCTTGGTCTCTTGCCTTTGTGGTGGTGCTTCCAACCTCTTATTTCAGTGCCTTTGCTCCTGAGGAAGGGGCCTAGGGTACTTTCCTCGTACATGCCACCACTGCCTTTGCAGGAGAAATGTTCATTTAAGACAGGTGCTGGTTTGGCTCTTGCACTGCTTTTTGTCCTGCATCCCACCCTGTTCCCCAAATCCATCCTCTCAGCCTTATGCCACCTCTTTCCCTTAAAAGTCCTGCAAAATTAGTACAACCTTTCTTTCCTATGCTGCTGGGAAACCCACTCTTTCTTACCAGGACTACAGAAGGGGCCTGCCTATTTTTATCCCTTGACCTAGTTTCACAACTGCACCCATATTCTAAGCCTAACCATATGCTCTGAGCTGTGAGGACACTTTGTCCCATCTTTGCTTTGTCTTTTAGAGTGTCTGCTCCACAGGAGGAGAACTGTGCCTTTCCACTCTGTGCAGCATCTGGCAAACTGAAGGCACCTGGCATACTGTCAGTACTTAACAGAAATTAAATAGTAATAATACAAAAATACCTAGAGAGTTTAGAGACTTGGTACGGAGACAAATGAAGATTCAGCTTGGCAAAAATGAAAGTTAATGCATCTGGCAGTGATGGGAATGTGGAGAAACGTAGCCCTCTATGAGTATTTGAAGTGTGTAAACACCAAGTGGAGAAGGAATTAGTTAGTGTGTTGGGCAAAGCTAGCAGTGATGGGAAGAAATAAGAATGAGAAAACCCTTATGGTGAAGTTCATTGAGCTATTAAATAGTTTCCAAAAGGAAAGGCTAGAAATTACTTTGCCTGAGATGCAATAAAAGTACTATAACACACTGACTGAAATTCTGGGACCACTCAAGTCAGTGAGGAAATTTGCTCTGACACCATCGAAGCCAAGATTCCCTCCCCAGATAAACATGAAAGTGAATTGGCAGAAAAATTGACCTGTGATTGAGTGTTTGCTGTTTTCAAAGCTGTTTTGATAGTTTCCCACCAATGCAATATATAAAGGTGGCTTATGAGAAAGTATAAACATAAAATACCAAGTATGGCATTGTATATAAATAAGACCAGTGTTTTACAGATTCAAGGCACTGTTGTTCTACATAATCACAGCATGCAAACATCTGCAGAGTATGCAAATAATATATGGAGGTGTTTAGTATCAGCACAATATAGATTCTTGGGGAGTTGATAGAGAACAGTGGTTTTCAATCTCTTTTAGTTTGCAAATCCCTAAAAAATTTCCTGAGACAGGACCCCTGTATGGTGAATTAACATTAACAGTCTCTCTTGGATTTACAGTTTCCATAAAAATATCTCATGGATCTCTAAGGGACCAGAATCAGAATGTGAAAACTCTGGCAGGAAGATGTCTGGGTTGTAATCAGATGAGATACATGTTTGTAAGGTGGTTATACTTAGCTATATTTTGATGCAACTACTATTTTGTGGGTTTTCAAATGCAACTCTTTCGTTGTTGGAAAGCCTTGGTTTGTATGAAGAACTCAATGCATGTTGAGAGTGACCTGCATGCGCTTGCATTTCTTTACATACTCCAGGCCAAGCATCAACCTAGAATTTACCTGCAACTGAAGAGTTAAAACAGCAGTCAATCTTGGATGAAGGTTAGATGATCTCAACGGCTCATCATGAGAAGTTAACCACCCTCTGTTGGCATAGCTACACTTCTTGACAAAACTATTAGGTGGCCTAAATAGTTGGGGAGTGATTATTCATGTGTCTTTGTCAGGAGATCAGAGATGACAATAAATTGTGGCAGTGGATAAGTCGTTTGCCTTGGTAAATTTTTACTCCCCAGCTGCAGCCCATGTAAGATGTGTAGGCACACTCCCAGCTGAAGAAAGTTGTGGGCTTTTTTCTCTACCTGCTGAATAAGTCTTTGATATGCAGTGGTCTTGAGTGAGTTCTTCCTGTGTGAAAGTGGGAATAACAGGTAGGAAGTAACAATTGAAAGCTCCTGACCTAGAGAGATCAGAGCAGTATGGTCCACAGCTTTTGAGGGATGTCATGACAGCTGGCAACAGAAATGGAAATTTTGTCCTGAAGGCAGTTTTGACATTTCAAAATTGTATGTTGTCAAACTGGGATGAATTTTAGTTTAATTGCGACATAAATATTTTAAAGGTATCTGAAATAACCTTGTGAAATATGTATTTACACTCAAAGGTGTTTTGATAACATTGAGTGATTTTTTTTTTTTTAATACAGTTGANTTTTTTTAATACAGTTGATATAGTCATGTAGACACTACATATCTCAGTTCTCCATTTTCTGACAGAAGACTATACTGTTTTCAAAGATTTGGCTAAGGAATGTAAAGCTCCTGCTCCCCTGAGAAGAGGAATATCAAATGCTCTTACTAAAGGAGAGGATTTAGCATGCCAACATCATACTTACCAGCTCAAAATGAGTGTATTGTAATTTTTCTCTTTAATGCTATACCTTTTCTTACTTTTTCATGTCTTTCTACTGTCTCAGAGTGTGGGCCCTCTAATTTAAGGGGCAGAGTCCTAAGAAATGCGAAAAGCTGAATATTGGA